>JAPMOQ010040636.1:747686-853906 GCA_026543055.1 Argiope trifasciata
ATATATATATATATATATATATATATATATATATATATATATATAGCTTCAAACTGGCGCCAAGAAAAAAGTAACCCCCAGACTTTCATTGATTCCTCCTATTCGAAATGCATATTCCCTACAGAAACCTGTTTCTATAACGCCCACTGTAAACACAAATATTTTTCTGAAAGCGTGGTGTGCACACACGGTAGTAGGACAGATGCGCACGGGTCATAAAGGTCAATAAATCATGTGTAGCTCTTTGAAAAAAGGGGGTAGGGAATGATTTGCCTAGGTTTAATAAAAACATGTTATCTGTTGGTAAGAGTATTTGGGAAAATGTATTGGTATTTTAATTAAGTTTTGATACGTAAACATAAGGAAAAAATATTTGTCTAAATGTATTAGCTGACCCTTTACTCAGCAGGCCGTTTGCCTATCATATCTGGCAAATATATACTTTGGTAGGTAGAAAAATGATTTTTGAATTTTTAGTTAATCAAAAATTAAAAGAAATATTGACTTTTTTTCGTGATAACTTTCTAAAATTTACAGTAAAAAATAGTTTTTACAGCATCTTAAAAGTCCAAAAATACATATAAAAAAGCCGAATGTAGGAATATTTCATCTTATTCTTTCTTTTTTCCCTATCGTTGTGACTAGAATATGAAGATGATATTTATTTTTCCATGATGAGTAGTCTTAAACATTAGATATGTCTGTAATAATTTCTTTTGTATTGGCGAATAAGATTTAACTTCAGAACGAAACACTGTTGGAATTTTTTTTAAATACCTCCATTTTGCAACATTGCTGCCTTTACCTGTGATGTAATTGAAAAAAAAAAAAAAATATGTGCATAAAATATTAACAGAAAATGAGGCAAGTGCAGAGCACAATGAAGGTAAAAAATAGCACAAGGGTTTTGAAATAACGTTATATTACATATATATATATATATATATATATATATATATATAGCAAAATTTAATGTTTAAGAACGATTTGTTGTGGAAGCAATTGGAACTTTCATCAATCAATAATCATATTTTACTAACTGGTCGCCAATTTAAAATATACAACTAAATACATCAAGAACGCTTGCAATATTGAGCTTGAATTCTCTCAATTATTCATTCACAGTCAAAGCATGCTAAATATTGTTCTCAAATAAAAATCAATGAAAAGAAAATCTGAAACAGAGACTCCAATCTAAAAAGTTCCGCCATAACTATTACCATCACAAACGATTCTAATTATTTTAAGATAAGCGGATCATTTAAATATATATTTTAGCTAATTAGTAGCACATAAGCCAATAAGAGAATTTAACAATTGATAAATTTCCCACTATTTGAAATTAAATCTGTTCAAAGCTTTTGAATTTCTGGAAATAAAATAAATAATTCATATACAGATGAATAAATTATTGACTACGCCTGATATAGTCCAAGAAATATATCTTATCTCATATTTAAAAATTTAATATTCTCCTTTATATGAAAACTTTACATACGAAAATATAAACGGAAAATCTTGACTAAAAACATACAAGCTAAGATCTGTATTCTTTTTACAGAATAAAATAAAGACTGATAAACCAATACAATTAATGACTTAAAAAAAAATATAAAGATAATTTTCATTAGAGATAACATTTTCTGTGTTCAATATCATCAGCCATTTGTATTTTTAATTGTATTTATCTATAAAGTTGATAAACGAATGTTATATAATAAAAATATGAAAACTCAAATGGAAAATTTCATTTAATACTTCCACTCTCTTTTAATTTAAGCTTTAATAAAATTTTCTCTGCGTTTTAGAAAGCTTATAAAATCAATGAAAGATTATTCAAAAGCACTGAAGTTTCTGTGAATTATTGTAAAATCAGAATTAACCTTATTTTATATATATATGTTTTATTCCAAAAATATGCGATTGTTGGGAACAAACTTTTTAAAGGTCTTAAATGTGTATTTCAGTGAAAATAATATACATTTATATACAAATTAAATGATTTATCTAATATGTATTATGAAAATTAAAACTTGCTGATATACCATATGTTTCATGAACTAGTAACATTAATTAAAAGATTCTTCTACGTTAAAAGAAATACATTAAATACTTTAAACATAGTTGCTATAACACGAGTTACAGACTACGTTTATTTTGCTTTCCTTCCTTTTATTTCCCCCTTTTTTTCAGATTGAATTTTGCTGTTTCGTTAATTGCATTAGAAGAAAAGGGAAAATATTTCTTTGAATTAATGATATATAATATTAGTAATACATGAATTTCATAACAAATGAATGCGAAACAATGGTAAGAATATTTTTTATATTTAAAATATTTAGAACATTTCTTGTGAGAGGCTATTTTTGGTAGTAATTAGTAGTATTTTAAAATATAAATGTGATATAAGAAATAATTTAAATTATTTATTGTGAATAGTGGCATTTAAGAATTAATGCTCTGTTAAATATTCCTTCAAATCCAATACAAAATCCTCAAACTTTTAGCCTATGTTGAGAAAAAAATTATAACTGCTACAAATGTATTATAATGGAATTTTTTTTATTTAACAATATACAGGATTCATTTCCTTTTAATAACATGGTTACAAACTTCTATAACAGATATTCACTGAAAATTTAATCAAAGTTTAATGTATTAAGATTGAAAGTAAATCACAGAAATAGAAGTGATTCACTTATATACTTAAGAAGAAATAAAAACATTGCTTTAAAAAATTCTTCAATGTTACAGCAAGAGTTTCTCCTGCAATGTAATAACAGAAGCCTGACTTTATTTCGTTTAACAAAAGAAACTAATGTTCTAAATTCATTTGCTCTTAAAATCATATATTGGTCTCAACTGGACTTCTGCAAACTATGGGTTCATTGTTAGATAATAAAACTTTTCCCATAGCAAAATACCTGCAACTTGTAAATTGTTTTCAAGGGAATATTGCTTAAGAGCTTCCTATTCAATAGGCACATCCAAACTTGCCTTTAAAGCCATTTCTAATAAATATAATTAAATTCCAAAGAGATTTGAATCTACTATACTGGAGCTGTAATGTCAACAGTCAAAGAGATTATTTAAATAATTCTAATCAAGGGGGTGGGAGGACAAGATTTTCAAATAGGTAAAATTGGCACTTGTCAAGGAATCCCTCAGCTTTTGATAATTTTTAGTAGTTGTAGAAAGATATTTAGTTTTATACTTTCATTTAATAACAGAGGGCCCTGCAATCAAATTTACTCAATCATAATCAAGTATCGATTAAATTGATTTTGGAACATTAATAATATTCCTAATTAACTTTTACAAGTTATTCATTATGCTACTTTATAATTCTAAACCTATATCAGCTATGAAATAAATTTTTAAAAAGTATACATTATAAATTTTTCATAAAAAACAGTGAACTTTAAAAATAGTGCAGTTATGCTATGCTTGCAATCAATAGAAAGATGAAATTCTTATTTTGATTTCAACAAATTTCATTATGCAAGAAAACTCTTATTCATACTCAAGAAGTTATAATACAATTGCTTTTATATTTTATTGATGATATATGATGGCCTCATTTTTGTTACTGAAAGATTATGTTAATACAATACAGAATTTAAAACATGCAAGAATAATTTGTCGAAGCTAATAAATTAGAACAAAAATTCATTCTAGAAAAATAGCTAAAATGAAATCTATTTCTCTAATTAAAAAAAATTTCGCTTCAAACAGATTCTATCTGGCTAAGACTGTATATCAATGAATTTTTTTAAAATTGTAAATAAATTATAAACTAAATGATTATAATTTTGAGTGAATTTGTTTTTTAAAAAATATAAAAATCCTTGTGAGTCAGAGAAAGAAAAAATAATAAATCCTGGAGATAGAAAAAGTATACAATAACAAGTCAATTCTAATCAAAGTAAATTAATTAGTGACAAAACAAAATGATATTGAGTGATATTTAAATTTAATTTGTTTTTGATATAAATTCTCGAAGTCCCAAGAAACATCGAATAAATTTTCTGCTCTAAAAAAAAGATAAGCCTTATCTGTCTTCAAAGGGATTGAGGAAGGAGGGGTGGGTTGCAAGGAAGGGGTTTCATTACCATCCATTTCAGCCGGGATCAACTGAGGTCATTTTGTGCCAGAACTCTCATTTTCTCCCTACTTCTAGCTTAGCTGAAAGGACCGTTGAAAGTTTTTAACAAGTATGTCTTGTTTACTACAAAATTCATATCCAAATCTGAATCTATATCATAACCAAATGCAAGTCATATGATGAACCATCTTTAAAAAATTACTGCTTCTAAAGAACATATTTCTATGAACAGCTAAATCTGGTCATTCAAGATATACCATATAAATGATTTACAAGGATCATGAATGACGGTCTTAAGTATAGTTCTGAAATATTTCACTTCGATAATGCATTATCTAACAACAACAAAAATAACAGGATCTTAGTACTAGGAACTAGAAAATGACCTATCTGTATCAACACATAATTAAATACAATAACTGAAAAGATCTCCTTTGCCCCCCCCCCTCCCTTTTCACATACAATGAGCAATATAGTGCCAATTTTAGATTTAGTATGAATATATAGAAAGCTGTTAGTGACTTATTTACTCTTTGGTGAGTCCAAATTGCCCCATCAGCAACTTATCTTTTCATGTATGGAAGAAAGTTCTTTTAACCTCCTTTAAAATCTTGAAATATCTACAGAATAATTTAAGAGGTTAAGTTATTTAAGATTCCTCCTCTCTTTCAAATAGCTAATAATACGAGTTAAATAAAATTATAGATTTCTCACACACTAAGTCAGATGTTTAAAGCAGTTCAAACAAATTTATTCATATAAAAAGAGGTAAGCTATATTATCTGGCAATCTTAAAATGTAACGAACAATTTTTATAGTTAATAATAATGAAAGGTTAAGGAAGTTAGGAGAAGGGAATATATCTTGCAAACTACACACTGAAAACATTTCTAAAAGCTATATCTCTAAGCATTTTAATATTTGAGAAGAATCAGCAAATTCTATTGTAAAGAAAACACTAATGTAAGATTGCTATTATATGGGTCAGTGAACTTTTTAAGTGCTGAAAAACAGCATTTCTAAATTGTTAAAAAGTAATAAAAAAAAGCCCTTGAAAATATTAAATTAACAAATAAATTTTAATTTTGGAAAACAATTCTTAACTTTACACTCACCTCACAAATTTTTATGAGGAATATTGTTGAACCTGAAATTCAAGCCTGTTTGTAGAAGCAGCAAAAATTAAAAATTGAATTATAAACATGCCTGTTACTTTATACTTCACTGCAATAGTTTATTCTTCTTATATTTAAAAAAAAAAGTAAAACTAAGACATCTTTTATATGCAAGAAGAATTTATTCTTCACTATTCTATCTAGCAAAATTTTGTGGTTTCCATTTCATGTTTTAATTTATTTCTAGGACAGGTCAGAGAACAGCCATATACTTTTTTTTCCCCCTCAAATTAGAAATATCATCCTACTCTAAATGACAAGTATAATATTTAAACTAATCTTAAAATTATGAAACAAGATAAGCTGCAACAAAAGGATGCATTAACTTCTTAACATTATGATTCAAATAAATAAAGGTGAAAAAATCAAAATTTCCAATTTATAAAGCAAATGAAAAAAAAAAAAAAAATGTAAATGCAGAAATGTAAGATATTCATCAGATTTCTGTGATTTTCAGTTTTTCATAAATGTATAATATTGACTGCATTTCAGAAATCAAATGGAAAAAGATGTCATAGAGATTGGAAAAACCATACTTTCTTAAACGTAATGTTGAATGTCACCTTCATTTTAAGTTATTATTTTATTGTTTAAGATATTACTTTGAGGTTTTTTAAGGTAAGTTTGAGGTTTTAATAAAGGTTGACTAAATTTTTGATTAAAAAAAAAAGAATCTTGTTTAGATCTGAAGATTTTAGTATCATGAATTCACATTATTATAAGCTAACATTTAATTGTTTTGAGGCAGCATTTTTAAAGAAAATATAACAATTTGTTTAAAATATAGACCTAGAGAGCTTTTCATTAATCAGAGCAAATAGTAAAGTAAATGGCACTTGTGGCATAGTTTTTTTCTACCCCTCTCATTATATTTTTCATTATTAACAAATTAAGTAATATTTTACCTTAATGATGATTCTTGAGGATGGCACTATCTATATACTCTTATCACTAAGACACATATATTAGATTTCTTTTCATTAAAGTTTCATCTTTCAGTTTTACAAGTGTTGGATTTTGTAAAGAATCTTTAAAAAATGGGGGGATAGATCATCTAAAAAATTCTGAGTAAAACATACCTTATTTGTAAAGAAGTGAAACAAATCAATGAATGTAACTTTGCATTTGTGGATACATTATACCTCAATAAATAAGAAGAGAACTTTAAACCTATAATTAATTCAATACAAAATTGCATTCCAAAAAGCTTTTCTCCCAGTGTTTATTAGTAGAATTCAAGTTTTTTGTCAGGTTCAAAATTATTATAAGCTTACCAATAACTAATTTAATTCAAATCATCCATAAAATAACAGGCTAAGTCCCTGGCAAACAACTTGAATGTTTTCTCACAGACAAATTTTTATTTTATTTATTATAATATGCTTATTTAAGCTCTTTGTTTTAGTGAATTTTAAATTTATTTTACAATTATATTAAGAGTATTGTGGTTCATTAATATTTGAATTATATGTTTTTAAGTTTATTAGTTTAATCTTGAAATAATATATTTGAAAATTAAAAGAAATGAGAAAGAATTACATCATATGCTACTAAGAAGTATTTGTAGAAAATTGTCAGGCAAAAAATATTTACAAAATTTACCCCCCCCCCCTTTGCAAAGATTTACTTTATCAATTAATTTTTATTCTAAGATTTGTTAATATATTTAAGATCTCTATTTATTGAACAGAAACTTTTTGAATTTTAAATCTAAGGCAGTAAAAAGACTTGAAAAATTAAAATAGTCCTTGCAATGGGCAAATTCTGTAGGTCTCAGGCATCATAAACAATATTTTTTTGTAATCCATATTCAGTAAGTGTCTTTGTATTATTTTCTGTACTATTAAATAACCACTATGGAAATAACTGGTAGAAAAATTAAATGATTTTTTTTTGTTACTTTGATTCTTTAAAAAAAAATTACTGCTTATCATTTCAGTAAATAAATTTTAAGAAATTATTCTTTAAGTTGCTCCTGGAAATGCTGGTATAAAGTAGGTAGAAATAAGGCAGTTGTTATTTTTTTTATGACTATCTTAATACCTATTTAGTGAACATATTTTGAAAACACTTAAATTTTATCAATTTTTAAGATTCACAGTGAAATTTCCCTGCTTTTGTTTAAAATTGATTATTAACAAACTGTTTTATATTATTACTGTTATTATTTTTGAAATTAAAGATTATAATGTAATGACCATCCAACTTTCTTTTTTACATTAATTTTGATTCAGCAAAAGAAAGAAAATAAATTGAACTGAAAGAAGCTAAGCAGTAAACTTTTGAAAACATGATAAGTATTATGTATTTATTATAGATTATTATATGCTAAGTTTTATATATTTATTATATATATATGTATTTATTATAGAGTAATAAAATAATAAGCAATTTTTATTGCATTCAGTATACTTTTCAATAGCCAATATATTGTAAAATGTTTTCTTAAAGTAAAGAAAGTTTCTTTTAAAATAATCATAAGGGATTTTAATTTAATTTTTAGAAGAAAAAAATTAATTTGAATGAATCCATTATTATTAAGAATATCTTATTTGAAAGTTAGTGTAAATAAAAAATCCTATACATATAATTTTTATACCCAATTTTTTTTTTTTTGAGCTTGCATAATTTATATGAGATAATCAATTATTGCAATTTATATCTTAACAGATACTACTGAAAAAAGATTAATAATTCCCAAGGGAAATAAAGATTTGTAAAACCTTTTTATATATGAAATTTTTCAAGAAAAATAAATTATTATTTAGAATCAATTTTTGAAATGTTTAATTAAAACCAATGAAACAGGTATTACAACAAGAATTATTATTTCAAAATTCTTGGGCCAAAGTAAAGTTTATGGTACGGCGCCAAATTTGAATTTTTCTTAGCGATGTATCGCCAAATATGGTAACCCTTGCTTGACCGGTGACAATCCTATGGCAACCCTAAAGAGGGTTTTTTTTTAAGGAAGGGTCAGGGGTCGCGATTTTTTGTTACTGTTCCCTTCGGTTGACCACGTGCCTATATACACGCCGTAAACGTGCGATTTGCCTGGCGAGGTATGACTTTTTAGAATTTGGCGATATTTTGGCGCAGTTTGGCGAGGGTCCGTACCATAAACTTTACTTTTACCAAAAGTAGTTTTAAAAAATTGTGCAATTCTAAATAAAAGAACTGTCAAGGTTGATAGGACTACATCAAGGAGTTATATTTTGTCTCACTCGTCATATTCACTTAAAATCCACATATGCTCCTATAATAAAATTTATTATTTTAATTTGCAGTTGATGATAAAACATGCAAACAGATATCTATCGAATGTTACACAGAAATAACAGAAATTTTGCTGCAAAATCTACTATAAGTTAAAAGTAAGAATTCTCTCTACTAATTACCTGCCCAGATAATGTTGTAAAAAAAAATTTACTATTTATACAGAATAGACATGGTAATTACATATCTAATAAAGGAATTTGTTTATCCAAAATGGACTGAAATTTCATCTATCTTTAATCTTTTATCAAAGTTTATAATTATAAGCAAGAGTAATTTTTAAAAATATGAAAATAAAATCAAAGGAAAAATATGTTAATCTAAAACTAAATATTATGCAATTAATATCAAATTTCAGTCTTGGATTTCGACTAAAAAAAATCAGTTATGTAATATGCATACATAACTCAACTAAAGATGCTTCAAAATTTTATTTACTGATCCATTTTTTTTCTGTTAAAGAGTTTTATTTACCTTTTTTTTTTTATCTTCTAACTCTAAAATAATTTAGAAATAATGTTAATACTTAAGTCCAATCCTTTTCCATTAATTGAAAGCAGAAAAAAAAATCACATAAAATCTTATTTGCATCTGAGCATTACTTTATACAAAAAAATTACACTAAGTGTTTCATTGAGGCAACATTTCACATAAAAACAAAGGAACACTTACCTTAGTTACAATGATGTTCAAAGAATAGCATGCTTAGGTAAAATAACATGCATAAAAAAATACTCATATAGAAAACTATGATGAGAATTTACAAATATTGTTGAATCAAATGTTTCAATTTATTATAGCTTTGATTAAGTTAACTATTTACTACACTACACAATAAAAGGTACAAATTTCAAAGCAAATCTACAAAATGGCAAAGCCAGGATTAACTTTAATCAAATTTAACAGTAAATGAAAATTAAGATACATTCAAATTTTTGAAAATCGTTAGCATAATGAGCATTTGGAAAGGAAAAAATCCACTTACTATTTAAAATTGCATTATAGCTTAGCTTAAACTAATAGAACATGTTTGCTAGACAATTCATTTTAGTCTAAAATAATGATAATAAACACATAAAGAAATAAAAGTTATTAAGATTTTGAAAAAAATGACTCACACAACAGGTTCTTTGTTTTTGACAGTAGATGAATGAAATGATCTTGAATTAAAATTAATTATACTGCGGCACATAAGAAAAGCACGTCTCATAGTCGTAGTGAACATTTTTCGAATGAGGAGAAACTAACTAGCATGCAATTGTGAGAATCACACAATGCACATTGATTTTCACAAACAAAAAAACCCCATTTAACAATAGCACTATCAAGATAAATATTCTTTTTTAAAAATCCTGATATGAAATGTTATCTTAAAGAAATATCATTTATTTAGCTTACTTAAATAAATCCAAATATAATTTCCATTAGCCATTAGAAATTTCGCGGACTAGCGAGTGGATGAAAATGATCCTTGATCCCAACCAATGAAATTCACACAAAATCATACGTCATCATGACGTCAGAAAAAGATAAAAATACAAGAGTAAAAACAGATTTGGCGGGAACACGAGTGTGCGGTACTATTAAACTAAGTTTATCAAATAATAATAGTATTTTATATAAAATTCTGAAAAAGTTCTGACCCATCTAAAAAATACGGCTTAGATTTGCAATCCAAATCAATTGAATGAGGTGCTATTTTTTATGCAAAAACTAAGTAAATTCATTAATAATAGTAAAAATTCGAAATTGTATTTTTGATTTATTAAGCCTAAAACTATTATTGCAACGAACTAGTTATAAATGCATTACTTCTTGTTTTTGTGCATCCAAACTGTGTATTTTAGTCTTATTATAGCTTCTAATTTTGAGAATAGTTGCCGAATTCTTAATGTAATATAAAATAAATTTAATATGTTAAGTATTTTATAAAAGCGATTTTTTTTGTAATGTATATCTAATATTTCTATTTTATTCTTATTTTAATATGCTCAAAAGATAATTATTCTTTTTTTATAAAAATATTAATAACATGATGTGTTACATCAAAATACTGATCAGTATTTGTTTCATTGCACTTCCATAGACAAAACACAATTTCAGAATGATACTCACAATTTGTGTGAATTTAGAAAATATTCAATAAGCATTCTGAATATTTTGATTTTTTTAACATCTTCTAACGTTTTAGGATTAAAGCTCATAATTTTTCAAACTCATAAATGATTGATATTTTTTTATTAGAAGATTTTAATATCAATTTTATTTCACGTAACAAAGCAATAGTCTTTTTAGTGAAGTGCCTTTTCAAACAAATAAATATTTGTGCTTTTATGTATCAAATTTCAATAAAAATTCTTTTTATAAAAGATGATTTTTTTATTTACTTGTTGAAAAAAAAATTTATAAGTTGTGTAAAGTGAGGGCTCCATTTAAGGAATAGGTAAGTTCTTCATAAAATTTGACAAATACAAACTATGTAATTAGATTCCACATTTTCTTTATTACTAAATGAATTTTGTAAACCTATATGAAATATTAACAACACTTATTCAATTAATATTTTTTTTTATACCTCAATCAATGTGCATACTGATATGGTAAGTGCATAAATTTCAAGAATGTTTAATTTTAGAAAGTTTTTTTTTTGTTGTTGTTAGAACGTCATTGAAAATTTAGGATGATATTAAAAATCATCCTCAGACTGTTGAGGGAAGGAAGTTTCCAATATATTGCTACATTCTATTAAAGATAACAACAGGCGATAATTTTTTCTTTGGTTAAAATGATAGTACGGTTTTTAACACTTTATCAGTCTAATAGCCCTCTTATGATCTAAAAAATGATTTTAGAAGCAATTGATACAATTAATATTGTGAATAAAATTAGAATTCAATATTTAAAAAATTTTTCGTATTATAGAATATTACAATTAAAATATGAAAAAATGCTTTTTTCAGTAAAGATTTTTTCCTTGTTTTTATAATCAAATTATTTCCATCCATTTGCGAATTTTAAACTTCACTTTTACTCCATTCCTGTTGGCATAATTTATATACAAGCTGAAGGAACTAGTGAAAAGTATAAAAAGCTGATGAAATATTTATCCCTGTGATTAAATAATGTGATTTTTTGATAGGGATTTCTTTACATGTATTGATTTAGGTAGGGGAATCTAGGTATCTTTTAAAAAGAATTGGCTTAGTTATCCAATTTTTTATCATTCACAAGTGTGGGAACTTGTCAATGTCAACAATTTTACAAAGTTGCTGTTGCATTGATTAAATAAAAAAGATGGAATTGGATCAAGAAATAAGAGAACATTTTAAAGTGAAGTTGATATGATCTAAATTAAACCAACAATTAGGAAATTAATTAAGTAATGCACGCACACACACACATATATATATATATAAAGTTTCACAATACATTTTAAATACAAGATAAAATATTAATCTTTTCAAAAAAAAATTTTTTGATTTTTGTTCGGAACATGATTAGTTTTTTACTAATGTTATGTTTCTATAAAGGTGTCAACACAATCCAATTAACATGATTTGTTAATTTTAAGAAAGGTTGGAGAAGCTCAGAGATTATTACTAATCTTATAAAATTTGACTTTTTCAGCAAAGCAATTTACATTTTTTTTTTTTTTTTTTTTGCAAATTAAAACATTTTTTTTTATTTTACAACAGAACACATTGTGAAAATACAGAGATAAATATTTTTAAAAAAAATGTACATTTGAAACTAAGATCTTTCAATAAAAACTTCACATAATTACAAAACAGTCTATACCAAAAAACACATAACTGCTTCATTTTTGTGGCTAAGATATTTAAAAGTATTAAGTTATTGCAGTATATATTGCTCTTTTTATAGTAAGTTCACAAAATTATATGCTACTCTTTCCGATTTCAGTAACTGTTAATTCTTGGGAACCCATTTTAATATATTAATGGTTCGTTACTGCTACTTCTATTCTTCCCGAAATTCATTTTATTTTAAAAGTTTAAAACATTTTAAGTTATAAACTTTAAAAAATTAACTATAAACCTTACGATAGGGAGCAAAAAATTATTGACATTTTCAATTATATAAACTAAAAATTTCAGCTACGGCAAAATTAATAGATGATTTTGTTGATATGGGGAATAAATCTAAAGCTGTGACCGAAAGGGCGCCACAATTTTAATTATGTCAGGATAGACTATTAAAATTAATAAATCATGTCAATTTAGTTAAAAATACATTAAAGGACAGGATTTACATGGGGACAAAACTATTTAGGACAATAACATTTAATATATATGCATAAAAATAATACTCGGGTACTACATTATGCTTTACACTCGCTTCCAAGACCTGGACTGATTATTCATGGCAACGGCCGATAGAGGGCCGTTGAAACAGTTACGGTTACAAAGCGTATTACTTTGCGTTGCCAGAATTTTTTAAGCATCTAATTTTAATGTAAACAATGTCATGAATTTCACATAAAAATGCCACCATTATTTGATAAGTTCAATTAAATAATACCCATTATGACTTAACACATTCACATATTGGTTTTTCATCCATGTTAGGTAGGAAAATGCTTTCTTAGATAAAAACTATGGAAAATTTTAGAGCAAATTTTAGAACAGTTTACTGGAACAAAGTGAATTTTTGCTCAACTTTAAAGTATTTATCAAAACGCTTCTGAAAAATGCTTAAAATCCGAGAGGGAATAATTATGCTACTTATAATCATGACATTGCATATTAATATCTAAGAATGACATTCAAGACAATTGGTATGAATAAGAAATTCAATTCACAAACGAAGAGTTGAGAAATATTTGTGAAATACAGACAGACGTCTATATAGCCAAAACGTCTTTGTCTTTTTTTCATTTGAAGGTTAAAAAACACATCACATAATCATGCTGATACGGAATAAGAAGAATCATTGTGTTTAGCTTGGTTGTCTTAATCCGTTTATTAAAACTCTAAATAAGACAAAAATACCCATAGCTTTAAAAACACATTGACGTCAGGTAACTTGGATCAGTTGAGTGGAGTTATATTTAGTTTATGGAGTTTTATTTGAGTGGAGTTATTAGATCGTCAGTAAACTGACACTAACCGAAATACATAGAAAATGGCATTGTAACCCAGGAGCAAAGGAGTGGGGTAGATGCTCCGGATATTAGTCTTAGGTGCAAACATTGAAAGAAAACACAATTACATAATATAACCTTATAAAATAAAACATGATGAGTGGCTAAAAACAATAGCATATATTGGGTGTTATTGCACTTTCTATACCATTGCACTGTTGTGCGAGTAAACAGATGCATGTGGGGTCAATTCAGGTGACGTAAAAGTCACGTGTCATGTACTTCTGCGCATGGCATTTAAAACTTCATCCGCAACGCTTTGGTATATCAGTCATTAACGTTCTCCAAAAAGTTTGAAGCGGATTTTTTGTTTATATTTGAAGTTATAACTTTCAGCCATTTTCTTCCCTCATATTATATGTTAAAAGATGAATACTGGTGTGATGCAGGATACTTTAATGTGAAATTGAAAAGTGATTGGAGAATAAAATGTTTTTTTTATATATATATAGTTTCTTTTCAACAATCCTGAATTGCGTTGTCAGCATTGGAATAGGAGGTTGTAAGATTCAACATTTAACTTTAGATTTAACTGGATTTAACATTTAACTTTAGTGTTAATGTGTCGGATGTCCGTAGATAATCAACGTTATCTGCAAACATCCCGATATGCTCAGAACAGTTTAAAATTCACCACAAGCGGTTTGTTTGGTACGTAAAAGTGAATTGATCCCATTGAAATTAGACCTTATGTAACCACACTCAATCTTCAATTTTTGATTACGGGATAGTCTATTTTTTCATTTTACTTTTGTCATTCAGAGCTTTATATATATATATATATATATATATATATTTAGAGAGAGAGTTATGAAGGATGGCCATAAAACAACTTTCTTTGTTTCGAGGAGGCATCTACAACTTAAATTGGAAAAGGAAAAAAAATAAAAAAACCTCATACATAGTCATTTCATATATAGTCTGCAGAAAATATTGAAACATGAATTCCGGAAAATAAAAAGAAAAATATTGCTCCAAAAGTCAAAGGAGAGATTTTTGCGATGTTGAAACCGAAAATGTGTATATAATTATTCTGAATAACATAAAATTGTCATTAAATATTTTTTAAAATCAACTTTAGGACTCTCTGGACTATGCATAAAATCTACTTCCAATGTGCTGACCTTTTTTGTGCACACGAATTTGCCTCCTGTGAATAACATTCTCTATTGCTACGGCTTAAGCTATTATATATTTGAAACAAGTTTTGTTATTATATAACACTGCTTCTTGTTCTTAATCGGTTCTAATTAATAGCGACTGAATTTCCTATAATTTTTTTAGTCTTAACTCTCAGTGCTATTGCAAACATTTATGCAAATTATGAAGCTTTTTAAATTTCTTAAGAGCTACCATAATACCAAATTTTTATTGAAAATTGTTGGTTTCAAGCTTTTAAAAAGAAAGTTAACTCATATCAAGCACAAATCAGCAGACAAAGAATTGCTGATCGAATGTTAGCTCTCTTTTTTTTAAAGAAATAAGTGGCATTGCTATCACTTAAGCTTGGAAAATTTACATTACCGACTTAGATTTCAGAATTTTTCTAATATACACATAAAGGTATAGCAAAAATCTCTTCTATCGAAACTTTTGACATCTTTCTTTTTTTGCACAATCCATAATTCCATGTCTTCGATAGTTATATTACACTTCATTCCATATATATGAAATTTGTTTTCATATGTTGATTAATTTTACTGCAGATATATCGAAAAAGGGAAAATTATTTCATGACCTGCCAGTATTTCTTTATCGCATCGCTTTATTATTCCTGTAAATAAAAAGAGGAGATTGAAGTCTTATTTTTTTACTAACAAATGCTTATAGATAGCTTTTATTCAATATGAGCCAAAAATTAATCGATGTATATATATATATATATATATATATATATATATATATATATATATATAAATATATATATATATATATTCTTTTATAATGATCTGCCATGTTTTTCGTCGTTAATCAGCGACATAGTCATCGTGAAAGCAAGAGTTGGGGTACAATTGTATAGGGTTTCATTCTTAGGAGGCGCTAAGGAGTCAAAATATTATGATAATTTTTAAAGTAAATATCCTTCGAGAGGAAGGTAATGCCATGTTCCTGATACCATTTACTCTTTCTAACTTTCAATAATACAAAGCAGGAGAAAAAAATCCTATTGTGTATCGGGTGCCAGTCACCCTCTTATGTCCTTGTCATAAAATAGTATCAACTGATATGAATTTAGAACAAATCTGTTCAGATACAGTGCGATTTGTCCAGTAAAATGGAAAATTTTAAATTGACGGTGACGTAGAAATTGCATTCCGTTTGTTTCTTATTCCAGGAAAATGGTGATCTAAAGCTTTCTTCCTTGAATGCACTGTTAAAACATAAAAACTTGCCATAATTAAAGGGTCGGATATAAATGGATTTTTTTTTAATAATTTTGTCAATCAAAAATTTTACTTTATTTCATCATTTTATATATTTTGTATACGAAAAAAATAATAGTTATATCTGGTGAAGATAATTATTTTATGAGCATCGCTTAACATCTTTGTTCCTTTTCAATTGAAAATAATTCTAAAAAGAGTCTGTAAATTTAACTAAATTTTTGAACCACATTTAAACAAACATGGGTATTTCCCGTTTCTGGTTGGCGTTTTCATAAATTTTGCTGATTACTTAAAACTAAGAGCTTTAAATCAATTAAATTGAGTACCATTTAAAAAAAGTTTAAACTCTATTAAGGAACAATGATTTCGCTCGTTTCAAATTCAGAGAAAACTTTTCTTTCTCCTATATCTACAAATTGTGACGTTTGTAACAAGTGTAGATTTTTGATAAACTTTTGAGTGTGTGACGAAGTCTTGACTTTCGACGCTTCATAGCTTTGATTTATCTTTGGCTGTCTGTATTGGAGGAAAATACTAAGTTCTATGCAAAAATTATTTGAATTTTATCATTAACAAATGATGAAAGTTGCAGTTTGTTAAAATATGAATCGTATGATTCTCCAGAATAGAGATAGCTGTATGTATCAGGCTCCGAAAGATATGAAGTCACGAATCTGAAATTTGGATGATTGAAAAGTTATGAAATTTATCTTTATAGATTTTAAAATTAAGGATATGAATACTTTCACATGAATGGATTTTTCAATTATATGTTTAAAAAAAACAAATTCTGTCTTAAAAACTACATTTACTGATTTGTAAATGATAATATCAACTACCAACGATGGAAAAATTATGACAAGTAGCTAAGAGTTGATAATGTATAACCTATTTGCAGATGAATAAGGACAAACATTTCAACTATATAAAGTTTTTTTTTCTTTTCGTGTGAGTTGTCAGTTAGCTGTCATGATTGAAAATTAATTGAAATTACAGTATTTAAAATTTAAAAGGGTAACAAAGCAGTTTCTCCAAGATAAAAGCTGACTATAGTACTGCGTGTAGTTATTAGTCATGTGGCTGTGATGTCACTTGTAATTTATTATGCTCTGAATATAATGAACTTATAATTTTTTAGTCTAAAAAAATCTGATAACGCATATTTTATAAATTTCAAAATGACCGCTATGGATTGGAGATTTAGTCAAGTTTAGTTTGGCTATATTTTTGAAGAATTTTAAATCTCTACAAGGACTATTCACGCACAGATTTCATGAAATTAAACATCAGTCAGGAATGAGGAAGACACACACCCCCATCTTCAAACTTACACATCAAGTCAGAGAAGGGATATTTAACCTCCAGTGATTTAACTTGCTCCAGACTTTATGATCAAATCGGATTTTGAAGATGGAACTTTCTGATCTTGAAGCCGAGACCTTGCATCCAGATCACTGTGTCTCCATGAGCCAGAGCTAAAATTTGAAGTAGCGGATTCGAAATTTGATCTCACTGAGGATTTGTTCGGTTCAAATTTAAATCTGATAAAGCAGATCAAAAGTCTTCAAATTGGGTAATGTGGGAGATTGGAGAGTAAGACATTGGTCCAAGTATCGTAATAACGTAATTACGATACTTGGTAATAACGTAACGTTAAAAGAGCCTGTTAAACTCACAAATAAACTGTGAAATATAACATGTTTTATTTTCAAATTTTATACCTATACGGCTAAAAATAATGCTGTAGAAAACTAGACAAAATTCTAAATTTTTATCTCAAATGAACTTTAATCATTCTTAAGAAGAAAAAAAATCTTTAAACTGTGATTAATAAATTATTCCATTATAAAATCAAGTTTCGATGGATTAATAGGCATAACTGATATTTTCTTTCAAGAAAGATTCTTTGAATAATTTATTTATTTATAGCTTTAAAGATGAAAAATCTACATTCCTGTTAAGATTCAAATTTTACAATTCTACAAAGCATTTATATTGATTAAGGGAATTTCTCCGAATCAATTCTATAAAGCATTTATATTGAATATAGGAATTTCCGCTCATATCACTCACTCAGCAAGATCTTCCCATGCTGTAATATGGAAGATAATTGGAACATTCTAAAACATATTTTTGTAGATAAAAAAAAAATAGACGGAAAATTTCCATTAAAATGGATTTCATTATAAGTATCCTTTAAGTTCATAAATTATGAAACTCATATTCAAAAATAGCATAACATAAGGGATTTTTTAATAAAATTAATTAGAAAAAATGTGCAGAATCTATATATTTTTTTAAAGTACTAAAAACTATTCACGGCATTTTTCAAAAAATTGAATCAACTAGGAACACCATAAGAGGCAATTTAAATTTTAACTTATTAAATATTAATAAAATAGTTATTTTGAATAAGAATTATTTAAATTTCACTAAAATGCTTAGTGGACGTATTAAAAAATTTCAAATGTACTGCAAGCCAAACTTTATGCTTAATCATATAAAACTGATGATAAACTAAACTGCATAATTTAAGCCAGCGTTTTTACATTAAACTAGGAACAAATTTAAAAAATACTTTTTGTGTCACGGTCAAGTGGGTATTTTTTTCAGAGTATCGCGACATGTTGTTTTGTAATTCGAATTCATTTTATTGTTTTATATATGCGGAAACCACACTTCAAAATTGTTTCTTTACAAGTCATAATATCAGAAACTCATATAAAATACAGTGTAGTTTTCTCAGTATAGTTTGACGTGGCTTTAAAAGTCCATCTCAGGCATTTATGTGACATCACCCTCTAGGAAATGTTACCTTCTTGCACATGTATGTGATGTGGCACGCCATGTGTTAATAAATAAAGGTTTTGCAGCGATTTGAATAAATATTATGTGTTGTTCAGTAAATTATGAGCTATTTTTCGAATAAAAGGGGATAATTTAAAATGCTTTGAAAAAGTCTAAAGAATCTAATTCATGCTCTGCAGAACTATTTAAAAAAACTATTTGGGAAAGTTCAATCAATCTATTAGAAATAACTGTAGCTACCATGATTTGAAGCGAGAACAGTTTTTGAAAGCAGTTTTGATAAAAATACTTTTCTAGTTTAAATTCCAATAATGTTTATATAAATAATATACTGTGAATCTTAAAATTCACCACATTAATAGCTTATTCCCTTATCTTGTTTTGCCCTTTTTGTATTCTTTAGAATTTTTTTCTTTGCTTTTTTACCCCGAATCTTTATCAAAATAAGAGAAGCCTTTGCAATGCTTAAATACTAGGATGCATGACCTTGGTATTCAAAATATTTAGTAATGGCTCAATCTATTTTAAATGGTATTACAGCTCTGAACAGCCAAAATCTTTGATAGGCAGTTCAACACAAATTTCTTTTAGGAAGTACTTTCATAGAATATGGTCAAAACTGTCTTTAGCTTTCTCATTTTTAAAAATATCATCTTAATTAGAAACACCAGTTGTTATTTAGTCATATTTCAATACAGTATTATCCGACTAGCAGTTGTTAAAATTACGATTCGAATATCTATTTCGCCTCAGCTTATTTTTAAGTTTAATTATTTTTATTATTATATTAAATATCAAAATAAGTAGATACTGCACACTCAATGCAGTTTTTGTTTTGTTTTGTTTCTTAAAAAGTAAATTGAAAACATGGTAAGCAAAACGACATAACCAAGTTATTAGAGTAATTAACTTTGTCACCTATTTGTTCACTGTAACTGTTCAAACTTAAATTTCTTTCGTGACAGCTTATTTAAAGCATAATCTCTTGAAAAACGCTGTTAATTATTATTATTTTTTTTAAAAATAATACATCCGATGAAATGTCAACTTTCCCGTTATGCGAATGCTCCTTGTCGGCATTTCAATTTTAATAAAAGATTAAATATCCTTGCTTTTAATTGAAATAGAGTCAAAAGCAAATATATTTTATAACGGTAAGAAAACGGAGAATCTACTAGATGGAAAGGAAGAGGAGAAAATAGTGACTTGTGGCCGAAAATAGAATTATGAACCGAAAATAGATTTACTTTAAATAAATCTTGATATGAAATGGGGGTTGACAAATGACGGTTAAGAGGTCTTTTTTCCAGCTTTGCTCTATTTCTTTTTATCAAATTTCTTTTTTATAAAAAAAATGACAATACCATACGACAACACAGGCAATTTAAATATTCTAAAATTCATTGTAATTATTTCCCATGGATTTCTGCATTTGTGATTAATACTTTTGAGAGTTTATAATAAACTGAATTTGAAATTTTATTTTTCTATACAGTGTTTAAAATAATTAATAATCACCAAATTTATGTAACAAGAATTGTACAAATTTGGTTGCATAAGCAGGTTTTTAAAATAAAGGGCCAAATTTTTAAAAGCGACTGATATAACGAATACATATGCATCTGTAATAAAGTATTTCCGCTCTTTAAAACGCTTTCCGCTTGTTATCAGTTAGGCAAGTAAAATCATCCCCTTGAACATTCACCAGAGTTGTCTCGTGAATCAGGTCACAGACCTCTTTGGATCATTGCCCAGCTTTGGCAAATAACTGATATTAAGTTTCCCAGATTTTCAAAAATTTCGTTCTTGACCCTTACAGATAACATACGTTTATCTTAAGGTGCAGATTTTCTAAAATCTTTCAGGGCTCTTCTTTTTTGCTCCAAGTTGTAAAATAAAAAACATAAAAAGATTGAACTCTGATATTGCGCATGAACAAACGTTAATCAGTATCAAAAAGTGAATGAACGTAAACAAATAAACAAATTTATCTATTTTATTTTATTATTATTTTTATTTTTACAAATAAAAAAATTCACACGATAATTTTTCATGAAATACTCGAAAAACAGGCGCCGAGGATGACAAAATGCTCTCCGTCCTTGAACCAAGGGAAGTTCAAACTGAGATCTGAAAATTAACATTACAGCTGCATGAATGTATAAATTTTGCTTGCTTGTAAAAATGAATTAGAAGCTAGGAAATTTTTTAAAAAATTATTAATTCCAAAGGAAAAAAAGATAAAATTTTTTTTATTCGTATAAAAAGAATGGAAGCAAAACCGATGTTATTTGTCACGAAACTATAATTTATTAGTAGCATATTGTACAGTGTAAATCCTCAGGTGGTTTTAATACTTACACATGATACTTCGCATAGGACAGGATTTTGAATGAAATAACGGTTGGTTCCGATATACCGTCTGTCATTTTGGAGCAAAGCTATCACACGAACAGAAAACTCACTGCATTCAGTAAAACTTTCCATATATATGACAAATACATGCCTTCTCAATTCGGTTTCCTTTGTATCTTTTCTGTGCCAACAGCATCTTTCTTCCTACCGAATTATTGATTATTAAAGTTTCTCTGAATTTTGGATCATCTGCGCATAAAAAAGGCAGCAACAAAGTCAGATTTTGTTTGTCAAATATTTGCTTATCGTCGTTTTTCTTAATATCGATTTTGCCCGATCTCTTGGGAGTTCCCTCAAATTGATGATCAGATACGACGCCGTATTATGATAAGGTCAGAGGACAATTGGTTCCTCAGTCGTTAGTCTTATACTTTGTAATGAAATCAAAGTGTTTGTACCTTCAAGTCAATAAATTTGACTACAGGGAACAGATAACAATATTTTACATCCAAGTATCACTTATCTTTGCTATACCACTGACCAAAGCAGATTTATAATACATTCTCTTGTGCCATTCCTAATTTAATATATTGAATAATACTCAGGGAAGAAAAGTTCTTAAACTCCCCACCGTTTATCTGATTTGTATGTTATGCACATTGAATTACTGCATTTTAAAATCTTCTATCTAAAACTCAATCATTCATAATCGTCCGGAACAAAATTATCACTAAATTTTAAATGCTCCAAGAATTCTTAATTGAAGACAAAAGTCTACATTTTCCCAACAAATATAGTTTTTACAAACAAATATAGTTTATTAGTGCAAAATAATAATTATAGTTAAGTAGTTAAAGCCAGCAGTGCATCAGTCATTATCATTCCATTCCATTTAACATTTAAATTTGCATAATCTAAAAATATTTCTATTTTTCGTATTTTTTTTCACTTTCTGAATTTATATAAAGTTTCTGGATGCGCAGTTTTTAAAGTCAGCATTCATTCAAAAAATTATTTCCAAATTTAAATTATTAAAAAATATTAAGATTTAGCTGGAAAAATATATAACTGTTATACAGTACTGGTCAAAAGTATTGAAAGTTCGAGAACCTTCATGTTTTTTCAAGAGTAAGTCCCCCAAAAGTACTATTTTTTCTTTTGACGCGATATTTTTTAGTTTTAATGTGGTGGAGAAGTTTTAAGCTATTGTGTCATCCATTGTGAAGCAATTGTCTGTAGCGATTGCTTCATTCCGGTAGTTTATTATAAAGTGGTTCGACTGTTTCACATCTCATAAAGAGATTAAAAATGAAGAAATCGTAAATAAAAAACCTAAAAGTGGTCATTCGTGGTTATCTTCTATACGTAAAAATAGATTTGTAAGTTCTGCTACACTTGCATGAGAATGGAATGAGAACACGTTTTTCATTACCAATCCCAGAACAGTTCGCAGGAGGCTCTTTGAAGCTGGTTACAAGACACAAATATCTAGAAAAAAGCCAGTAATGACGAAAGCAACGCGCAAAAAACGATTGGAGTGGGCCAAGGTACATAAAAATTGGAATATTTCAGAACAATGGAAAGTTATATTCAGCTACGAAAATCGCTTTTTTAAAATTTAAAACAAGCCTATCCGCGTTTGGCTTAAAGCAAAGAAAAGAATGTGGCCAAAATGCATGGTTCGTACATCAAAACACCTAGAAAGCGTAATGGTGCAGGGGTGATGTCATATCAGACAATTGGACGACTTCATTTTGTACTGGGAATCATGAATGGTGACAAGTATGTTGGTGTGATGAGGGATCAATTGCTTTTAATATGTTTCCAAGGTAGAAATTCATATTTCAGAAATATCTAGTACCCTGACATACATAAAAAAAGACAAGAAAAACTTTACAATTAATTTTAAATTTCATTTAAATTCCTTTTTGTCCTCTAAATTGAAACTTTGATTATTTTAGTTTAAGGATGCATTTGTAAACCATGATATTAATGTTTTCGCGTGGGCAGGAAACTTGCCAGATTTAAATTCAATTGACAATTTATGGAGTACAATAGGAAAAAAAATAAGAAACGTTCCAAGAAACGTCTTGAAACACAACGAGAATTACAGGAAATAATAATTAAAGTTTGGCACCATGAAATACCAAAAGAAGTGTTGCAAAACTTTGTGGATTCCATGCCTAACAGAGTGACTGCTGTGATCAAATTCCGGGGAGAACCAAATTGGATTCCGATACTGATAACCTGCACATTTTGTTTTATTTTATTCTCTTTGAAATCAAATAATTTTTTCTACTCAATAACTTAATTATATCTTACCTGTAGGCTAATGTAACATATTGACATAAAAAATATCACTTTAGATGGATTTTTTAAAAAAACATTTTAGGGCCTTATTTTTGAAAAAAATGGGAAATTTCTCAAACTTGCAATATTTTTGACAGTAGTGTATATTGCGGCTATTAGAATTTATTTAAAATTAAAAATTAGCCCTTCTTGCTTTATTTCAGTTAAAATGGTCAATAGCCAATTGATATTTGTGAAATTCAAAAAAAAAAAAAAAAAAAAAAAAGGCTTCCCAATTGAATTCAAAATCAATTGTATTCTATCCTGATTCACAGTGCCTCTTAGCAAAGAATATAATCTTTAAAGTGGTAAAAAACAAATTTTAAATTCAGTGTTCTCACAGGATTTATTAAAATTTTCGAAAATCGAGTAATGTCTTCATTAACAACATAACATGAACTGCCTTTTGTTAAGCATTTCGACAAATCAATTGATTTACAATACGTCATGCACATTGAATTCAGAATATTCTACAATTTACATAGCAGTGGATAAGCATTAGAAAGTAAAACAGTATGGCCATGAAACTGATTTCAGCTGCTGAACTATTCATCCAACTGTGCTGCTCTCCAGCTGTTATATTGCGTACGAGTAATGTTAGTGAGTGAATAAAGAAAAAAAACTCGGTGCTCGGCTTTTCACTAAAGAGTGTTTCAAAAAGAAATTTTATAAATTTTTATAAAACATAATAAAATTGCATTTGATTACAAAGCATTTGTTTTAAATAACAGAAAAGGGAAACAATTAAAGAGATTGAATATAAACGGGATATTTACTATTTTACACCGCTTATGTACAAGCTGCGCCTACAAATTTATCTAATTTTGTGTACTTCTATCAAAAATCGATTTAAAGTTATTGCTTCAACTTCTAAATATTCATATTAAAACTATTCAAAATGCGATAATTTTTTCTATCTTTAGAATAATTAATTATATTGAATCTCAACTTCATATTGTAACTGATGATATTCCTTGTCATTGAGAAGATAATAGATTATCCAAAGAAAACGTGTCGCTACAACTCGTTATTTATGATATTCCAAAGAAGTTGAAATGTGGTGAACTGCTTATCAAGTTCTACTCTATTGTAGGTTTACTTTATAAGTTTGTCTCTAAAAGGCCTTAATGAGTTAATCACAGTTCTTCTCCCATTCATTTTTTAAATATTGTTACGAACGTGTAGTTTTGCTTCCCAGCACTAATACTGTCATCGTAAGGAAGATAGATTTAGAGTAATCTGTATTGAATAGGGAGTCCCAGGGATTGGTGACAAACTTGGCAATCATTTGGCGACTTGGTGACGAGTTTGTGAAAAAATGGAAAGTACCTGAAACATCGAGAATTTTCCCGATCCATTCATTAGGAGCCGAGATACATCCAGAATGCTCCTGATTGGTACAGAAGATGTTAGCCCCACCTCCCGCCGGTATATATAAGCAGCCAGTCTGCAGAGGAGTTGAAAAAGGAAAGGAGAAGACCTGAAGAATAATCAATAGGAGGGAGAAGCTGAAGCTGAACGGTCTGGTGTTCAACGGAGGAGACAAGAACAGCAGAGAAGCTGAATCGAGAAGACCTAGAGAGAGAGGTCTTGGAAGCTGAACGAAGTACGGCAGTGACAAATCGAGAAGACCTAAAAAGAGAGGTCTTGAACTGAGGAGTCCTGAAAGGAGGACTGTTGTGTGGCATATTCTGACGAGTCGTGTGTCGTAGCTCGTTGTGTTGTCGTCAGGAACGGAGCTGTCCTGAACTGAGGAGTAGTGCCTTTGTGCGAAGCAGTGAGTCGGCAGCGAAGGCAAGAAGAGACAGAGAAATAGTTTCAGCCTGTTAGGAGAGACTTACATGAGTGTAGACAGAATCCCTTAAAAGTGTCATATACTGAGAACAAAACCTGATGTTGATGAAAGCGCCACCTATCGTTGGGGGAGAAAAGGCGTTACCAAACTAACGAAGGAAGGTTTGATTGACAAGCCGAATAACACCCAACAAGAAAAGAATTCCTAGTCCCCGGGAGATATTGCTGTGTGGGAGTGTGACTTTCAGAAGGTCAACCGACTCACCGAACTGCCCCCAATAAAACCTTCCCTTATTCTTTGAAGACGTCTTCTGAAAACCGACACTGTCTTTGTACATCACGAGAGGGGTTTTTTGAAACTTGTTTGGAAAATATACTCTTTGAGTTGCAGAGAAAAATCGTTCTGAGGGCCGCGTGAATAGGACTCTTAGAACATAGAACATATCACTGATTAATTATTGAAGTACTTCGATTTTGGGACATTTAAATGCTCTTCATAATTCTGTTAATTAAGATTAGAGAATCCGGTAATTTAGAAGGAGTAATTGAATAATTTAATATTTATAGTACTTCGTTTAACAAGACTTCATTTTTAGCAATAAAGGCGATTGTTAACTTTTGAATCCAAGGGAATTGAGGATCTATGTGCCTATGTAAATCTAAGACCTCAAACTCATCCCTAAACAATGAGCTCAATCTTTTCTCTCAATAGATTTAGTACTAACAGCGAATTTAAAGAAAATGTCGCTAATTTTTTAAATTTTATATTTTAAAATTATTTATTTAAAAATATTAAATTGGCTTGAATGAGAAAGGAAACGAATAAAAGTGAATTTTCCAACTCATGCTACGTATTTGATATGTCCTGGTATTTCTATGTAGGTGGGATACTAATTTCTCCCTAATTTTCGGAAAAAAGAGAATGTCCTAAATTTTAATTAAATGAGTCATTTGGACCACATTAAAGAGAAAAAAAATGTCTATTTTGAAAATAATGTTAGAAAAGTAAATAATAGCATTTATCCTATGTGGAATATAGCCAACTGAATATGATAATAAGCATAAATTGGAAGAAAAAATAATTAATGAAATTGCATATATTATATTAAATGTCTTCTGGTTCTGGAATGTTTTAAAATGAAAATTTATCTTGGCTTTGTAATAATGTATACAATATGGTCACATATATTTAATAAAGAAAAGAATAAAATAACCGCAAACTTTTCTTTCTCTGATATCCGGAATAAGTCAAAACTTTTCCGCATTTCTGAAGACTTTTAAAAATTTGTAAGTAACTAAAATTTAAAAAGAAAATTATTTAAAGAGATTCAATTAAATAAATTGGTAAGAATGTTGCTTCGCTCAAAATAGAAATTATGATTATTCATATACAACCATAAATTGTACAAAAAATAGTTGTAAAATATATTGTTACATGAATGCCAATGTACATTAAAACACCTTATATCTCTGTCATATAAGAAAGGTTTTATGAAAGAAGTGATCAACTTAGTTTTAGTTAATTTTTATAATCCAGACTTATGGTTGCTAAAATCAGCTTGCTTTGGATCACTTACTCACGAGAGTATATTTAACTTCAAATTCTATAGATATGCAACGTTTACTACTAGTTTTTTTAAAAAAACTTATACTGTTCCTCATTCTGTCCAAGGCATCTTTCTAATTTTCAATAATCTCACAAAAATGGGAACTTGGGAAAAACGAAAGTATTTAAAGTTTAATTAATACAAAAACTTTCTCATTCAGCCTTGTTTATGCGCATTACAGATTATATTCTCATCTAATATAATTAATTTCACTAACAATGATTCTTATACATCCAATAATTTATTACATTAAAGAGTCACAGGATTTAAAAATGGATACACTTAATAAAAATTTCACTGTTGCATATTTACGAAACCTGAATTGTAAGTATAAGTTTAAAAAAGTATATTAAAATTATATTTTTATATCGAAGCCTACACATTATGTAAAAATAAACCGTTTTTTCATAATTTCATCATAAAAAATTTTTTAAAGAAATATTGGTCGCAACGATGAAAGAGAATTGGGTTTCATTTCAGCAATTAAATATGTATTAAAGTAAAATACGTTTACAATATTTTTTGATATAGATTAAAAATATGAAAAAAAATGTGCAGCAAAAGAGTGACATTATTAATAAGGTTATTATTTGAATTTAAAAATGTTGAAAAAACTTTTTGTGCTGTAAAATTTTAGGAAATTATCACGTAAAACGCCAAAATTTCACTTCATTTTTAATTAATCAAAATTATCATTTTTCAGTCACTTGGAAGCTGCTCGTAATACTTGGTTTTTACTTGTTCTGTTAAACAATTATTTTCTCAAGCCCATATATAACCCATGTAAATACACGAATAGATCGAAAGTAAAATATATGGGTACAGAAATGCTAATATACATTTTTAAAAAAATATTGCTTTGTTGTCATTTTGCTGTTGAAATTTTAATTTAGTGATAACGATGCATGAAAATTTCTCTAAAAGCGTTATTTAAGATTTCTAAAATAGCTCTCAAATCACTAATGTAATTAGCAGATTTTGCACGGAGTTGCCCGTAACTTGATAAATATTAGCAAAATCAGAATTATAAAATAAAGCTATTAAATTGTATTCATCCTTAAAAAGTCAAGAAATAATCATTTTAGACGGGTTTAAAAAATTTTTTTAGAACGATATTGCTTAGGGAACTAATGTAATTTAGATACACACACATACATTTTATTTTATGAGTATAGATCCCCACGATTTTGAAGAAAACGTATTCAGAAATGTGAGAATATTCAAATATTAGTAAATAAAAGAGGATATAGATCTTCTTATATCTTACCTCCCTTTAAATTAATTTAATTTCAGTTATTATTTTTCCGATAAAAGCAACATAATTTTTCCATTAAGAATAAAATTTATTATCCTTTATTGCAAAATATATAAATAAGATGAACGTTATGTACAATATCAAATGTATGAAACATTGATAAAAATCGTAGACAAAGTAGCAACGAATTATAAAAAAGAAAACAAATTATAGTTATAAAAGTGTGCGGAGAACAAAAAATTTTGGAAACACTCTTATTTGTTTGAAAGTGTTTTATTTAAAGGTGTTTTGTCCTTTTTTCTCTTTTGGGCCTCTATAATAGTTGATGGATTCCGAATTTTCATCGATCGTGGATATCTTGGATCAACAAGTTCTGGAAATAAACAGTCAAAATAAAAGAAGCTCAATTTTTTCTCCATTTTTTGTTGCCAAAATATAGCATAACGAGTTATTTTTTCTGTTTTTTGCCCCTTCTCCGTCCACATTGAAAATATACAAAAGCACCTTTGCGTTATATGCAGTTGATCCTGCACCTGAAAATAATACTTGTGGTTCTTATTCACAGTTGTTTTCCCATCTTTGTTTAATTTCCTAAATGGAAATTTTTTTGCGTTTATTGCCTCATCTGGAGAAATATTTTTGCAGGATGCTGGACACTTCACTTCAACAATCCCATCATCACCAATCAGCCCATCCGGAGATGCAGCTAGATATGGAAAATCTGGGTTTACGAATAAACCGCAACGTTGAACTTTGAAATTAAAATTTTCTTCCAATGCCCTAATAGCATTGATATCGTGTTCTTGGCCGTATTTCATAGCTGCAGAAAGAAAATGAGAGTATAATTTATTTTTAATTATATTTTCGCAACTAGTTGATTCTTTTCTGCAGCAAACGACTCCAAAATCAGAAGCCGTTAGTCGCTTCCGACGCTCCTCTCTCCACAACGAACTGCTTGTCTGTTTAATAGTTGCCCTTTCCAAGGCTACAGTTTCAGCATCAGATAACTGTAGGGATTTTATCATTTGTTCTCGTTTTTGGTGAAATTCCTGATCTGCCAAATCAGGCTTTTCTGCATTGGGTCCGTAACTTTTATTCTGAGCTTTGTCTCTAAATAAAGTTTTTCTGCATTGACTTAGTTTTCCTTTCCTTTGCTGCCTCTCTCTTTGTCTTTTTCTTGCCAAAGACTTCACACAAATTCCAGGACTTGTATTGAACGGTAATATGTATGAACGGTAAACACCAAACTCCTGGAATTATGCGAAATCACTGCGCCATTACAACGAGCTTGGTAACTGTTGCGGAGGCAGAAATTAATTCGTTTCCCGCCAATAAATTTTGCAACAATTGCATTAAATTGCTCCACACAATTGTTGTTGGCAGCAAAAAGTAAACTTTTGCTATGGGTGGCCAGATTTTGCATGACTGTCATCACTTTAAAAAGCAGTCCGCTGTTTTGTAGATCTTCCACCATATCATTTTCAGTTCTTTTTTCTGCCTTGCAAAATGCTTCTGTGCAATATTCGTGCCTACCAAAAACGTGATAAATAATATTCATCATGCACTTCTGCAATTTCTGCACGCCGTCGTTTGGTGGAAATTTTGAGAAAAAAGCAGTAGCGTTAGTTATGGCTTTTCGCATTTTTAAAATGTTTTTTCCAAGGAGCTTTCTATGGGCAATAGGTCCAGATTTTGTATTCCTGGTAATGTCTTTCAATTTATTGCAGAAATTCCTGTACAGATGGTTGTGGCACTCTATTTTTTCCACTTGGAACTCGTCGTAAGGTCTAGAATCCAAAATCATTTTATAAACATTACTGTCTCCGTCTGCCACGAGCTTTGCATATTTTACACCATACATTGAAATACTGTTCTGGAATGCTTTTTTAATAATGTCAGCTTCCATCCCTGAAGAGCTTCCATTCCAGTTTTTATGACATGTATGATTGTTTGGTGGTATTTTCAATTTATTTGCTCTGAAGCAGACGGAACAATACTTGTTTCGGACACCCAAGTGTAAGACTTTCTTCGTTCGGAATCCTATGATTGCAGCCTGAAAATACATATATAATTGTAATTTTAGCTGGAAGGAGTAACATTTAAAAACTAGTAAGACATAACGAATAAATAAATGCATTGGGAATAATTTTAAAACATTGTTAATAAATATTTCCACTAATATGAAAGAATTTAGTCAGAACTATCAGTAGTATTTTTTAATTAAATACAATTTTGATTTCGTTTACTTTCTAATGCTCAAATTGTACTTATGCCTTTAAAATAAGCTTTTCAATATGTAGCTCCTGAAAAATACAAAACTGATTAAAATATTTATTTAATAATCATATTAAAATTTTTATTGCTTAAATATTTAAATATATGCTGGTAGCAGTCATTTCTGAAATGTTAATAATTATCGGAAAAAAGTGCATTTCTTATTAAGCAGTAATCTCAGATGTTTATATCGTTTAAATATGTTTTCCTTGATTTCAGGATTAAAAAAATAATTGCCCTTATTACATATTTTAATAGTCTGCATCAGTGAAGTTAAAGGCTTTAGCGTTCTTCGCATCCTACTTCAAAAGTAATCAATTATTTGTAATAATCTTCATTTCAAACTAATAGTTAACAGTGGATTAGTTAATATTGTTAAATTAAGAAAAATATTACGATAATGAAGAAAAAAGAGTAAAATAATAATAATGCAATTGAATTTTCCAGATTAAAACCTAATTTTATCAGAAATCAAAATTTCCATAATATTAAAGCTTTATAATAGATTTTAATAAAATATCTACTCTTCGTTTTTTGGAAAAAAGAGTGAGTGATAATTGTTTTACGTACCGCTCCGGATAGAGAAGAATAATTCGTCCTATATGATCTTTTTGCCTAGCAACCGTCAGCAACTACAGTCAAAAGAGGTATTCCATCTGAATCTATTTCATTAGCCTCTATCGCCAGACGTTTCTCCTCCATTGCTGCATCGTGCATTTCTTTTGTAGCCGTTTCTTCCCAGGCTGCCGAAATGCGGTCTTGTTCCTTTTGAAAAGTGCATGAAGTCATGGACAGAATTTCCAGGACCGAGAGAATATCTTCTAGATTTGAATATCCTCCGCCCTTAGCCATGATACCCGAAACAGCTGCAGTATTTACAGGCATTTTACACGAATCTGGGTTTTCGGACCAAATAATTTCTGTGAAAAAACACATGTTACACTTTAGTTCAATACCAGTTCGTAATCCTTTTCTTCTTTCAGATACGACCATCATATTTGCTAAAGAGCAATTAAAGGGACCGTGATTGTCTATTTGTCGAAGTCTGCCGAAAAAATACCCTACATCAATTATTCTCCTTCCAACGAGAGTTATATCCTTTAATGTGTGATGATTTTGATTGGAAACACACAGAGTTTCAGCAGACTCATCTGGGGAGGTTTTTTCTAAACATATCCGCTTGGCTTTCTGTCTGAAAAAAAATTATGGCAGTTTTATATTGTGCATATTATATTGCGCATAATTCACAAATTTTTAGATGCAATTTTAAATTCTATTGGCTATACACGTCATTTTAATTCTACAAATATGAAATGGCATAAAATTAATTGTTCTTAAATTACATTTCGCGACGTCACATAACTTAAAAGAATTATATATACTTAAAAGCCACAATATTTTGGATTTCCTTATGGAACAGCTTAAAGCATTTATTCATTTTCAATGTTATCAATTTATTTCTTGAGAAAATTATTGATAATAAATGCGAAATATTAACTTAAATTATCATTAAAAAACTGCAATACTAGTAATTTTTAGAATAACGCATTTGTGAACAAGTCACTCAAGATTCATGCTTTAATACTAACTGTAAAAATTTTAAATTGATTATTTTTACTTACTATTATTAAAATTGTCAATGAAAAATCAAACTGTAAAAAATAATGTTGATAATTTATGCTTCTCTACTAAAACCTGATATAATAGTCTGTAGATAATTATAAAAAAAAATGAAGCAAAATGTTTCTGAATTTGGATCATTTTTAGGTTTATTGTCCTGATCCATCTGTTTGTCAAATTTTATTCTGTCAAAATGCTGATATATACAATTATTATTTTATTACACAGTTTTTTACACTGTTATGAAAAAATAAAATTCTTTTTAGAACAAATTAAAAAAATTAATGCCAAAAAAGAGTTCAGAACTATTCTGCTTGTCTAACTAAACAATAATTAATGTTCTGTTTTAAATTAAAACTTATTAAAGAATTATACTTACTTTTTTCTCCATTCAGCTAGATTTCCGTTCGCTTTTTCCTTCTTGCCGTCAGGTACAATCTTTTCTTTGAACCTCTTCGATAATCCATATTTGTTAATTTACCCCCAATATTTCAAGAATGTAAGCAAGAAAAATAAACAATATGCAAATTTACAGATAGATATAATCATATACTAGAAAACAGTCTACTAAATTTGCTTCCAAGGATGCTGCAGCATTCGCAAAAACAAGTGTGGTCTGTGAAGTTCCAAATGATCACAGCTGTGATGGTAAACAAAGTAAAAAGTAAAAAGTAAAAAATAAAAAAAGAATGAAAGAAAATAATGTTGAGAGGAAGACGTAGTGAAGACCAGATAAGAAAAGTCAAACAATCAGAGGGTAAAGGGACGGGTTATAGAGTATTCTTCCGCGAATGGGTGGAGTTAAAGGCGCATTGGGGGGAAAGTGTAATCTATTTTTCCAATTTAGATCTAAAATACTGTTTTTATACATTAAAATTTTTTAAAAAATTTGCATCAGAAAGAAGATACCCAAACGAATGCATCATAGTAGCTACTTTTATTTTATTTATGATAGATTTTTTTAATAAAAATGTTTAAATGGTGCAGTCGAAATTATGTGATATTTTAATAAATATTTAAAAAATACTTTGAAAAGTCCGAGAAAAATTACTTTGATAGAAACCTGTGTTATTATTCCTTCTACCAATTGCAGTTGATTTCATAAAACAGAAACCTTAATATCTAACGGAGAAAGATCTTAGTATTTTCTCCATAGGATAACATTACGCTTGAAAATTGTAGGTGGCGTGTATGCGGCACCCTTAAAGATTCCCTCTTCTGCCTGAAACCTGTCTGTCCGCTTTGTGAGCTGTGGATGTTGTCACTACGGAATTTCTGCCTGTGGACTACTGTTGCTATCGTGAACTACTATCTGAAATAGAGTATTGCTGTGTGCTGTCCTGTGTGTTCGTCTCGGCTGTATATAGTTGTCTTTTGTAAATATTAATCGTCTTTGTGCTACCCTGTCTTCGTCCTGTAAATAAACGTCTGTGTTGTGTTATCTACTAAAGGACTGATCATTGTGTGCATCATCATCTCATCTCTAACACCACTATACAGGTGAATGAACCCGACGGATTTGTATAAGAAAAATCCGTAACAATATTATTTCTCTTGACTTGTTAATACTTCTACAAAGAAATTCCCATTTTTCATATCGACAAATAACCTAGTGTAGCTAAAAAGATTTATTTTAGATTTCTAAAAAATTATTCTAATTATAATATATAATAATCAATGCTAATAACTGATAATTGATAAATATATAATAAATATAAGCTATTACTGGTTTAAAGCGTTAATCTCATAACAGAGATAATAATCTCCTATTTTCAAAGTTTGTTCTTTTCGAAATTGTGATGATCACAGTCTCTTAACTATGAAGTGTTAAATAATAATAATAATAATCCTTATATTTGCTTTTTTTGAAGTGTACAGCGCATCCAAATAACACTTATACAAAAGTATTTGTTATATTCATCCTAGGTCAGGTCAAAGTATTAGGCATTTGGTTTTGAGACATATAACTCAAAACCATTCACATGGGCCTTTTAAATTCATATCATCTAATTTTTTAAAAGACGTTAACTCGATCGGTTTCCTGTTTCTAAAAAAACAATTTTCACATGTTTTTTTTTTTTTTTCAATTTGACATATTTTATATTTGTAAAGATGGAATTTTGTCATCGATTTTTCTGCAATTTCTGATGCGGTAGAATTTTGAAACCCTGTATAGTCGATATCACTTATGACAATACAATATCTTAATATTCTTAGAACTTAATTATCAATTAATCAAGCCTATTTAATTTTGAATCAATATGAGAGAGGCTATTTGGTAAATGAATATTAGAAAAAAGTAATGAAAAATTCCGAAAAAACTCTAACGATAAATTATTAAACCTATCTAGAATAAAATAAATATAATCCTTTTTCCAGGCAAAAATTTGAAAGATAAAACAAAAATCATAAAAGCATGAAGTGCTGAAGACAATCCGGCAAAGAAATGAACCCATAATGAATATAACGAAAGAAAATTCTTAAACATTCTTCAAATATTAAAATACGAGATGGAAGTTCTAATTGACTTAGAGTGTTTATGTCAATGCCTTCTTTTTACAATTTTTGTTTTCATATCCAAAATTTTGATTTAAAAAGCAATTTTCTATACTTTAGCACATTAATACCGATAAAGATTTTTTAGGTTAAGTTTCGTTTCAGCTAGAAGCAAAATAAATATGATGTGCAGACTAAATTTCATTTAAGAATTTAATAAAGCATCATGGTAAATAAATCATCCTCGATTTGAAAGTCTTGAGATATTACTTAATTATCAATGTTCGAAGATAAGATAATTTAGATTTCAAATTAAGATGTAAAGAACAGGAACATTCTATTAGCAAAAGAAGCTCGAAATAAAGGATGAATTCTCGGATTTCTTTATTATTTTTATTTTTTAAGCAGCAGCAGCAGCTTCTTCTGATATGTTAAAATCAATGGCTAGTGAGGAGGAATTCATACCCATTTGCTGTTTATAGGTGGCATTGGGAAAATAAGATTTTTTTTTAACATTAGCTCATATTTTTAGAAACAATATTACGAGGAATTGAAATATATTAAGCCTTAATCACAACTTACATTATTATTATTACTATGCAACTGATTAAAATTACATTTCGTCATTGGTTAAAAATTTAGAGGAAAAATATAAGAATGGTATAATACTTGGGACGAAGATTTCGTTTCACTCCTTGCAAATTTCTCAACGTATCTTTAAAATAAAACCGATATGAAATCGGAATTGAACAAATAAATATACGATTTTTATAGTATCTATATAATAAAAATATAAATACGTACTGAAAATATGTATCAGAAATTAATCTAGAGCATGGATATATTACTGTAACCGAAATTAAACAAAAGCATTTATTTCTTGAACCACGAATTAAATTATAATTTCTTGACAGTTTTTCAGAAAGCTATTTCGAAAATATCAAAACCGCGTATAAACAATATTAATGGCTGTTACTATTTATTTCTTCAAAATCCTGTTGTAGTGGGATAAAATATACAGAAAATAAAATAAAACAATTGTTTATTATAACATTACATAAGGTTTTATTTTAATATTAGCGAGAAACTAATGACAAAAATAATTATGAAAATGTGAAATGAATTCTTAGAAAAACCTGCTTTGATTCACAATCCTTGCTAAAAAAGCAATTAAGTATCTGGCTTTTTCGATTCTATTGTTTGAATTCGGGCCTTTGAGAAACCGCTCATTGTTTAACTGATATTAGTCACAAAAGGCTTTCTGGTCGGTGCATTGGCAGTTTTTATAAGATAGTAAGTAATGCTGAGCATTTTATCATTTTAATCAAATCTACGGACAAAACAATTTTTTTAGATCGTTTTTGCTATAGGAAATTTTCAAGCTCTTTTCATAGATTTGTTATTTGTTGTTCGAGTAAGTAGACATGATAATAAGATTTGGATTTAACCATTTAATTCCAATTTTGTCTATTTTCAGTTATGTATCTATATATATGTGTGTGTGTGCGTGCGTGCGTGCTTAAATAACATCATATGTTTTATGTGTTTTCTTGTTGCATACAATATTAGATAGATAGAACAGATTACAATATTAATATATATAATTATTTTAATTATGAAGAGTTTTTAGTACTTTAAAAAATTTTAAATAGCAATTTTTATGTTTTGCTAGAGTTTAAACAGAGATTTTTGATTAAATCATTTTGTTCAGTTTTTATTGACATAATTTTACTCAGAATAAATTCATATTATTTTCTTTTTCTTCACCGTTTAGAGGAAAAATGATTTTTTGAAACTCCAGAAATTTATTGAAGAACTTCACAGCATTATGGCTATTCTTAAGCAAATCTCAGGGGTGTTTATAGTTACTAGTAACACCATTTGATACATATATGCATTTCAATTCATAGCTGACGATAGAGAGGACTGGGAAGTAGTATATATAAAGAAGAGAAGTTTACAAAAAGTACAGAAATTTGGCCATATTCATATTACGTGTATGTTTACAACAATTATTGGCATTACATTTCTGATATTCTCTATGTAGTGGTCTGAACTACGTTAATTAATATATTAAACTAAACACCAAATACATTTTCGTATCCCTAGATAGAGTTATTGGGAATTAAGAAAGTCACAATTATTTTGAGATATTCGGCTTAACAAAACTAGAAGTGATAAGAACACTGCATATTAAATCTCTTCCCCAGGAAATCAGAATTTTCCATTTTATTTAAAATTTCCGTTTGAAGGGAGATAGTTTGTACTGATATGTATATATGTACTGTATGTTTTCATAAATATCCATAGATAAATTATTCTTAAGATTTCAAAAATAAAAAAATATTCATCCTGTTTAAAGGTTAATTTTCAAACCTGTGTAAAATCGTGAAAATTAAAGTTTTGTACAGTACAATTATTTTAGTACACAGTGTGTCTATGAAAACCACCTTGTGCGTCAAAAAATGTATACACACTTTAAACCGTCATAGAAACTGTATTTCCGTGCTACAATGTTCAATTTCTGGGATAAAGTAACGTTAACCAAGTAATGTAGACATACTTTGGAATGAGATTCAAGCGGTTTGCGCAGAAATTCCATTGGACACATTGGTACGATGTACGGAATCAGTGGGGATTCGTTCTCAGTAATGCATTGATGCTGAAGGTCACCATTTTGAACAGTAATCACATTTGCTTCAGAAGGTGCTTAATTGTTTCAAATTAAACATTAATTTTTCCATTTCCTGCAATTGAATCTTGTAGAACGGAACATAAATTTTCGATATCGGTTCAAAGTGTGTGTAATCATATTTTTTTGACGCATCCTGTATAATGCGACACTTAGGCAATGGTACTAATAATCTTTTCTTTTATTGATGCCTAAAATAATGTGTGCCAGAAATTAAATAAAGATATCGAAGTTAGATTAAATGATAAAAAAAACAATCCTATCGTTTGAAGTATGTAATAGCTCCACTTTCATAAAAATAGTCTGACATATTCCTCAAATATTTGGAAAAGGATTAAAAATTCTCGATGATTAGCTTACAAGTCCATTATTTTGAAACATCGAGGAACTAACAATTGGAAAAATTTCATAATAAATGGCAACAAAAAAGATAAACGAGATAATATTTTAATAAAATTTGAACCAATGTTTCGATGCACAGTTTGTGATTGAAAAATAAAATCTGACACTTAAGCATTGGCATTGATATTTTTTTTAATTAATGTCAATGCCCAGAATAAAGTATTCCAAAGTTTAACTAAAGAGAACACTTTTGAGTTTATCTCCCCCCATCAGCTACATCTGTTGACAGTTATATGAAGTAAACAGATAAAAATGTTTAACTTGCATCACAATTTTAAAAAGTAATGCTTTTTTTACAGTTCCAGTGAGGAGATAGACAAAAGACAGATAAATGAGCGATAAATCTAAAAACTACCCAATTTGAGGTAAACGATATAAGTAAATTCAATAAATGAGCGTCAAGATATTTACCAAAGATACTTTTTTCTTTTGCGAGTTGACATTGAAAAAAAAAATTTGTCACATGTTAAATAGAATTGATTAAATAGATTTTTATGGTGCAAAAGTCAGTTTTGGCCATTCTGCGCATGTATAGATTCCTTAGATGTCAAACTGCTTCCTTCTCGATATTTGTTCAACACGCCAGCTGCTGAAATCTTTGTCGTTTATTTTTGTAAAAAAATCATTAAAAAGAAGAAACAAATGTGTACACTCGCAGTTCCTTTTTTAAACAATAAATAAATATTCAAACTTTTGGTAATGAAATGAACATTGAATATAATTAATTCATTGATGTTGTGATTTTGTTTTTCATAAAGCTTTTCCACAGAAAATGATACATTTTTGCATGATTTATCGAATTAGCATGTGCAAAGGATATACAGAATGCCTTTCGAACATCGTAAATCAAAATTCAACGCTACTTAATTAGGTCAAATCACGGCTCCTATCAAGATCGTTAATTCTTCAATACTTTGTATAACCTGATTGGAAATTTCATCCAGTTCCATGCAATGTTTATGAAAAATGGTGGATGCACTGAATATTTTAACCTATTAAAAAGAACTTTGTCTTTCTTTACTGAATTTAAAAAATATAAATGCATACCTCTATTAGTTATTTTTTAATAATAATAAAAGTGTAAAGATGCATTAGGACACCCTTTATTTTATAATAATCATAGGAAGTATTTTGTATCAAAATCCAGTCAGTTTGTTTTTGACTCGAAAAATGTTGATGAACGAAGTATTGCATTTTTGCTAGTTGCATTTGTTTTTGAGAAATAACCTATTTTTTTGGGGAAAAAAATGGAATGAATGGCAAAGTTTGTTTAACAATAATGTTTTACGAGTTTTACAAAAATCAATATGGAATGCTAAAGTACATTAAAACAGACAGCTTTATTGACTTCTATCAACTACAAAATGGTCGAAACCAAAAGGTATTAATCATTCGACAGATGGCGTCAGTATGGAACCAATATCGTTCCTAAATTCATGATGTGAAAAGTGTCTCTTCATTCATTGGCTTACAAAGACGGTGATTGACCCATGGTTTAAAAAAGAATTATGTTATATTATAAATTTTATAAATCAATAATAAATTAAAGAATAATTGACAAAGAATATATAATATATGAATAAATTGTAAACTTAAAAAATAATAAACTTTACCTATTAAGGTATGTGTTTATCTATAGTAAATCCTGTATAAAAGGTGATTTCGAATATAAGAAAAATGGCAAATCAATGAGCTCAAATAAAACCAGACACCAAATTAGCATTTCAACTACCATGCTCGTGAGTTATATGTTATATTGAATTTTTATATTTTTTCGAAAAACATGACGGACGAAGCATAGAATATTTTAGAGGTTAAAAAAATCCATAGTTCAAAAATATTGTCACAAAAATAGTTTTTATTTGAACAATTATTACTCGAATTGAAATTAAATCATACATAGTTATTACTACTTGGTACAAAAAATATGTAATTCAAAATTAGTAATACAAAAATATCACAAAAAATAATGTAATCTTAATTAAATCGATATAATGCATTTTCAAAGTAGCAGTAGATTAGAAGCAAAATTTTAGGTGTGATCCTAAAATTAATGAATCAAACGGTTAAAGGAAAATTAATTCATTTAAAATACAAAAAAAAAAAAACCCTCCTCTTGCTAAAATAGATATAAAATGACCTTACACTTGTGAACCTATATTTATCTCTCTTTTTTTTATTTCTTTGTATTTTTCGAGGTATGCAGGTTTTACTACAATGAGATTTGTCCTTTCAAATAACTTAATAGTTTTCTTTATTCCCATGCAACTAATGATTTATTCAGAATTCATTTTGAAAAAGTGAAATGCGGATTTAAAAATTCGAATTTAACTTTGAAACAGAAGGAAGACGATAATTTGACTTCAATCAAGGATTTTGAGCTGCGTTGTCAATATTTCTTCCATAGATTTTTTTAAAAATCTTCTAGACGTATTCTTATAAGTAATTTGCAAACAAACAACTAACCCTCCCTTCCTTACTATATATAATCTAAATTTTTTTATATTTTATAAATGCCTTAATTTCTTTTTTAATTTTATGTAATCTGCAGGGAATAATATCGATACAAAACAGCAAAAAATTCTTAAGAAATATTCCAAATAAATTTTCTCCAGAGATAATTTATTTGCCAAGAAAATTTAAATTCTCTGTAGAAGAAAGTGTAGAGAAAAGAATTTTAAAAAGAAAGAAAAGATTTAAATGTTGTAGAGACATACCTATCATCGCTGATCTTCGTTCACTGACACGGCATGTGAATTTGGAAAGGAGTAAGTCGTCAGATTGTCGTCCTTGTTATCTAAATGCAGACCAAGATTATGGTGCCCATCCCAATATCTTCTTATGTTGTTTAAAAATGAGATGCTAATAAAGCTTAACAAACTAAAATTTTCTTACTCTCTTCGATCAAGTCTACCAAACTGTAAAATTATAATTTTTTATCAATACATTACCATTCATAAACTTTCATCTGAACTGTGAAATGTAATATTGCTTAATCAAGTAATATTGCCTTCTGATAGCACTCTAATTTCCAAAATTTGCTTTAGAGAAAAAATATTTGAAAAGTTCTAGCCAACTTCTAATTGAATTTATACCTGAATAATGTATAGTTATTTCATCATTACCTATTCTTTTGTGAATTTCGGAAAACGTTATTAAAGTAACCTTGTTATTTTGGTTGATTCCACTTTTTTCTAAAAATGGATTCTTTTATAAAAGTAAATTAAGTTTCAAAAATTTAATAATTCTTTTTCTTTTGTCAAGTTAAAAATCATTTAAATGGGCTTCAATACATAGAACTTTATATGAACATGGTAAAATATAAGGTGATCTAAAAGCCTCTTTACACTTTAGAAATACGTTTAATAAATAAAATTGTTACAGAATTCAGTTTTCTGAGGAAATTTCTGGTACTTTTCTGTTGAAAACTGGAAACGCTGAGAGATGAATAATGTTCAGTTACTTAAATTTATATCTGTGTTCTCCGTTGCACAGACTTTCAGAACTTTATCTTAACACAAAAATTTTTATTTTTGAACTCCCTTAACCTTTCCAATAAAGCGCCAGAGGGAAATTAAACTTTTTATTTTGTTGCCACGTTTATATTTCGAGATGTTCATTTCATTTTGTGAATTAACATGATTTTGCTCTTTGCGAATTGAGTCAATTTTGTGGCCGCTTTAAACGATTGTATGACTTTTCCGGAAGTCACATTTGGAAGAGGTTACAACATTTTATGCGCTATCTACAACAGTGAGAACATTTATTAGAGTGAGAACAAACTTTGACATAATTTTTAATATATTTTTGAATATTTAATGGTATGAATTTTATAGCAATCTGAGTAATTTCCATATTATGTTTTATGAGAAATAAATTTTCTTCAAAGAATTTATACAAAATTGTATAAAGAAAATCTAGAACAAATGATATGTCTTATAAATATATTACTTATATCGAAACAATAATCATATTTTCTATATTGTTGAAAACTAGCATTTATCAATTAGTTATTTTATTGAAATATAACAAATTTCGTTAGTAGAAAGCTTTTGAGTTTCATTAGTTTTCACCATATTTCTTCTTCCCTCATTTGTTTAAATAAATAACTTCAAATGTAAAAAGCTAAGATATTTTATTATGGTCACTTAAAAAGAGAGAGTTGTTTCTTAATTTATAGTGTTGAATGTGGTTTGTGATGTTGAAAAAATTTACAAGGTGGGAAAAATTGCTAAAAGGTTAGTTCTGAAGTGCTATAAACACCTTGTGAAAAGCCTAAAGTTCGGATGTTATGCTTTTTTGAGATGGCCGGTTATATCAACTTCAAAACATCAATTTCAAGAATAGCATTGATATCACACATTTAAACCTTTCCGGATTTTTTTATAAGTTTAATTTGAATTCAATTGGATTTTTTCTTAATTTATACTCTGATAGGGATAAATTATTTATTTTAGAAATAACTTCTCATTTTGTATATGATATATAGTGAGCACAAACACGTAGCTATCTCTTTACCAGTAAGACATAATATAGGTAAAATAATATATATTAATATAGGTTAGGCGATAATATAGGTGAAATCTCGTCTAACATCTGAAAGCTATATTACTTTCAAACGGATTATTATATAAATATATAGGTTTCTTGTCTAATTTAGTATTATGATTGAAATGTAGTATAGTTATAGAATAGAATAGTAGTATTTTACCTCTACGCACCTTGCTATTTTATATCTCGAAGGTCTAGGATGGCTTCCTTACTAGCAGTTTTTTAAAAGGAGATATAAACATACTACTGTTTTGCTTTTATGCCGCTCTAAGACATGACAGTGACAACAGGGTCAGATTAATCTTGCTCTGAAAGCATTTAAAAAATCTCAGAGCCTTAGCGAATCTCCTGAATTGCGGGGTCTTAGGCAGAGGCCTTTACCTGTTTATTAATCCTGTCATGAGTAGCGAGATCCATGCTTATGTTTGTTAGCTTTCCTTTAATAGTGATATTATAATGGTCAAAGACGGCTCGTGTTTTGGCAATATGGAATTGCAATACTTCTACCCTTTTTAGTAGATGACTACTTTATTTTGTATGTAAGATTTAGAACTATTAATACTCCTTTCTTATATACCTTTTACCATTTTCATTTTTCAGAAGAGTAAGGAAACTGTAGCATAAAACTAGATTCCGCAACAATTTCTGCACTAAAAATATGCCTTTCTATTGAAGGGAGAGAGAGTAAAACAACTAAAAGAAAATTATATTTTTACTCAGTTATAATTTCGGCTAATTTTCTTCTACTTCATAGTAATAAAAAGGACATAGCAACAGAATTGTTAATTTTAAACGTTTTTCACTGCAATTCTTTTTGTGAGCCTAAAATTTGAAAATAACCAAGAAAATGAAGAATAGTTAATGATAAACGAAAATTATTTTATAATTATTTTCATTTTAGTTAAAATGCGATGATTTTTTTAAAAATAATTCAAATAGTTTTTTTTAATTATTTGTTCCTTACAGATGTTGAAAAATCTAGAGAAGGCTTTCAAAATATCTGTGACTTCAATATTATTCTATACGAACTTGTTCACATCACTTATAATTTTAAAAATCCCCAAAAATAATAAAACCTAAGCAGATAAGTATTTCTAAAGAATAGCACTTCTTTCTTTTAATTTCTTTTTTTCTTTCTTTTAAAAGAATATAACTTCTTAAAAAATGTAAAGTATCAATAACTGTATTCCCATTTAAAAATATCAAAACATACCCTTAGCTAAATATAAATAATTATTTTCATTGCAATTTCTCTAACTGCATCATAGCCTAAACTTTGCTTTTCAACATCAAGAAAAATATAAATTATTCTGAAGTGTACTCTGTGAATCAGGAAAAGTTCTATGCAATTATAAAGATTTTAACGAATAAATGCATCTTTGCAAAGTGAATAATTAAAGGCTGCAGCATCTCTACAATTACTTTAAGCGAGCTGCCCTAGTAATAGCATGTTTCGCGGTACCATCTATAAAATTCGATGAATTAGGTGTTCTGAAAATTTTACACAATAATTTGAGGCGCACAGCTCAGTCGTCAGTACGTTTAAATATTACAGGAGTTTATTTTTGTCAGTTTCTTTAAAGCTAAAACTGTAGTAACATACTTTATTTTTTAACATTTTGCATAGATTAAATTAAATATTATCTTTTTTTAAAAATTCATTTTTATATTGCTGTTTAATTTTTTAAATTTATCTTCTTCATATGAGACACAGAAAACTTCTATAGATAAAAAATGACGAGACAGATATTCTGAATTCTGAGCAATATTTTTTGAAGTTTATTTTAATAAAAGTGACCTAAGTTATTTCTACATTCAAAACTTATGCCATAAACTTTATCGTAGGCAAAGCATTATAAAATCTTTCAATTTAACAGCTCTATTACACACAAACATACACTTACACATACAAGAAAACGAACTTAAAAAAATTTAAATGGGAGTTAAACTAACCAAACTACTATTCAAATTGATTCACTCACATTAAATCTGTTATGGCAATTTTGAATCCCAATTCTTCGATAATTCAATTTTTCTCTGGTATCTTGAATATTTTACGAACATAATATTAAAATACCGTTTATAATTTAAGTTTCGTTAGAATAAATTGAAATCAAATCTAAAAATCATAATTTGTTTTTAGTTTTGAATTATTTTCCTTAATTAAATATTCCCGCAAGGAACGGAAAGTGAATATTTTTAATTTCCTTCATCTTCTTGAGAATTATCTAATTGAGAGTTATATATATATATGGAGAGAGAGAGGGGGGAAAGTAGACTCATTACTTTATTTCATTAATTAATTTTATTAACAAAATTACATTTTTAGTAACTATATATTATTTAATAAATTTGTTAAATATAAAGAGCAGATATGTATTATTATTTTTAAAATGCGGTTTCTCTTGTTTTATTCTATTTTAGACCCATTTTTTTCAACTCAAATTTTTAGAGGAATCGAAATATTTTTTTCTATATCGAATCAATCACGTACATGAATTGTTATAAACTCTTTTAATCTTTTACCATAAAATGAAATAGGGCGAATTCTTAAGAATTTTAAATATAATTAGGACTGTTTTTAATATTTAAAATTTAATTGAATTATATTCAAATATTATCCATCTCAAGAAATGCTCTTTTTGAAGGACTATATGATCCTTAACAGATAAAAAATAGCTGCAGAACTGCAATAAGGTTTTTATAACTGCAATAAGGTTTGGAGTTAAATAAATGTTATTTAATAATTTTCAGTACAACATGTAATTTAATAAGTTAAAAACAGAACAATTTTTCAAGCTCGGATAAATAATAACTTCGCATAAGCAAACCTTGTATGAAAACTCAGAGTTTTACCTTTAAAATAATAAACTTTCAAAAGATCATTTATTAAATCGCCAGATCAAAGACTCTTCATCCTATGCATTTCAATTTTCCCATAATTTTGACCACAACAAAAAACAATAAAAACGTTCTCTCACTCGCATATGCTTTCATTTCAGGCGGTGAATTTTTGAGAGCTGCGGAAAAAATAAGAGCAGTGAAATTAAAATAGACTTTCAATATGTTAAAAAAAATTCAAAAGAAAAAAAAACTAATTGACTCAAAACTTTGATTATTTCCTCATTCGCAGTTCAATCCAGGTAATGAGAAGTAATGGTCTGTCAAAATTATTGTGAAAGAGTCGTATAAAGTTCATCGTCGGATTTGTTTACCCGGATTTGGATTATTTTCCAATTAAGTTTCTACTTTTATACACTGTTCGGTGAATTTATGTTGAAATAAACACATCCGGAATTGCAGAGTATCTTCATAAATAACTATAATTAACCATTTTGAGTTTGGACTTTGACTGTGGTGGTCGTTTGGTTAGCGTGTAACAGAGAATATCGGACCAGGATGACTAAAGACAGTGATAATCCTTATACAGGTGTAATAATTGTAGTATTTGTACTGTTTCTCATAACCTGCTTCTTGTATTCATGGTAAGTTTATTGAATTTTTTAAAGCAAATTTAATATATTAACTTCCATACTAAAAAAGAAAAAAAGCTTTTTCATGTATGGCGTAAAACAGCATGAATACAACTCACATGTGTGCGAAACTGAAATAATTATGGAAGTTATTGTAATGAATTTTTGTTCTCACATTTCAAACATAAGTGAATTTATTTATAATCTTTGGTAGTTTATAGATAATCATTTTTAAAATGGAGCAATTTGGTATCCTTTAAAAATTTATTTTGTAATAGCTAATTTAAACTTTATATAAAATTATTTATTTTTGCCTTAACAATTTAAATGTTATACTTAAATTATTTAACGTGCGTTTAACGGTGCGTTTTTAAATTAGATGTGGGCTATTTTGGGCTAAGAGAATTTTATTAGAAATTTGTCATTTGACTAAGAATAATAATTTTTATTTCACTTGAATTATATGCAATAAGGAGAATTATTAACTATAATGCATCCATCATGTACTTAGACAATAAAAACAAGAATACATTTTGGGAAAAATGAATGTAAATGTAATTCTATATATAAAAATATCATAATTTTTTTTATTCAACGAATTAATCTTGAGAGATTAATTATCTTTCTGCAACGTGATAAATATATTAATAAATTAAGTGATTTTATTAATAACTTGAATTCAGTCGTTGATATAAGAAAAACATTTGAAAATAAAATGAATAATATCAACTAGATTGTGCATTTATGACTGAGTAGTCATATACCGAGCTGTTAAAGGAAATAACCCAAATTTGTAAGCATGTAAACGAATTAAAAAATTTTTAATACAAAATGATTGTAGATATTTGTCTGATTATAATATGAATATTCAGATTTCAAAGTATAATTTTGCTACTAAATTAACTACGTAGTAAAATTAACGTGAATATGTTTATTTATCTTCATTTATTAATAAACTCTGACTGGTAACAAAATTATTATTCAGGAAATGGAACATTTTGCCATATTTCAAAAGCATAGGTTATGTAACATATCATGCATTGCTTATATGATTGCTTTGTCTTATTAACGGCTCATTATGAAGCTTCAAGGCAAGTGGATTATTTAAGGTTGGAGAATTTTATTAAAATATTTATCATTATAATGTTTGTTTGTTTTTTCTATTTTTGTGCATGAGTACGTTCGTCTAAGTCAGAGGTGTCCAAACTACGGCCCGCGGGCCAAACCCGGCCCGCCAAGTGACTTTATCCGGCCCGCGGAGGGTTTTAAAACATAATGATGTTTTCACCCAAACCTTTTCATTTTCATAAAGGTATATCGAAAAACTACGAGGCCAACAAAACGGAGTTGTTGTACTTGACCAAACACAAATGTCTATCGCGCTGTTAAGTTATAAGACTAAATAAAAAATATATTTCGGTAACTCAAACATAAAAGAAATTTTATACGCATGTGAATTTTGACGATAAGCAGAGTCTTATTGTTTTGTTGTAAATAAAGCATCAGCAATTTTGAGTAGTTCGCTTAAAGAAGCACTTAAGTATAAATAAACAAATATCGTTTTGATTTCGATAACGTTTCAAAATTTGATCCCAACTATAAAGACATTCTTCAACAACAACAAAAAAAAAAAAAACAGTTTCATCATTCGCATTAGAAGTTGCATGAAAATATTTCAATTTATATAAAATAATTATATAATTATACTTTGTTTAGTATTTTGTACTTTCAAGTTACAATAAAATAGTATTAATTAATAGTATTTAATGCTACTTTACTCATAATGATATTTTTCAATTTGTATATACATGTGGCCCGTATAACATGGATCTAATTTCGATCCGGCCCGCGCCGCGAAAAGTGTGGACACCTTTGGTCTAAGTGCATTTATTATGTATAATGTTTGAAGCGATCTATGCCTTCGATTGCACAACCCATTTAAAGAATTTTGTGATATATTTCTCTTTTTTTTAAATGAAAATTTTATTTTATTTATATATTTATTTTACTCCTCCATATCTTCAATTTCTGTTATTTTATTTTTATTTAATCCAGCATTTTCTCCTTCTCTCACTTTTTCATTTATATATATATATATTATCAAAGCATTGTTACTAAATCATTTACTAATGCAGCTCATTATAACTTTTAATTCAAACTACTGAAAACCAGATTTTATGAAATCCTGATCTTCTTATATACTTTTATTGGGATACTTCAACAAATATTTCAATCAAAATTTCTACAAATTTCGAAACTTATATTGCATTTATGATCTCATTTCTTCAAAATTTATGATGATATATACATTTTTTTTCTGCTTTATACTGAAGGAACTTATTGAAATTATTAAACTTATTGAAATATCTGATGAGATTTAGAATTTTTAATTATATTTCTAATATATTTTTATTTTTAATGAATTCCTCAGAATTTTCTTTCGGCCGATGAACATTGTAACTTTAGTTCCTTGTCATATAGTTTTCAGTGAATAGCACTTTAAATTTTTTTTCTCTAACCCACCGTCAGCAAAAGGTTTTTGACAAAATAATTATTTTCTACTTCATAGTACACTACTAAAGTCTGTTAAAAAGCACTACAAAAGCTTTATTTACTTTATTAATATTTATTTTTTACTTTTTAGTCTTTAATATATTTCATAATTTTTTTATTATAATTATTATGGAATTTTGCAATCAATTTTAAAAGAATTCTCTTTCATATGAGATCGAAACTTCGCTACTGCGATCGAATTAATCACTAAGTTGATAATTATGCTTATAATTATTTTTTTGAATATGTGGAGTCATTAGAATCACAATAATCAAATTTTTGAATTCTTGCACATCAGGAAGTAAATGAAAAATCCGCTACAAAATTCCATCTTTTCAAACTTCAAAAATAAAATTAAAACGCGTGTAAACTAACACCGAGTAAAGATAAAATATAAAAAAACTTAAATTTTTTTTTTAATAAACCGATATGGAAGAGAATTTGCTGGGCAATAGGAAAATAATAATGATTGAAATACTGCTATTTGAAAGAGAATAAATTGTATCCATTCTATTTATTTGAACTCTTGGGAACTCGATTCAGCGTCAGTATTCGAGGAAAAAAAATTTCATGAATCGAGATACCGAGACAACATTGAATTTTATTTTGCGTTAGGGTGAGAAAGAGCATAATTATGAAGCGTTTATGTAAATGTTGTTTAAAAGGAAAAAAATGATTATAATTGCAATAAAATGTTGAATATCTTATCGAATAAATGCGATAAAATGAATCATTCTGAAATAAATTAGCAGCTATAGAATGAAAATTTTTAGAATCTAATAATATAGTTTCATTAATCAGATGATTAATAGACCAAATATTGTTATGTATTGGATAAACAAAAGAAATTAGTGAATACCTAGAATTTTGTTAGCATCACGCTGACAGTAATGGTAGAAATTTAATTAATTAACCCTTTCACTAACAAATTTACTTAATTTCCTAATTAGATGAGACAACAGATTTGGAACATTTATTGTTATTTTAATTACTATAATAATATAAGAGGCATTTGTGATATTGTAGCGTTTTTGAATGATTTTTGCATTTTAAATTACTTGATATATTCTTTCAATTGCAGCTTTTAAACTAAAAATTCAATAATTAACTGTACGGGAAAGGTTTAAATAAATTTATAAACGATTTATCTGTTAAATGAATTTATTAATATACTCAACTTTATTAGAAAAATAAATTAATAAAATTTTAAACTCATATGTTTGTTCGAAATTAAATGTAGTTTATTTAAATCTTGATAAACTTTTTTTTCTGTTCTGAATGAAAAATTATTTTTGACGTAATATAAAGTTTTTAAAAAAAACGGGAAATAAGACACAAGCTAAGTGACAAAATCCTTCACAAACTATATTCTACTGCTTAAAATGTTAATTTCACTTGCAACAAACAAACAATTAATGAAATGCTTTTTCCGACATATTTTCTGTTCAGGATCCAGAAATTAATCTACCGATTGTGCACGTTTTTAATTCGCTGTTTAAGTGCAAAATTTACAAATCGGTTCAAATGTTTTTGAAACAAGGTGAACTGCCATTTATACACTTTGTCATAATAATATTATGGAATTCAGAACTACGAGACCAACATACTAGCCTGCTGAAATTCTAGGGTGCATAGAAAAACTAACTTCCAATGGGGGAAGCACTGATGGAAAGCTAAGTTTTAAATCAAAATTGTTTCGTTGTAATGCAGAAATAGATTAACAAGTAGTACTGATTAGTCTCGGTCTTTATTTAAATTATTGGAACACATTTTTATCTTTAAATATATGATGATTCAGAACAAAAAGATTGATTAAATATTACCAGAAGGTCCGTGAGAAATCAAATAAATATGTGAACACATATCAAATCTGTGTTAACCTGTAAGTGGGATGAGCGTGCGGGGACGCCCTTCATAGCGTTTTTTTCTAAGACGGAAAACAACTCGGGATAAACATTCATGCAAAATGTATCTTTTTTCTTAATTTTGTTTCTTAATGATTTATTTGTAATTAGCCGCCTTTGTCGACCAGCTGGTTAGCCAAGATTAATGCGTTCTAAAATTTTAAATTAAATACTTATGTGTCTTGTTCTCTTTATAATTTCTCTGCCAGATATATTTAAACTTCGATAGTCACGTAACTAATATTATTATAGTTATGGGACTTATTACGATTATTTGTTCATTGCACTATATAACTCTCTGACTCGCAATTTCTCATGAAATTATGTGGAAAATATCACATTTTATACTTGTTCCATAACATTACATTTCTTTTTAAACACGTGCTGAACATCACACTTTTCTCATTTAATTTTCAATAAGAGTTCATTTAATTATTCAGTTTCAGTTTTTGTCAAAATGGTGGCAATCATTGTTACATTCTTAACGTGCTTCTGCAGGTTAAATTCTACTTTCATTTTGTGAGAAATTAATTGTTGGAAAATATGATTCTAAATTTTTAAAAAAATCATTAAAAATAGAAACTGAATTCATAGATTTAAACATTGATATCAATGAAAAAAAAGTCATTTTTAAAAGGATTAAAAAGAAACAATTTTGTACCGTAATATTTTTGGAAGTTATCGTATAAAAATTCAGAATATTGACGTAATTTTAATTAAACTTTTTTAAAAATCCGTCTAGGTATGCTTTTTTATCCTCCAAGATAAATATGTATATACTAAGTGGTGTATCTCTAGATCATATGGTCTGGTGTGTAGAGCATTAACAAATACATGTACACACACACACATTCATTCATATACGCATACGCATATTCATTTGATTATCAGCCTTGGAGTAATTCTAGACTTTGATTGGCTTAAAATGGTATATACTTTTTAAAATGGTGGACGAAAACATCTAAAAGAGCACTTTTTAATCATAATATTCCTTTTTTATCAATCAGTCAATATTGCTTAAAAGACTTATTGATGTAACATTCTTAAAATATTCATAAATTAAAAATATATAAATATTAAAATATTCATAACATATTAAAATATTCGTAAAAATATTTTGTTAAATATGACTCACAGAGCAAAGTATGAAAAAATCTAACAGTTATTCATCAATAAAAATTTCTTTAAAAATTCGTTAAAAATATAAGTTTAAGTTATGTGTTAAAATACTGATACCATTAGAAAGCTAATTTTTTAATCTTTAATTTGACGTAAAAATCAGCTTTGTGCAATAATATTTTCCAAAGTTATATCAGAAAATCGTCGAAATTTCGCTTAATTTTTAATTAATTCAAATTCTAATTAAAAATTCGAAAAAAGGGCTCCGAAGTGCACATTCCCGACCTCCAAGGTATATATGTACCAAATTTGGTAGCTGTAGATCCAACGGCCTGGCCTGTAGAGCGCCAATACACACACACACACACACACACACACACACATTGAGCTTTATTATAAGTAAAGATATAGATATAGACTAGCTGGTACCCGGCGTGTTGCTGCCTTCGAAAAAATAATATTAAGTGCAAGGATGAACGGTACGACAGTATATAACATACGGACAAACAAATATTCATTTTCATATATTAGATTCGAGTATTCTTTTAGAATTGTAAAACTTGATGTTCTTCCAGAATGGCAATGAAAGAAACTATTTATTGCATCTCGTGATTCGTTTAATATTCGTTCAGAACTCTCAAATTTAATTTTAGAAAATGTGATTAAAATATTTTATTTTAAAATTGACTAAACAAAGAACATATATTTATACTATAAAGTCGTTAATATAGTTGAAAAGATAATTTTTGAAAGTTAAGATGGTGCAAAATTATTTGTACTACAATATTTAAGTTAATTACTGCGAAAAACTCTAAAATTTAATTAAAATTTAAAACCCCCAAGGTTGGTCTCCCCAAACCTTTCTCGCATAATCTATAATAAAATTGTTACCTCTGAGAAGGACTAGTATGAAATTTGCTTACTATAACTACAAAATATTAACCTTTAACTTGGATTTAGCATTTCTACAGAATCTATAATCTCCTCGGCGAATTATTAGGAGATTAATCCTTGTTAAATAGATGCGGTAGAGATTCGATTTTTTTCAAATTTTAGATAACTCAACTATCCCTATAATCATTCCGTTGGAGTAAACAATAAGCTAACCAAGTTTCATCGCAACCGGATGAACGGTTTAGGAAGGCATAAGAAACATACAGACAAACATTCATTTTTATTTGTATAGATAAGTAAATCCCCTAAATAATTGCTTTTATTATCTAAGTGTAAACATTTACTAAGTAATCTCATCGACATGTCATTACTGAATTCATCTCTTATGTCGGGAGGTTAAAAACCTTGAGTTCAAGAGCACCGCGGCACTACTTTCAAATCGGCAAACCGTTTTCCTTTCTTTCTACAAATTACGACGAGTTCGTCATACCTGAAAAAGTATGATAAGATATTTGTTAGTGCGTTTTTGAAATTATTGGTTTTAATATAATCAATTGCCGGCGTCCTGGCACAGGGATAGCGTGTCTTCCCCGTTATCTGGGCGTCCCGGGTTCGAGTCCCGGTTCGGGAATGGTTGTTCTGTGTTCTATCTGTGAGATGTATGAATGAGTCCCCCTGTAAAAAGGGGTTGTGCAAGCGAATGTGTGTGTCACCTTCATTTGCGCTAGAAGTCAGACTTCTGCCTCTGGGTGCTCAGGGATCTTAACCCTCAGAAGTTACTGCACCCCTTTTCCATGGAAACACGGACACAACATCATCATCGTCAATATAATCAATTTCTCCATTTCTAGAAAATACGATAACTTATTTGTTAATCTGAATGATAGACGTAATTTTTTTTTTCCTTTCTACAAAATTTTAAATAGCGTTTCACTATTCAGAGAATGTGAGTAAAATGTATTGTAGTAAAATAGATGCAGATTGCTACGTGAAGAAATTATTGTTGGTTTCGCAACAAACTTTTTTAAGATTTAAAGGCGGGGGGGGGGGGTAATTCCATTGTAACGATATTGATTTTTTTTCTTTTTTGGATGTTTAAAATATCACCTAAAAATTCTAAATGAATTTTTTTCTTCATGGTAAGTATGATAAAGAAAAGATCCTGCCATCTTTTATTCTCTTTTGGACTTTTAGATAATAGTGCACTTTTATCATTTTTATTACTCTGACTGAAGAACTTTTTTTTTAATTTCTTAAATTCACAGCACTGGAATATTTCTATTGAATTCTCTATTTCAAGAAAATGAGCATACGAATTTGATTGCTATTTTTAGGAAAAAATTGAACCTTTTTGTTTTGGTTATTAGAACTTAATGGCAAAGTTCGACTATATTGAGATTAACATAACGTAATCTTAAATATATAATATTTGAAATGCCATTTATTAATTTATACACTTTAAATGCCCAAACATTAAAATTATTTGAAAAAGTATAGCGTTTAATTTTTTGATACAATCTCTCGGTGCTATTAGAAATGATTAGTAAAATATTTCTGACGTATTGATGTTTTAAACAAAGGAATTTCCACTCTTCTGTGACTTAAATTAACCAGGATATGAAGCTGTGAATATCAATGTTTTAAACTATTTCAATGGCTGATTCATGATAGATCCGCTTACCAACGCACGGAGCTTCATCTCGACAGGCATTTACTAATAAAATATGGAAATTTAAAGTTTGATAATTATGTAAATTTTTTGGAGAAGAAAAATGTTTTTGTTTAAAATTTTAATGTGTCAAGAATGATTATTAAATATTATTAATAGAACCAAAAGACTTCGAAAATTTAAATGACGTAAATTTTTAGACGGATATTTATTGACATACAACATAAAGTATAACGTCATTTAGAGCATTTTACCAACTGAAAATATATTTATATTTAAAATGGTTTAGAATTTAGCTATTAAGCCCTTATTAGAGTATATATCGTGAACCTCCGAGGAAAATTCATTAAATTTTCTCACCCTCACAGTCTGTGCCTTTGATTAATTCATGTCGGGATTAAATTCCTTTATTTACTTGTGAAAAGAATTATTTGATGTTTTTACTGTTTTGCACTTTTCAAATGGGAGAAGTTCCCAAAATATTGAAATTTTAGGCATGTTTTCCGTTTTTGCTAGTAGTAGACATCCCATTTCACAGAAAATTTTCCTGAACCTGAAATAAAATAATTGCAATTCTGCATCGAAATATATTTCGTTTTTGAATTAACATGAAATGGTACTGGTACAACGCGAAACAATCCAAAAAAGTGGCATATTTCGGACTTTTGAAACTCATTTTATTAATATAAAATACTTCTATTTCAGCAATAGTGCAATATCAAATTTTATATATGATCCTATTTTTTCAGCCCGGCTACAACATTTTCACTTTCGTTTATCATCTGGTGAGCAATGTGCCTATTGTTTTTGATACCAAATAAAGCAGCAATTTCGACTAATAAATGTACTGGAAATAAATATCATAATATCAAGCACATATATTATTTATTAATGTAAAAAATACAATACATACCTGATTTATGAAGTTGATATATTTTAGATAGGAAAAATTTATACCTTACTGTTATACTTTATCATGATTGGTTAAGGTAAGTTGCAGAAGCTGTTCTATATCGAGGTTGTCATCAGTATCTCCTATCAAAGTTTCAATGCCTTATCATCAGTTAGGATCAGATCAACTTTCTGGTTTGGTCCATTAGTTTCTTTTGATACATTTGTGCCGTTATGTATTATAATTTAAATATTTATTTAATGTAAATAACGAATTATTTATAGTATAACCAAGTTATACTTTTGTCTTATATATTTTTAAAAAAAATGTTGTTGCTATATTTACACAAAAGATATTAGCAAATTAGAAAAAGTATATTTCAGTAATCTTGTAAACAAGAAAGACACAAATAAAAATTTGTTTTTCAGAGAGCTCTGCAATAAAAACACAAATAATCTTTTTTTTAAACCTTCCACTCTCTTAAACCTTTTTTACTTGTTCACTGATATATGGTTAAAAGCTTTGCGGGCTGAATTTTCAGAATCACGAATCGTCACTTTTTTACACTTCAAAACAACTCAACTCAAATATTCCAATTTGTACAATGTTCGCGTAGTATTCTTTTGCGAAATTGCTTTTCTCAGTAGATCAACATCCAATTATTCAAGTGGTGAATTAATCACCAATCTTTATCTTCTTTTTTGATAACCTTCAAACAATTCTTTTTATGCTAAAAATTCATTTTCATCTCAATTAAACTCTACCTTCTTAGTTAATCAGAATCATCGGCATCGTTCTTTGGGAGGTGTTACTGGGACTTAACGGGAAAGATTTGAATATTTTGAAAGAGTCTTTTTTTTAAAAAAAAGGGGGGGGGGAGGGGCATGATCAATGAATCATTTTAAAAATAAGCTTGAATAATTCCAGATTTCTTGTACATCAAGAAATCTAGGAGATTCATGATCATATTTTTGAAATTCAAAAGAGCATATAAAATTCAAAGCATCTTACAGCAGTGCAGGATCTACACCTGCAATTGAAGATAATCGGAGAGTATCTTGTTCTTTGTTATCTACTTCCACAAGCATTCTTATATCCTTTGAAACATTTACAGGCAACTCTGCTAAGCAGTTGATGTCATACGGAACAGCCTATGCTTTGTTGCTTTCCATGTTGTCTAATACCTAATTATTCTATAAATTAATAAGAAAATGCCTGCCATGATGCAGTCAAACACCTTCTTCGGTTGGAAGAAGAGCAGCCAAGTTGCACTAGGTATGTGTTAAATATTGTGAAGTGGCAATCAATTAGTAAATAGGATTTAGAGAGGTTTGGTTTGGTTTTTGTAATTATTGGTAAAAGAGCCACTCTGGATTAAGCTGCGCCAGAGTTTTGTTGAATGTTAACCAAGAAAGAAGAAAAAAAGTTATTTACTCATCAATATCTCAATTGATTTTAAAAATTTAAAAACATTTGGATGGTGTTTCTCACCAATCAAGTCTTTTAGGTTAAGAAAATTTAACTTAAAATGGAAATAACGATGATGATAAAAGGAAGGACATTCGACAAAGATGTGCTTCACACTAAAATTCACATGATATGTGGGACAAAGTGGTGCTCTATCACCAAAAATTAGATGACGGTGAGTAAAACGAGTATGACCTGTACGGAGGCGAGCCAATTTAACATCAACCTCTCCTATAGGTAGAACAGGCCACAAACCAATGGTGGGTTTTATGGAATGTAGTTTGTTCTGGATCTGCTGATCCCAAGACTCTTGCCATGTTGATTCGATAAAAAAGTGACTTTTTAAAGTCACAATATGGGAGGTTGTTGCAAATTTAGCTACAGCATCAGCCTCCTCATTTCCCAAAATACCCACGTGACCCGGAACCCAGCAGGGAATTATATTAAATTCTCTGTTTTGCAGTAATCGCAGATCAAACAAAATTTCTAAAGCGACTGGATGCATATGGTCCTGGAAATGAGTAAATGTTTCCAAAGCACTCATGCTGTCAGTATATATGATAAAACTGCGCTAAGTAGAACGAGAAATTTCTTGTAGTGCGTAAAAAATTGCCACCAACTCAGCAGTAAAAATAGAGCAAACATTGTTTAGACTGTAGTTGAGTGTATCAGATGGAGTTATAATGGCACAATTAACATGTCGATCTGATTTTGTGCCATCTGTAAGTACTGGGGTAAAAGAAGAATACTGACAGCGGTGGGGATTGAAAATCTTTGAAAAATAATTGAACAAGTTGAAAACTTATCAAACCCCATGAAAGGGTTCAGAAAAGAAAATTGGGGAAAATCCCAGGTGTAAAATTTAAAAAAAATCAAAAGAATCAATGGCAACGTTATTAAGATCAGAGTCCCGCAGGGCATTTTTGTCTCTCCGACAAAAAGGAAGAATATGATAAGGTCTGGCATTATAAATTCTTTGAAGGTTTTCTGGAAAACCCATTTTATGAATGGGATGGTTTGAAACGGATTTTGCACTGAAATAAAACAAAGTAAATAATTTTTGATGCCGCAAACAAAGTGGCAACTGGTGACAAATAGCATATAAACTCTCAACTGGAGAGGTGCGGAGAGCAAATCCTGAGAGCAGAATGGTAAACAGTGTCAAGATGTCTCAAAATAGGACAGGCAGACCCATACACCATGCAGTCATAGTCAATGCATGGTGTATACCCTACGGAGTAGGGGTTTGCAATCGGCACCCCAAAATGTTTCGGATAGTACTTTTAAAATGATCATATTTTTCTCATACTTCTTCCTCAAGTTTAAGATGTGAGGAAGGAAAGTGAGTTTACGATCGAAGGTCACTCCCAAAAACCGTGCTTCAGTCACAACTGGAATTGACGTATCTCTTATCTTTATAACAGGATCTGAGTGCATACTTTTCCTAAAAAAGTGAACACATCGACTCTCCTCAGGAGAGATAATATGACCATTTTTATTGCACCAACTTACTATCTTATTAACTGTATTTTGCATTTGCGGTTCTATTGCATTCATGTTGCTACCTTGGCAGGAGATGTGTAAATCATCAACATACAGACTGACTTGTACAAATGAGGGCAAATGATTTAAAATTTCACTAAGATTAATAGTAAAAATTGTGACACCGAGGACACTTCCCTGAGGAATACTCCCAGCTTGTGTAAAATGATTTGGATAAAAATTACCAACACAAATTCTAAAAGTGCGATTTGATAAAAAGTTCTATAAAAATATGGGTAGGTTTTCCCTAAAACCAAATTTAAAAAGTGTAGAAAGTATATCGTATGGCCACGATCGGTCATAAGCTTTCTCAATATCAAAAATTATGGAGACAAGTTGGTTCCTCCTAACAAATGCATTGCGAATTTGGGTTTCCAGCAAAATCAGATTATCAAAAGTCGACCTACCTTTGAGGAAACTACTTTGCCGCGGGGAGATATAGCCTTGTTTTTCCAATTCTTAGATTAGACGAGCATTAACCATGCGTTCAAAAGTCTTGCAAAGACAGTTAGTAAGAGCAATAGGTCTGTAATGTAGAAGGTTTGATGGATCCTTTCCAGATTTTAGAATTGGAAGTACAGTAGCTTCGCTCCACTGTTTAGGGTACTTCTGTTCAATCCAAGTCCTGTTAAACAATAGTAACAAATCATATAGAGAAGTTGCACTTAAATGGCGAAGCATGCTATAAGCTACTCCGTCTGGTCCGGGGCTTGTATCGTGGGCTTGAGATAGAGCCCTTTCCAATTCGAACATCCTACATTCACGATTGTATGCAAAGGTATGTCTATCATTAAAATGCAAAGGCAACCGTTCCACGGGATTCTTAATTGCCAAAAACTCAGGACTATAAGAATCAATTGTGGAAACTTGTGCGAAATCATGACCAAGAATTGAAGCTACATTTAAAGGAGCGGAATATACCAAGCTTCCAGCCTTTAAAGTGGGAATAGAGGATTCGCTATAAATCCCATTTGCTGCTTTTATCGTTTTCCACAAAAGTTTAGTGGAAGTTGAGGTTGTGATTGAGGATACGAACTAGATCTAGGATTCCCTCTGACTACTACGGCGAATACGTCGAGCTAAGGCATTGGCTTTCTTAAAATCGATAAAATTTTCTGTCGTAGGGTGTCTTCTAAATATATTCCAGCATTTTTTCTGATTTTTATAACTATCGCGGCAAGCTTTATTTCACCATGGTCTGCGGAATTTTCTTAAACGTGGGGAACTCTTCGGAATGGTTGCATTTGTGGCTCTAATTATACTGTCAACGATATGTTGCACTGCTTCCGCGATATCGTAAGTGTTAACCATGCTCTCTGTGATTTTTGCCAAATGTGTGTAAGCATCTCAGTCTGCACTCTGGAATAGGAAACGCGGAGGACAAGATGTCGCACCGCCGCTATCAGCGTGGGAGAATATAATTGGGAAGTGATCACTATTGTAAAGATCCTTACTTATTGCGAAAGTCAGCTGCAACATAAGCTCAGGAGAACATATAACCAAATCAATACTGTGGAAGTTGCGCGTGGGCTCGTGGAAGTATGTTTTCTCGTCATTATTGAGGAGGCAGAGACAGTTATATGAAATAAATTGCTCGATCTGTCACCCACGAAAATTTATATTTTGCGAACGCCACAAATCACTGTGTCCGTTGAAATCGCCTAGTATAATAAATGGTTTGGGAAGCTGGTCCTCTAGATTATCAAGTTGTTGTTGACTAATGACATCATGAGGCTCTAAATATATACTACAGAACTTGACTAATGTTCGTGTGTGAACCTGAACTGCAACAGCCTGTAGAGGTGTATGTAAAGTAAGAGGTGTGCTCGGATAAAGATTTGAAGTGAAGATGCAGACTTCACCAGAACTGCGAGTTTCTGTGTTTGTATCTTTCCGAGCACAATTATAACCACGCAATTTGAGAGGTGTGTTTAGTTTCAAAAAGGTTTCTTGAGTATTCAAACAAACTGGATGAAAATTGTTGAAAATGGGCTTGATGTCAGAAAGTTTGGACCGAATGCCGCGGCAATTCCATGAAAGGAACGTACCCATTGAGAGAGTTTTGTGAGTTTAGAACGCTTGGGAACAATAGTTTGAGTTGTTGAGTCATCACAACTCATTTCAAAATCCTCATCCCTTTCAGATGGATGGAGAGTGAGATCGGGAGTCTTGGGTGCGTCACCGAAAATAGATGTTAAATCTTTGTGGACTATGCCCTGCTTTGCAAGTTCCAGAGCTACAGAAATCTGGATTTAGATTTCAATTTTACTTTCAGTTTCTCTGATATCATATCGTGTGAAAAACCACGTTTGGAAAGTTTTAGCTTTAGAGAACGTTGGGATTTTGGTTTCGGTTTTGGTTTTTTGGTTTCATGAGTTTTTGGAGCACTGTTTGTGGCTTGTTCTGTATCTTATTCAAATGAATTTACTGTGTGTTGTTTCTGTGTTAAAATCTGAATATAGGTCTTGCATTTACAGTTTTTGCAAAAAGGTATTTTAATAGAGGATGCATAACTTATGCCAGGGAAAGGTGTCTGAGCAAGGAGTTTTCTTTTTGCCTCTGGGTATGGAATTTGTTCCTTTGTTTTCACAGTTAGGATTTCTTTTTCCAATATCCAACTTGGACAGGATCTTGAGAATGAAGTGTGTTCACCATCACAGTTAACGCACTTTTCGGGTGGCGTACACTGTTGTCTGTCATGCCCCTTCTCTGCACAACAGACGTATGTGAGTGCCCCGTGGTTGGCCATCTTTGAATGCCCATAACGTTGACTTTGACTCTTTTTGATATATATAGTATTGGAGAAAGGGAAAGAGTAACTGTTTTTCTTTTTCCTGGTTTTCATCTTCATCAAAAATAAGCGATTACGTTCACTAACTAAATCAATAACAATCATTAGAACAGTGTCATACATGAAGGGCAGGTGTCGTGTTTTTCCCCCCACTATCAGTGGTTTATCGAAGGTTGATACCTTCCAATGGTTCGGCATTGTTTTTCTTACGCTTTTGTCACATTTAATTTCAAAAAAGTCACACAAACGCACCAATATTCTGTTTTCATGGAATCCGGGTCATTTTATTACCGCTTAAGCATCTCCAGAGCATCCCCTTTATCCTCACCCGATTGCAATGCAACTTCATCTGCTACAACCATACAATCTGACTAGCATGCCTTTATATCACCATCCTCTAAAGCTTGCTCTAGAATTTCTCAATTGCCTTGAAATGAAACACTTGTATTGGTTGCATTTGAGGGGAATCTCTTTTGACGTATCAGTAGCATTATCGCATAAAACGTTCGCTATTTATTTCTTCTACAGAAGTTCTCAGAAGACTTTGAGTCTTTCTTATTGGTTCATCTGGATAGTTATCAAATATTATGATCAATCGAGCACAAAATTATTTGGTCATAAATTATTAATTCTTATTAAGGATTGATGAGAATTTTTTTTAGTTCCCATACTACTCGATAAAGAAGATATCCTCTATCAGTTCCATTAAGAGCATTTCGTCGTTTAACAAACACCATCATCTGTCTCAATTTTCAAAAGTCTGTAAAAGCAAGGGAAAAAACCTTTTCACAGTATATAAAGATTATTTTTATCTGTTTCTGCAGCACATCACGCTAGAGCATGCAGTCTCAGGTTTATACTAAATGTGAAAAGAATTATTTGCTATTGATCGCAAAAAGTTCAGCTTTTAAATCCAATAATAAATTTTTTTAGTGTTTTAAAGAGACATAAACTTTTTCAGTGAAACCTGGTGTGGCAGAAGTTGGAACGAAAACAGCCAAAAGATTTTGGAAATGCTATTGCTGAACAGCAAATATACATAATAACACTAAGGAGTGCATAATAAGTTCATATCCTCTCCTAATAGAAAAATTCCTGCAAAATTTGATCGTGATCCAGCTTTTAATTTTAGAAAAAACATGCATAATGACCTATTGTTTAATTTAGATCACTCTGTTTAAGGTCATTTGTAATGTTTTCCTCACATGTCCTTAAAACGAAAAATTCCGCATACAAAAATGAAAAATAACAGTATCATTGCTATTGTCGAGTAACAGTTTGTTCAAAGGATGTTCCTCTTATCACTATAATAGACATGCTGTTAAACAATAAAATCCTCTAGTTTCTGTTCCAATGCATTTGTATATTACTTTTCACTTCTGTTGCTAAATAATTTCGTTTTTGATTTGTAAAAGCTTTTTTTTATCTATTTCCAATCAATATTCCTTATGTTTGGGAATACTAATGGTTAAAATTATTGTTTGAAATTTAAAGCAAATAAATCTGATTAAAATAAATAAATCTTTTTGAAGTTTTGTAAATTAATTCATCCAATAACTGGAAATCTGTTACATGAGATATGTAATAAAATTGTTTCATCCATTTTTTCAATCAATGAATGTTTGTATATATTGATGTCTCTGTTTTGTCGAGAAAATGACGCCATTGAAATACTAATAAAAATTTAAATTTAATTCTTATATATTCTTAAATATTATTCTTTGGCCGATAATTTCAGAAAATATTATCACACGAAAGTGAGCTTGACATTGCATTAAAATATAGAAAATTGTCTTTTGAATAATACAAATTTAGTTGATTTTTTTTTCTTATTTTAGCAATTTTATAAAATAATTTACATCAATTATTGTCATCATTTCTGTTATTAAATTCCCACAAGTTTCATTGATTGCATAAACATTTAAACATTTGTTTTCTTTCTATTATTAAAAACTACATAAAGATATTTACATATTCTTTGGAGGAGATGAAAACAATATTGTAATAATTTTATATATCCTTTAACAATGATTCAATATATATAAAAAATAAGATTAATTTTTAATCTTGTTCATCGACAAATATCGTTACTCTTTTCCCGTAATATAATTAGTTGAATAAATATAAAGCTTGATCCATAAAAATGAGTATCTTTAAATACTTTTTACATAACAATCCTTTACATCAATTTCATAATTCAAATTATTTCATACAAATAATTTGAATTATGAAATCATTCTAACAATTTGTATCACTAAATAAAGAATTTTGTCAGTTGCCTAAGTTTTTCAATACTTTATAGCTATTAAGTAAGTGCTACTGACATAACCGCGCGATGAAACTGCAAAATGGCACTAAATATACAGTAGGTAGAAAAAGTATTTGCACACATACATTTTTGATTACAATTCATAAAAAATGCATTAAAAAATACAAAAATTGTCATTTTAAAAAAAAAATAAGCTTATTCATCTAAACTAATTACAAGAGTTACAATAATATGAATAACAAAATTTTTTTGAAACAAAATTAAAATATCTTATGTCAAAAAATATTTACACATTCAACTCAATTTTAGCAAATTTGCAGTTTTATGCTAATTATTTGATAGTTATCCCGTAATAAATAACATACGTGATACGGATATAAAAGAGGTATTGTCGATACTTTTATCAGTTGATTATCGATTTCAAATTGTGATGGTACCTAAGAAATCTAAATTGCCGATTTCGTTGTGAGAAAAAATTGTTTCTCCTCTTGCAAATGGTCTAAGTTATCGAGAAATAGGTTTAAAAAAAGTAAACGCTTGCTTTTCTACCGTCTGGTACATTATAAAACGTCAAAAAAAGAGGGATCTACATCAAATAACTTGCTTTCTGGACGCCCAAAGAAACTTTCACCGCAAATTCAGCGAAAAATCATAAGAAAAATATATAAAAAAAAAATCCATTTGTTAGTGCGATTACATTAGCCAATGATGTCGCTTCAATATCTGGAGCTCTAATTTGTTTGCAATGTGTTTGAAATGTCCAGCACGATGCACAAATTTTAGGGAGATCTCCAAAGGAAAAAAAAATCTTTCATGAATGAACGAAATAGAATGAAGAGGCCTGAATTCGCTAAGGAATATATCAACAGTCAATTGATTTCTGGAGAAATGTCATATTCTTCGACGAGAGAAAATTCAATATCTTTAAATAAAAGGCAGAAAAATAGTTTGGAGGAAGCGTTACTCTGTTTTTCATACTAAAAACATATTACCTACAGTTAAGTATGAAGGAAGCTCTGTTATAATTGGGGGAGTGGATGGCTTGCAAAGGAGTTGGTAGTTTATTTTTCATTAATAGGAATATGACAGCTCGAACCTATATTGAAGTGTTGCGAGATAACTTGCTGCAAAAAGGAATAAAATTTGGTGTCAGTAATTCGTACTATTTTCAGTAATGATCCCAGGCTCACTGCCAGTATAACACGAATGTGGTTGCTTTATAATAAACACAGAAGACTTGCTACACCAACACAATCACCAGACTTAAATCCTTTGGAAATTTTCTGAAATTCTTTGAATTTAAGCATTAGAAAAAGAGATTTCATACAAATCTGCACTTAAACAAACCTTTATTGAATAGTGGTCTAATACTGATCCTACTGTTACAAAAAATTTAATTAAATCAATGCCAGCAAGATTACAAACAGTAGTAAATGCTAATGGTAGGCATATTAAATATTAGTTATTTGAAATTTGCTTATATATTATATTTCTTTTGTATTCATGAGGGTGTGCAAATACTTTTTTGGCACGAGATATTTTATTTTGTTACAAAAAAGTTTTTATTTATATTATTGAATTTCTTCTGTTTTATTTAGATTATGAAACTTATTCTGGTTTGGCAATATCAGTTTTTGTATTTCCTAACACTTCTTTTTATGAATTGTAAACAAAAATTAATTACGCAAATACTATTTGTACCCACTGCATAAATTAAATTATGTTTGATTCATATATTTATGATGTATGTTGGAGCAAATCTTAGATTACCGACTGGAAATTGTCCTTGAATTATAAATGAGATTTTCGCATATTTCTATACGAATGTACGCATTAGAGTGAGAATTTGGAGCGGAGGAGTTTCAATGCGATCTTTTCGCCCTAAACTTCTGTTAACCAGAATTCCATTAAGATAGGCATTCATGCCAAGATAATGATGCAAAGATAACCCATTTTACTGGAAGAATCATTCTTAAATTTTAAATATCTCAAAAATGCAAATCATAAGATATTTTGAAGTTTAGATCAGCATGAGTAGTCAATGTATTCTCAAAGGAGAAAAGTTCAAATAATCCACGCTCTTGGAAGCTGTCTCCCCTGGTTAACGCCTGATAAATTTAGATTTTACTCCACTATCCAGAACAGTGGCGTTGCGACAGAGGGCAAGAGATGTACTGATGTTTTGCGAATCCAGTTTTATGAGGTGCCATTAAAACAAGACATTAGTGTTTTTATATCATTTTTGGAAATTAAATTCCTTGAAGAGGTAAAAAATAATGCTGTCCTCTGGACACAATGCATATTTACTAAATCATTGATAATGACTAGGTTAATTAAATTATTTTATGTCTCAGGCACATGTTACTCAAGCTACGCCACAACTCAAGAAGAAATAATTAATTGCCAAGTAGTTGTAATTTTGAATAACTATTGAGCTATTATTTAGAATACAGTGTTGTTGAATGTGAAAAATTGCGATTTGAAAAATAAAAAAAAATAAGTGTATTAATTACATATAGTCCTGAAATTTCTGATAGCTGGCAGTATCAGAACTTCAATGTATGTTTTTAGTTAATAATTATGCAGAGTAGTACATATTTTCTAGGACACTCAATCCCGAGTAATTCATACATATTTATGGAATATAAAATAACATCATAAAATATCTGCTATATAGTATAATTATGCGCAATATCGGAAAATATTTTATTATTAAGAGCAATATTTACAAAATTGTGCAATCATCTTGATAAACTTTAGTCTCTCATCAGAAACGTGAAAGAATTTGAGCACCTATATGTTCCAACTAAAATATCTTCTTATAAAATAAACAGAGAAAAAAAGAAATTACGTCTTGCCTGATTAAGCCTTTCGATTTTCAAATAAACTGTTCTTTTTTTAATAGGATATTTTAAGTCTGATTCCGTTATCCCTTATCGCACGTGTAATTGTTTTTAGTATGTGTAAAAAAGATTTATTTTTGGTTCTACATCTATATAAATAAAAATGAATGTATGTCTGTATATCTCTTAGGCACTGCCGTACCGCTCATACGATTGTGATAACACTTTGACTACTTAATACTTGTACTTACATGATGGTTATAGGATTAGTTAAATTATATAATGCATAAAAAATATTTTTGGACTTATTTACCGCATCTATTAACCATGGTGTAACCACTAAATAACTCGCCAAGGAGACACAACAGATTCAGTAAAGATGCTAAATTCAAGCTATACGTTAATATTTCGTAGCTACTGTTCGTAAATGCAATGTAAGTATTTTTCTGAGGCAATAGTTTTATTAAAGAGTGTGCGAGAAAGTTATAGGGAAACCAATCCTATAAGTTTGAAATATTTACTAAACGGTTAATAAAATTTTAGTGTTTTTTTGCTGTAACTTCCGAAACTATTATAGTACCAATAATTTTGTACCATCTCAGTTTTCAAAAAATTATCTTTTCACCTATATTAAAAATTTCGTGTTATAAATATATTTTCTATGTTTAATCAATTTTAAAATAATTTTAATCGCATTTTTTAATATTAAGCCTGGGAATTCTGAACTAATATTTAACGAATTACTAGATACAATAAATAGTTTCTTTCATTACCATTCTGAAAGAACACCAAGCTTTACAATTCTAAAAGAATACACAAATCTAATACATAAAAAGGAATATTTGTTTGTAGTTTAGTTTAGTTACATTAACGTCCCGTTTAAAGCAACACGAGGGCAATTTTGGGACGGACCTCGTAATTTTGAACCAAGATCAGATGACAAGGACGACACTTGAACTGGCACCCCCCCTCTTCACACCACACCAACGTGAGAACGTTTGGCCTGACAGATTTAACGTAAAAGAGACCCCCTCACACGACGGTTCTTCGGTGGAATCGAGTCTCGAACTTGAAACCCTTTGGTTCCGGAGCCGAGACCTTACCACCAGGCCACCGGGGCCCTTGTTTGTAGAATAAAATAATAAAAATAAACTAAATACTATTTATGCTCCTACTTTATATAACCTTCAATTTCAATGAATGTACTCATTGCCGACAAGAGAATAAATAGCATTCTTCGAATCATTCTCAATTAAACAAGATAATTATATCAAATTCAAACGAGCTTTCCTAATAATATTTCTTCTGCGGCAGCAACGCGCCGGGTAACAGCTAATATTTATATAAAATAAAAATACAACGATATAAATACTTTTTATTTGTTTAAATATTTTTGAATTTTTTTATTTAGCTCATTAAGAATAAGCATTCTAGTTTATTTTTTAAAACTATATACATGTTTAACATTATAAAGTCAATACTGTTTACAAATCTTAATTACATTTTTATTCTTAATATTCTTAATAATCATAATTAAATAAGTTTTTCTGTTATAAATTAAAATAAAATCAGACCTATGAATATTAGAAGTCCTTGAATCAACAAAGCATCTGGGATGATGCCCAAGACGCCACTGAATAAGATGGTTCTGACACCATGCTGCATGGCATGCTAACTAGAGACAACTTAATAACGACTTAATATAGCTTAATAACAATGTTTGAAGCAATATTTATCAATTTCCAAGTATTAATTTTAGGAAAAAGTTTATATAACGCACAAAAATATTTAATAATTAAATATTTAAATATTTGAAAAAATTTAGAATTTTTTGTCTCAAATTTGATATTTTTTCAAACATTCTTAATCAAAAACAAATGGCTGTAATGATTATAATATTTGGGTATGTATAATCATTGATTCATTTTTTAGGGAAAGCAAAGGTTTAAATTAACAAATAATTTTAATAGTCATTTAGTAATCATGTTTGAAAAATGAATCACTTTAAAAATGAAACGCACACAACAAAAATTATATTTCGAGAAAAATGGGTTTTAAATTTTTATTTTCAATTTCCAATGAAATAAAAAAGAGTTCTACTTCAAAACGTTCTAAGCTGATAAATTATTACTTCTTTTTTTAAACGTTATTCACTTTTTATAATTTTTAATTTTAAAATTTTCTTTTTCGTCTTTTTTTTTACTGTAATGAGTATTTATTGAGATCTTCTGTATTGCTAGTATGAGCATATTTTGATTATATCTTCAGTTTTCTTTTAACTTGAAAAATGTAGTTTAAGTAGCTTGGAGTTATTGTTATCCATTAGTATTAGCTTTCCGTTCATTTATTGTTAGAAATTACGACATCAGAAGGAAATCAAAACATTTTAAGTATTCAAATTTATTTAAATTTTCAACAATGCTATCAAAAACAAAGAATTTCTCACTGAAAATATTCGAAAATAATATCTAATATATGGTAAAAGAAATGAAACAGTAATAGACAATAATTGTTAAATAAACCAAGTAAAAATAATAAAAATGATTCTTTATAGTATTATATACATTTCCAACTGCTGTTTTATTAAAAATTCTTTAATTTCATTTCTACTTCTTGCCGACAGTGGATAAAAACGATTCTGAGAAGATAATAAAACGGGTTTACAAATAAAATATTATAAAATTAGTAGTTTCGGTCAAAAATAGGTTTTTAACGCAGGCGGATACCTTAAGGGCGCTTGTAGTGACACAGTCTCGTTTTTTCTAGGTCATAATGTTTTACAACTCCATCAGCTGCCTCATTGTCAATATTGTTATTCGTGCATTTCGATCCGATCATCTGAACTACCAGAATCAACGTCAACAGATTCGAGTGGAAAATTAATAGCTAAAGGTGACTTGCGTTTTTTCATGTGCAGGTGTGTCATCTAGACTGATCTTATGATTATAGTTATTTTTGAAATCAAATGTAGCTATTTCAAAACTGTTTTAGATAATATTTTTTTCTTTTTGAAAACTACAGTGGGTAAAAGACGTTGCAAGTCTAAATATCTGTTAAATCAGATAAAAAATATGATGATAAAAACTCATATAAATAAATAAACAAAAGAGAGAGAGAGACGGTTGCTACTACAGTCTGTACATATCGTTGAAAAGCTTATAAAAAAGGAAATACAAAACATACTAAACGATCTTGATCTATAGGATATTCTGTTCAGATATTTATTTGCAGGATGTAGATTATTCTGTTTCTAAAATCCGATTTAAAAAAAAAAAAAAACGTTGTTACTTATATTAGTGTTTTTTTTTTTTTTTTTTTTTTTTTAAGGAAAATGATATATTTTGATTCTAAATGAACAATCGATATAAAAAGCGAAGGCGAAAGTCCACTGATGACACATTTCAAATAATTTAGCTATCGACGAGATATTGCTTTAACAGTAACTAAAACAAAACTAAATTGTAGCTAAATCAATTTATTTAAATATTATAAATGTTATAAATATTATTTATTATTATTTCCATGAACGTTTTTCTTCTTGTAACTTCATAATAGAATAAAAACATATTAAAAATTTATTGATAACACCATTTTTTTAAACTGTTGCATTGACTGCATCTTAATCAGTATTTGAAACATCGGACAAAATGCATTCTATGCTCAATCAATTGTCAAAATATTTTAACGTGTGTTGACAAACATCTTGATTAGTTCAGTTATATTAACGTCCCGTTGTAAAGCAACACTAGGGTTATTTTGGGACGGACCTCGTAATTTTGAGCCGAGGTTATATGAAGAGGACGACACCTGAGCTTGCACTCTCCTCTCCACGCCGGCCACACCACACCAACGGGAAGACATTTGGCCTCATATATTTAACGTGCAAGAGACCCCTTACACGACGGTTCTTCGTGTAAGCCGAGATCTTACTACCAGGCTACCACTTCCATAAACTTCTTGAAAAGGAAGGTGTGTATTGAATGGATTGGCTTACCTACTGACCCGAACTGAAGGTCTCTTAGAACATACATGGGACGCATTTAAGAAAAGTATAGCAATGTACAATTTTTCCCTGTATAACAAAAAAAAAAAGCGTTGTTCGTAATTGAAACAGGAATGGTAGAACGGTTTACTTTATATTCTAATAATCTGGTTTAGAATAACCAGGGAAAGAGTATACAAAACTGATACTATGTATTTGTTAAAGATGAAAGATTGACACATATCTTACCGAGGTTTCATAAAAGAATTTCTAATCAAATATTTATATCCATTTCTTTTATCCCTTTGTACTCGGTATTTCTCAAATATTTCTTAAAAGTTATTGTTTTTCGCGTTATGTTTTTGATTTAGGATTTATTTTATTTTATTTTATACCTTTAATAACATGAAATTGTTTCAATTTATTTTTATACAATGCCGTTGCCTCTTAAGTTAAGGGTACCAGTGTATATTATGATGTACGTTCACTGCATTTATTTATATGTATTAATTATTTATTAATTATGTATGTTCATTCAGTTCTTAATTATTTATTAGCAGCTTTCAAATTTAAAAATCCAAATCAATAGTTACTTCACTGTTTTTGCTTGATTCGTGACATTTTCATCGAAAGAAAATAACTTTGAAATAGGACAATTACATTTATAGTACAAGCTTTTGTTTTCTTTCAGTAATAATAACAAAGAATTACGTCTAAATTGTCAGAAAAAATGACTGGCTTTAACTGATGGAAAATTAAATTGCATTTGCAATGTAGAAAGGAAGTTTAACAAATAATCTTAAACCATACCCATGGATATCTTAAGTCATCCTTCAGAAAATAAACAAGTTTTTATTTTTTCATTTTTTAACTACAGGATTAGTATAGAAAAATGTAAAAACAAGGGAAAAAGAAATGTAAATGTAAAAACAAGGGAGAAAGAGAGAAAAACTTCATTTACCGAAGAATAAAAAAAACTGATATTTAAAAAACTTTGGTGCCACTGTGGTGCCATCTACCGTTCGTTGGTTAATATTATCATTATTCCTTGAAAAATGTGTTTACGCTCATACGAATTTAGTTACAATGACTTTTACCAATTATTATTAAAAATGAATGAATATTTCATTCATGTTATTCGTTTTTAAGAAAAAGTAAGTTTTTATAATAAGTAAAGAGTATTTAGTTTGAACAATATAATTTATTATTAAGCGACTACCTGTTGTCTTACCAGGTGTGGCTTTTCAAATAAGCAGAGGGGGCAATTATTTAGGGGCTTTAAGATTTTGTTATATTTTTTTGTGATACTGTCAGATTATATCAATTTTAGGCTTTTTTTTAAAATTTGGATTAAAATTGCGTTTAAATTTGTATCTCGAATTCTTTTATACGCAAAATGCTGAACTAATTCTCTCAAAAGCGACAAATAATTAAATGCCAGCAACATAAAACTGCATATGTAAAGAATTAAAATAAATAATAAAAAATATGGTGTAGGAAGTTAAAGGGGATAGAAGGGGTCTCTCCAGACTTGCATTGCCTAAATGTCTCTCGAAAGCTTAATCCTCCATGGTGTCTTGCTCTTAGCAACAGTGATTTTGTTATTCCTTGAGAAAAAAATTTCATACTTTGAGATATTTGTGAACTTTAATTTGGTGGCAGTTAATCACTTTATACAAATACTGATTTTTTTAAATCACATTATGCATTTGAAAATAACACATGGAAATCAATTGTATTTGTCTCGAAGCCCCACTGTAATTGCAAACTTGAAGTATGAGATGTATAAAATAATGCACTGAATCCCTCAAAACTCATTGACCATCACAAAATGAAACAAAAAATAGGAAAATGTAGTTCCAAAATCACTATTGAGTGTAAATGAGGAGCAACCTCTCCCTCTCTACAGGGAAATCTACAAATTGGCATCCTTTAAATGAGTTCAACTGGAGAATCGGGTACTGTTTAAAGGTACCTGTTTCTCGTTATCTGGATCAAAATTTCAAATCCCAGTCTCAAAACCTACAAAAGACCTGTTAGTCCAAAGATGTAGTGTAGTATTTTTGTGATGTTATTTAATATCCTAAACACTACAGTATCATGGACATTTTATAGCAGTACTGTATTGATCTATTTTAGAATCATATTGAAGCTTCAAAAAGGGGCAAAAGGGGCTAAATTAAACTAATACAATCTATTCTTTCACAATACTCAATTGTTTTTATAGCTACTTTCTTTATTATTATTATTAACACTTCGCTATAATATCTATTCTATAAGAAAGCTTGACCAGTCAATCTGATTTACACTCCTGCTCATAAAAATAAGCAAAAATACCACGAAAAAACGAGGTTTGGGGGTAATTTAGTTAATGGTTGAAGAATAATTTTTAGATGTTTTTGTAAATTTTACCATCTTTTTGTACATGCAGAAAATAAGCAATACAAACATTGCAACAACCAAAATAACAATAATAAATGTAATACATATTGCTGGAAGCGACATCACAAATCAATAAATTAAAAGAGTATGATAAGTTAGGCACACACATAGATTGCAAGAGATCACTAAAGAAATTTTTCTAAATTTTACACTTTTATATTTCTCTTTCGTGTTTCTACAGTTTTCGTATGCCTGTCCACTATAATTCATATCTAAATAAAGTACGCTAAATATTTCAGAATAATCTTTTGCTAATTTTTCTCCAGATACTTCAATAAACCCTATAAATGACTCATTTATACTTATCATTTCTCTTCAAAATTTATATACCTAATAAAGACTAAATTTTTTATGGGAAATATCAGAAATATAATCCACTTAGATATTGTTATACGTAGCTGCATTTACATTATCTTTAATTTTGTAAATAACTTTATTTCCTAAGGTAGGAATAATTTCATCTTATAATGTATGAACTAAATAACTGACAATTTAGTTTGTGGAATTTTTTATTCTGTTTATATGATCCATAAGCCCAGAGTCATATTTTCTTAGTAATTCAATTACACTTAAAAAAAGGCTATTATTAGACATTCCTATTATTTTATGGATTCCACGAAGTGGAAGATTATTACACCCTAAAAATAGAATAACATCTGCAATTCTTCTAAGTCATCTAAATCCTGTCGTTTCCTTACTTACATTAACTTGAATTTTTTTTATCAACAATCGAATATAAATTTAATCGTTATAGTAATTCCATCCAAAGTGTGTACAGCTAGGAGTTGATCGTTTAATTTATTCTCGTTTTACTTTTTGTTTGAAAAACTTAAAACAAACATACACAGATGCACACATAAAAAATATTACATTAAATCTAATACTATAATACTAGGAATGGTTGCCAAGTCGAAAATCGCCCCGGAATCGCCTCCGGTAAACTTGGGGGTCTGGGGTTTTTGGCCACGAGGAATCGATTGGCGCCGGTTTTGAAGCGCTACGGTCGAGCAGTTCGGAGTTACAGATAGGATATTTTCAAACTTTATTAGTTCGCCATAATGGCTACTTAAATTTATTTAGAAAAACCAAACATATATACATACATAAGAAACATATTATAAACCTATAACAGCATAAACATAAAACTTTATTAGTTCGCCATATTGGCTATAGATGGCAGCACGTTACCGCTTGAAAATTTAAGTAGCCATTATGGCGAACTAATAAAGTTTTATGTTTATGCTGTTATAGGTTTATAATATGTTTCTTATGTATGTATATATGTTTGGTTTTTCTAAATAAATTTGTCAAAAATATTGAACTTCAACACACTTCAATCTTTACCTTTGTATAGAATAGTTCCCTTTCCAAACTCTAACTTTGTTTAGAATAGTTTACAATGGTGCACTTTAACCGGTTATCTTTTCACCAATGGTTTCACAAATTTTCTTATGCATGTATTGTTTTGATAAATCACAATTGAAAATTTAAATCTTCGAGTTAGCTTCGATACCTGTTTTCTCCGAGCGGAGCTCGGTCACTCGCTGGTATAGACAAAAGTAGTTAGCTGAGGATTTATTTACGTCCATTTGAACCCAGCCTCAGCCACGCCTTCTGGGCGCCGGGCACGTTGCTCTGTCTTAACATGTAATCAAAGGGATTCCCTTATTCATAAATGAAATTTCCCTGCCTTTTTATAAATATCACTGCTATCTTTGCCTAAGAAAAGCGTCAATCAATGCTCAACCAGTCACATGGAAATAACCTTGTAGACTTTTAGTATGTGTAGCATTATTATTGTTCAGAATACTATTTTAATTCCAAATCATGCCCCCCCTTAGTCGCAGGGCCCGGGTACATAGCATCCGCCTCACCCCCTAGATGGCCGGTCCTGAATCTGCTATTTGGTGCTGCCAGAGCCAAATTAAAGTGTGGAGGCCTTTAGACAATACAGGGTGAAATTTAAAAATTCAAAAACCGATTCCTATTTATTGATTCTAATAGCTATATAAATAATTTAAATAATAATATTACGACGAAATTAAATAACAAACCACTCCGAGTCACCTTCAAGAGAGTTAACTTCTATATGACATGTATAAAAAGTTAATATTAATTTCAAACAAAATAATATGAAAAAGTTAAAAATTATAATTATTTTAGAAGACTCTAAGTATTCGAAGTTAGAGGTTCCAAGATCTGTTGAACTGTAAATCATTCTGTCAAATGGGGGGGGGGGGATAAAGAGAGGCAAAAATTATCTGCAAGTGAACTTGGAAACATGAGAAAATCTTGAACATAATGTTCTGAAATTTATCAGACATTTTGTTTTAATATCGATATATTTTAGTACATCGTTCTTATGAATCAAGTAAAAGCATAAAATTATTCTGAAATTATCACAAAAATAATTAAAGCCTATAGTTTTCTGTAGTTGCCGAAACCCCAGGCAGTTTTTAGCTTTGCCTATCTGATAATGTGACTCTGCAGAATTATTCGAACTTCTACTCGAAATTTTTTTCTGAATATAGCAAAATTATCTTTAAACATGGAAAGCGGATTTTCTATTTTGATCTTCGTAACCCTCCCCTTCTCTTATACATTTTGAACTAATATTCATGTGATTAACACACATCCTGCTTATTACGTATTGTTTTTCTTATAAATCTACAGCTCAGACTTCAGAAAAATTAATTTTTAGAGAAGAAAGCAATTTTATTTTTGAAGCACATTTTTAGACCAGTATGTTGATTGGGAACAAGTCAGATTAAATGGATATTTAATGTAAAAACATAGCCGAATAGATGTTAAAAGAACTTTTAAACTATCTATTAGAGATCTAATCATTTCTCAGAAAATCACCTGCCACTGTTTAAAATAAGGTAATACAAATCAATCTAATTTCAAACTAAAATTGTGCTAACTGTGGTAATGTCGAAAAAATGTAAAATATGTGGTTCTTAAAATTTTTAAAGAAATTTTTGTTTTATTTTAGACTTTACTTTTAAATTTATTATTTCAAAGAACATTCTTTTTCTTTCTTTCTTTCTTTTTTTTTTTCGTTATTTAGATTATGCAACTGGTGAATGTAATGCAACCAATTTCCTGTTTTTCTTAATAAATTCATTTCTACCGAGTTTTATTTCAACCAGGGTAAAAATAAAAAGACATGATGTTGTTATATTTATGAAGATTATATATTTATTCCAATTTAAAAATTATTTGAATGTAAATGAAAAAAATTTCAAAAAATAAATTGAAATTGAAAAAAAGCTTCTCTGAAGATAGCTAAAGAAATTATATATATATATATATATATATATATATATACAATCATAAAATTATTAAAACAATCAAAATCCATTTCTTGATCAACAAAATTAAAATGAAACCAACTAGGTCGAAATCGAAATTAAAACTCAATTCAGAATTACACGCAAAAGTTCACAAAATGAAAGGTAAATGAATAAGAACCAAATAATGAAATGTAAATGAATAAGAACCAAATAATGAAATAAATCTACAATACTATATTCAAAGAGTTATTTAAACGAAACAGAAGTAACTACGGCAACGAAACCAAACCGGAACCGGAATTAAAATCATTACAGATTAAACAAGTTATAAGAATTAAAAGTTTTTAAATCAATCATTGTATTTAGAGAGCGCAAATGCAGCTACAACTAAAATTAATATAAATTAATATAAATTAATTAACAAAATAAGATAACCTAATCAAAATAATCAATAGAAAAATCAATAGAAAAAAATAGTCAGTAAAGAATAGTCAATAAAAAAGGAATCCGGCCTGAAAACTTCGTCAGGAGCCACTTTCAAGCAAGGATTCTTAAACTGGGATTTTTTCTGTGAGGCGTCGATGGACAATGTCCAAAAGTACTGACGCCTCGTGGCCCGAAAATCCCCCGAAGATGAAAGCAAAAGAGACATACCAATTCCAACAGCAAAAGACAAAAACAAAGCAAAACATCAACAAATGAAACAAATATATATACAAAAGGTAAAACCACATAAGAAAGATCATAATTAATGACAAAATTAAGAAAATTAGCTCGCTGACCTGTCCGCTAGTATCCACCATTCCTTATCAACAACAACACCACCGTGCAACTAAACATAAATGTAATTTTTTAGCGCCATCTATTTCACTAATATTTCATTATTTCTTTTTTTATTAAAATATTGATATTACAGTAGTTTTTGGAAAAATCATTATTGTTTAAATTTTTAATAAAACTATTTGTTGCTTTTATAAAAGAAATTTTGTTATTACAAATTGTTTTAATTTTATTAAATTGTGAGAAAATTACATTTTTGAAAATTTTAGAGTTAAGATTAGAGTGATAATTACAGAGTTTAATTATATTAAATTTGAATTCGTCTCTTTTATCATAAATACCGACTATTGTTTTTTCATTAGCAATTTTGATCCTTAAATCCAGATAAGTAGCTTCAAGATTATCACTATTTGTTTCTTTTAAAGTTAATTCTTTAGGATAGCAGTTAGTAACAATATTGGTATTATCTAAGTTAATCAAAATTAAATCATCAATAAATCGCCATCCGTTTATTAAGTAATTATTAATTATTTTTTTCTCGTAATAATGAAGGAAAATGTTAGCTAAAGCACTTGAAAAAGCTGTACCCATTGGGATACCTTTAACCTGTTTATAATTGCTGATTTTTCTATTGATTATTTTGATTAGGTTATCTTATTTTGTTAATTTATATATATATATATATATATATATATATATATATATATATATATATATAAACAAAATAAGCCAAGCAATCATCAATAAATCTCCATCCATTTATTATTATTATTTTTTTTAATTTTTAATTATTAAAAATCAATTAAATTTAGATTCGTCACTTGTCTTACAGGAAGGTATAATTACTACATGGAGAAACATTTCTTTGAATTCCTAAAAATTATCCTAAATAAAATTGAAGACGAAAATAGCTTTGTTATTAATAATAACACAAATGTTTTGGAATTTTTAAATTTATAAAATTAATACTTTCGACTTTAAAATTTATATACCAACCTGCTATATAAGAAATTAATAAATGTCTGTACTCTCATATATGACGAATATTTAAATGAAAATATCATTAATAAAAATAACTGGCTGGTTTTTCGCAGTTTTAATATTACCGAAAATTATGTTTTCAATGGTAATTTTTAGAAACAAGTTAGGGGTATTCCAATCGGTACAGCTTTCTCAAGTGCTTTAGCAAATATTTTCCTGCATTATTAGGAGAAAAAATAATTAAAAATTACTTAATAAATGGATGAAGATTTATTGATGATTTAATTTTGATTAACTTAGAGAATACCAATATTGTTACTAATTGCTATCCTAAAGAATTAACTTTGATAGAAAAAAATAAAAATCATCTTAAGCTACTTATCTGGATTTGAGAATCGAAATTGCTAATGATAAAACAATAGTTGTTGTTTATGATAAAAGAGACGAATTCAGCTTTAAAATAATTAAACTCTGTAATTATCACTCTAATCTTAACTCTAAAATTTTCAAAAATATAATTTTCTCACAATTTAATAAAATTAAAACAATTTGTAATAACAAAATTTCATGTAATTTTAAAACTATATAACAAAATTCTTATGTAGTTTTATAAAAGCAACAAATAGTTTTATTTAAAATTTAAACAATATACGATTTCCCCCCAAACTACTGCAATATCAATATTTTAATTTAAAAAAAGAAATGATGAAATATTAGTAAAATAGATGGCGCTCAGAAACTACATTCATTTTTTTCTCTGTATTATAATTGGAATCTCAGCTGGGGTGATATTTCCTCACCTGTTGCTGGTATGTTCTTTCCCTTTTTGTTTTCTTAATTAATTTTGTGGTTCGTTGTAAATTTTGGCTGAATATTCTTATGTAGTTTTATTTTATTTTATATTTATATTTTATTTGGTGATGTTTGTAATGTTGCTTTGTTTTTGTGTTTTTTCGCTGTTAAAATTGGTATGTCTCTTTTGCCTTAATTTTCGGGTCATATGCGGGTCACGAGAGGTCAATACTTTTGGACATTCTTCTCACAGAAAAAATCCCTTATTTTGGATCCTTGCCTGGGGGATGACCCTTAAAAAAGTCTTCAGGTCGGATTCTTTTTCTATTGTTAGTAGTTTTGATCCGGCTGTGTTCGTTTTTGCTTGGCTTATTTGGTTAATTAATTTAGATTCTTCTGTATTTTAAATGTAGCTGCATTTGCACTCACTAAATAAAATGATTGATTTTTTTAAATTTAAAATTTTAAACTTGTTTGAATCCGAAATAATTTTTAGTTTCGTTTTTGTTTCGTTTACATAATTATATTAATTTAGATTTTTTTCATTAATAGGCTCTATTTCATTTACTTTTCATTTTTGTAAACTTTTAGTGTTTAATTACGAATTAAGTTTTAATTTCGATTTCGATCTAATTAGTTTTAATTTTTATTGACTCAGGAAATGAGTTTTAATTATTTTAATGCTTTTATGGTTGTGTGTATATGAAACATTATGAAATAAATGTGTATGTGAACATTATGAAATAAGGTTTAATAAAGGATTTAAACAAAATAAGCCCCCAGTTTGAAAGAATATCAGAGTGAGACTATGCCATAAGTTACAAGAAGCACTAATGACCTTATTCCTCAACAATTAGTTTAGGATATCTCTTGTGATTTATGCTTTAAATATTAATGTCTTGAGAAAGTTCAGCATACATTTCTGAAAATGTTGTACATAAGGTACAATCTTTTATTATGTTTCTTCAATCAAAAAATTATAGGAAAAAATGGTAAATTTAAGAGATTAAAATCGAAGACGAAGTCAGCTCTGAGAAGCTGTGATAAACAGGTTCTTCACCAATAGGAAAGATATTTGGATTCAGCTATGTTTAATGCTGTGACACTTTCTTGTTTTCTTTTAAAGATAGTAAAGCCCTTTCCCCTTTTTTTCTAACATAAAAGTTACAAACTAAAACTGAAACTTTCAAATTGCTCAATTAACAGCACTGGTCGTATTATTTACATGATGCCTTAAACAGAATCATATTCAATATAGTTTAACTTGGCGTTTTGCATTATTATGAAATTGAACTTTTATTGACTGCAGTTAAAATTCAAAATAATAGGATGTCCAAATAGCTTTACATTAAAAAATCATTATGAATAAATTAACAAATTTCAGCGGTTTACTCTGTTTTTATTCAATAAAGGAAACATCAGAGTTTTTGTAATGTAAACAAAGGAAATGCTGAAAACAGGTCTCTGAGCAAAGTGAATACTGAATAATATCATGTCTCTGATATTGGCATTCTTGTTTCAATATGATTTCATCGTAGAAATAGCATAAGTTGTTGGTAAGTTGTATAAGTTGCATGGTATATCGAATTTCAATCTGTAATACATCTACATTTAAGACAACAATTTATGAATGTCCCAACAGATTTATGACGTGTTGAACCTCCTATATTAGGTAGAACCTAGTTGATTGAGAATGTTACCGATTCGATGTTTTTTTGTTGAAATGTTTTATAGATTCTATAAAACGTAGATACTTTAGTGAATACAATAAAAAAGTAAGCTTAAATCTATTCGTTTTTTTAAAATAATGCTTTAAAAATAAATAAAAATATTTTTTGGATATTCTTATAATTGATTAACCATGTCAATATTTTTAGCAGATCCTCATCTCAAAATACTACATGATGTCTCATTTTTCATATAGGTGTTACCAAAGATATGTGAAGCCTTTTTTTCAGAAGAAGGCCAGGGAGAGTCACCTTGAAAAACGTCGAAGAATTGTTAAAAGTTATTTTGAAAATGCACATGAATTACCAGAGCTTGGCCGACGTGAACCAACAGATTCGAAATGGAATTATCCTGATGATGTCGCCATTGCTAAATGTGAAATGATAAAAAAATATGTGGAATCTTTACCTTGTGGCATCAAAGATGATATAGATATAAATTTAGTGGTTCCATTCCGTATTTTGCGTCGTTCCAAAAGTTTGAATGACCTTAACACTGTTATGCCTTGATATTGATTAGAATAAAATTCATTGGGTTGCTTGGTATTGAAGTGATTTTATTTAAGATATTTTAAAAAAAATATATTTATTTAATCTTACAGAAATAAAACATCTGAGCTATATACTAACGAACATTGTACTATTTTTGATGGTCATTTATGGCCAACACTTTCAATTAGATTCAAATATCTTTACTATTAAAAGCTGACATTTTTTCAAAGATAACGCTATTGTATTATCAGAGAATTCATGTAAATCAATGTGCAAAATCCAGATTAAAGATATCGAAAAGTAAAACATAAATAACTACACATGACTACATATCAGATAATTAATTACATATGACTACATATAGATAATTTCACCTCTTAAGTATTCTTGTCGAAATCCATACGTGCATCGATTCATCGAATTTTGATGGTTGAAAGCAAAAAAAAAGAAGCATTCATCATGATTATAATTCATTACTAAAATTACTTCAAATACATAGATAAATATTCAATGAATTTAAATTCAAATCAAATTAAAGAAATACTCCCAAAATTGTAGATGTCATCTTATTAGATAGTAAAGAAAATAAAACAATTAAAGAGTTTAAAAGGCAATTAATTAAGGTTTTTTTTTCAATTAAGTTGATTTCAGCAGCTCTATATATTTTAAAGGAGTAATCAATCTCTTTCCTAATAGTCAATTGCAACAGTTTACATACTCTCTTTCAAAGCATCTGAACAGAAAACTTTAACATTATAATTTTGGTACATATCCTACAAAAACATTCGGCCAAAATTATACTGGGAAGCGCAAATTGTACTGGTAATTCTAACTTCAATGATCTATACTAATTCTTGCCTTTCGACTGGATGAGCCAGGATTATTCAACTGCAGTCTCCCTTCACAGTACGAACTCTGTGATTCATTCGGAATTCTCGCGTTGAAAGGATAGATAACAACAGCAAAGAAGAGGGGGGGGAGGATTTGAGCAAACACCTTATTCTATTTAGCTCGAATTCAAACAATTCTATTTAGCTTGAAAGATAAGAATTATAAAAATAAAACTGATTGAGGAAATTAATGGAAGGAAATCTGCAAAATAATGGAGATCACGATTTCGATGTTGAAATCAAAAATGAAAATTTCGGTAGGAACTTACGAGATTGAAAAATCTGGTCGGAGGATATGCAAATTAATTGGTTCCGATGAATAGTAATCTTTTTATATTTTTAAACTATTATATTTATTTGAAAATTACTCAGATATCACGAAATTATTTTTCCATGCACAAATTTTACTGAAGTTTTATTTTATTACTTGAATGTACAAATAAGGGAAAAGATTATTGTGAGTTTTTCTACGCTTTTTAGATTAATTATTTTTTTGTATTTGCACATCTGCATTATTCTTACTTCAAAAATGCATTCACACGTTAATCAAAAGAAAGTGACAGCAAATTCAAAATGTTTTAACTATGAAGATTTACAATCTAATATTTTTCTCAAACAATCAAACCTCAACTTTTTCATATTCATCCACAATAAGGCTTGTTTAATGCCTAATTTTGTCTTGTGGTGAAAAGATTCAAATATGGCTTAATAATAATACATTTTTCCTTTAATCGAGTTGATCCAAAATGCGACATTGCTTTTCATTTCTAGCGTAAAGGTCATACACAAAAACACTTCACTAAGTTCCATCCAAAATACTCCTCGAATTGATTCAAATTGCGAAGTAAATGTAACTAAACTAAACATATATTAACATATAGATATGACTTGTTGCATCTTTTACATTTGCATTGCTCCCGTGTGTAACGATTTCAATAGCTCAAATGCTACAGAATCCGAAGTCCTAATAATTTAGGTCGGAATTAATTAGGTTAAACTCCCGTTTTGGAATGTAATTCTGAACCACACTGAACGACAAGAATAAATGACATCTTTCCCACTGACAGGAAAAGATTTTGGTCCTAACCGATTCAACGGACACAAGATCTTGGTAAATGGCGAATCTTTATAGGAATCACGTCTCGAATCAAAAATTCTCTGCTACAATACTCTCTCATCGAGGTCAAAATGATTTAGCTCCAGAACCGGAGCAAAGTGTTTTACATTTTTTTTAAATAGTAATGGTTAATACTGATGGTTAATACTGAATGGTTAATACTGATTGTATTAACCATTTGGCTGCGTAATTCTTTAAAATCACCATTTAGATGCAATGTTTACATATAAATTTCAATATTTTTCAAAGAAAGTGAACTAATACTATATGTTACATAATAATAAAATAATATAATAAAAATCTATACTCGTAAAAATAAACACTCTAACCCGCAAAAAACGCGGGATGCAACAGCAAATGGACTGATGGGAAATCACGAGATACGCAGCTGGACGGTTAAAATAAAAAATTTATTCTAAATATTATACAATAGAAAGTATTGAAAAACAATTTACCTCAAACACTTAATTTATTAAAAATAGTCAAAAGTTAACACCAACTTACCCCAATCTTCCCAAAATGAAAATGAAATAAAAATTATCTAGTTATGCTAGGGCGAAGAAAAGAGAATATCTAAGACTTGCGCTGTCTAAGGGCCTAAAGTTAATTTGGCCTTTACTGTGTGATTGTTACATTGTATTTATTTCAAAAGAAACTGGTCTTCAAACATATATTAATTTAATTTTTAGATCTACTCGACAGTTTTCAAAAAAGAAGTATTCTAAAATTGACACTCTCCGCATTTTTGAGGAATTATTGAATTGTATTTTGAGAATTATGAAATTTCCTTTTTTAATGTTTTTTTTCCTTTAAATGCTTCCATGTAGTTTGAAAAAGTATGTACAACCACTGTGGCATGTCTACTTTGTTATTGTTGCCTGAGTAGCATTTTTTTTTTTTTTTTTTTTTTACAATTACAATTGTTTTCACTTATATCTGACGTCAGTAAATTTTTAGGAATGTTTGCAACTGCAATACTGCAGTTTTTATTAAAAAATCTTTTTCTATCTGCTCTTAAAATAAATTCTTTCAATTCTCAAACTAAAAATGTGTGAATAAGAAGATATCTGAAACTTAATAAAGTATGAACTGTATGAATTAACATAAAAGAACATTGCAAACTTCATCACACAAAAACACGTTTCTGATAAACTTTTGAATGATATTTTTTGTGATCAATGAAGAATGAAGTGGGAAATGCAAGAGACGGATGAAAATAAACATACTTTTATTTATAATTAAATAAATGAACTGGAAATATTTTGGCATTAAAATATTTTAAATTTACATTTAAAGTTATTATGTTAAGGCTAGTATTTCTAAAACTATTTGATTCTGCTATGCAAGGAAATTCTGTATTGTTATTTGCCTTTTCAAATCGTTTGTTAACAGTGCAAAAAGATTACAGTGGAGTAGCAAATAGGAGTATATAATAAGTTAGAAAGAGTCTTTTAAATCACTCCTCCCCTCCTTTGATTTTAAATAAATTTTCTTTGGAAATATCATATTATCTCTTATTCTTTTTATAATTTTGGAACAACAATAATCATTTGTCCATGCTTCCGACATACTTAGATTAGTCATTTTTTGCAAATACACTGATGGAAAGAAAAAATTATTGTACAGTAATGAAATTTTGGGAATACATTTGTCTAGGTAACATATTTAATTGATTAAAGTTTCAAGATCACAGGTAGAGCCATTGGCGAGAAGAGCCATTTCAAATGTGAAATGTTGGTACATTAGTAACCGGTGTAACCGCCAGTATTTTGAATGCAAGCATGCAAACGTGCATGCATTGCGTCGTACAGGTGTCGGATATCAGTTTGTGGGATGGAGTTCCATACCTGTTGCACTTGGGCGGTCAATGCAGGGACGGTTAATGCTGGTTGTGGATGACGCTGGAGTTGTCGTCCAATGATGTCCCATACGTGCTCGATTGGAGAAAGATCTGGTGATCTAGCAGGCCACGGCAACATGTCGACACTCTGTAGAGCATGTTGGGTTACAACAGAGGTATGAGGGCGTGTGTTATCCTGTTGGAAAACACCCCCTTGAATGCTGTTCATGAATGGCAGCGCAACAGATTGTATCACTAGACTGACGTACAAATTTGCAGTCAGGGTGCGTGGGATAACCACGAGAGTGCTCCTGCTGTCATACGAAATTGCTCCCCAAACCATAACTCCAGGAGTAGGCCCTGCGTGTCTAGGCCGCAGACAGGTCACTAGCAGGCGTTCACCTGGCCTCCTTCTAACCAACAAACGGCTATCACTGCAACCAAGACAGAACCGGCTTTCATCAGAAAACACAACAGATCTCCACTCCGTCCTCCAATGAGCTCTAGCTTGACACCACTCACGTCGCAAACGGCAGTGGTTTGGAGTCAGTGGAATGCACTGTACAGGGTGTCTGGCTCGGAGCTGTCCTTGAAGTAGCCGATTTGTAACAGTTCGTTGTGTCACAGTGGTGCCAACTGCAGCTTGAATTTCAGCTGCAGACGCAGTACGATTAGCCACAGCCATACGCCGAATACGACGGTCTTCTCTCTCAATAGTACAACGTGGCCACCCGGAACCTGGTCTTCTTGAGGCAGTACCTTTCCTTGACCACTGCCGCCAATACTCATGCACAGTGGATACATTCCTGCCAAGTCTTTCAGCAATATCGCGGAAAGAAAACCCACCTTCTCGTAGCCCCACAACACGACCTCGTTCAAACTCAGTGAGCTGTTGATAATGGCTTCTTCGTCTTCTCAGAGGCATCCTTGACTAACATTAACCCACTACGTCAAATCTCAACTCTAAATAACGATCATGAACCTTGCAGCGTTTATTTAAAGCAAACCTCATTTGCATGTTCATAGTGTCTCTACTAGCGCCACACTTACGCGCGTAGCTCGAAATTTGAATCGACGTCATCTTTCAGATGTATAAACATGCCTACCAAATTTCGTTTATCTAGCACAGCTCCTTCCTAGTGTTGGGATTTTTTTTCCATCAGTGTAATACCATCTCTTTGGTGATTTGAGAATTCTCTGTACCACCGCATTTCTTCCCTTCGTGGAAAACCAAATGTGTGGCAGAAGATGTTTTTTCCAGTTTTAAGGATTTTCACCCTCAATATTTTTATTTAAGGAAAATTCCTTTTCAACCGTGATTTGGTCATAGTACAATGTTATCAGAATCTTAATAGCCTTCCACGATTTCCCACAAACATTTTTGATTTTCTGAATGAAACTAAAAATAGTAAAAATTTAATGACACTATTTATTTCTTACATCGGTTATTTGCAAAGTTACCCAGAAAATTACAGTTCTAGAAACTGTCGAGTATAATGGTGACAAGAAAGATTGAATTTTAATTTTTACGTGTTTCTCCTGAAAAACACAATTAGGTTCTTAACTTATCTGACAATTTCCATCTTGAGATAATTAGGAACAGGCTTTTAATGCGATACAAACCAGCATTTTTCATGCATTTCGAATAATTTATTGTATAATAAGAAATGACATTAAGTAGGCTCAATTTTCGAACCACTGCTTGAGCTCCACCTGCAAGAACTGCGCTTCACTTAAATGATCCAACTATTTCGTCGTTGACTCAACTCTGACAAGCTATACTATTGACTTTGACTTGGGCAGCAGTCTTTTATAGCTTCTGAAGCAGGGCACAAAAAGTTCCCGAAGACGGAAGCATAATTTGCCTCCTATTCGTCTCATCACCAAAATTCAAGAAGATTCTAGTATCATCCATTTTGTCGACAAGTTCGAGGGTCATGAACATACATCCATTTAGCATCCAATAGTAATCTGTAAAATTATCTTTCCTACGATGGAATTAATTATACTGGGAAACAACATTACAGATTCGTAACATTGCTCCCTTCTTCGAGAACTGGCGCTCCGGCAGTCCCACTGCAATCAATGGCATGTACAGATCACCAACCTATATGAACAATCTTGGTTTAGCGTTGGGCGACTTCTGCACTTTTGATGAGGCCTTCTTTCACTACGTTGGTTGGAGAAAGCAAAAGATCCATCCGAACCCTTCCTCTGCTTGTAACTTAGACTTCTAGATTGCAGAATATACATCTATACACGATCCTACTCCTTAAAATGTAAGGATTCCTACGAAACCAGTCACCTGATCTTAAAAGGACTCTGAAATGAATTCTCTATAAAGTGGTGGATTAATCGCATTCAACCTCCTTCACAGAACTAGTATAATATCAGGATTCTCCAACACTGCCTTCTGGATTTCATTTGAAAAACAGGGATCCATCGCCCATGCTTCCGCGGGAATACTACCGTTAATTCCCGGCAATCGGAAACTGTACGCGGTTTTCCATACAAGGTCCCTTAGAAACTGTATCTGGCTTTGCGCGATAGATTAGTCTGCGGCAATTCACTTCGCACAGAAACACAAGAGATTCCTCGTCTCTTCTTCGTATGTCACCCCACTTTAGATTTCAAGCAAAGCCAAATCCTTGAAGGAAACTCAAGCACAGGCTACAGCGGAAAACAGTCCGCCATGAGAAATCAAGAGGCTTGCTAACAGGCTGTCCGTTCAACCTCTGAGACAAATATGCTCTCAATAAAGACGGTTAACTACGACGTCTATAGATATAAAATGCTTGAACTTTCGATCTTTCTTCATCTAGAGAAGACGAAGAACATTTTCTGAAAAGGAGGGACCTCAAAATATTTTAGTTGTTGTTATGGTTAATAACTTTAGTTGTTAAACTTTAAAACGGTGTTAAAATAATTTTTATGAGATATGATTTGATGTTATGATGAAAAGTATAAAAATTCTGTTTAAAATTTTCTTCGAATTAGAAGTGAGAAATCCGTTCTTAATGTGCCTCTAATACCCAAAAAATAACTTCCGAAATTCCATACTCTAATTTCAATGGCTTTAGCTGGGCATTTTTCAGGGCAATATTTTATACATGGAGAGATTTCATTCGGAAAAAAATTCTTAACATTTATTAAAAAAATCATTATATAATGATAGAATCTAAATCCTGAAAAAAAATGTTAACTTTAAAAAAAAAAAGTCTTTAAAAATATTTAAGTAACAGATCCAGCAGTTTCTTTCTTTCTTTTTTTTTAACCAAAACTAATTTAGCAAGCTTAGTCCAACAAATAAAAATGTTCAAATGAATGGGAACATACAAAAAATACCACTAAAGATATCACGATCATTGAAAATTTAAATTTTCAAGTAAATCATGCTGGATTTTACTAAATCGACTGACATAATTTCATACCGCAATTAATAACAATTCAATATCATACAGTTAAATACCTATAGTAAGTCTTGAAGCAATTGCATCAAAACGACATATTAAGGAGAATGATGATTGAATATATTAGTGTTTTTAAAGCAGTATTTTCCATGTTCGATATATCGTTTTCGTGTATCAAATCCATCTTGATATTTTCATATTTTCTATTGATCGGACCATAACACATAAAAGCTTACATGCATATTTACCAGGCATGACTTAAATAAATTCTTCAACATTTTCAACATTAAAATACAAATGTTTTTCGATTCGCAATAAGTATGGCACAGTGTGCATTTTCTCCTGCTCCTTCCACATAAATATTCCAGTATTTTAATAAATGGCAAAGTACAGTTTTGAATAAAAAGAGATAAAAAAAGAGAAATAATCATTAAGAGTTATCTTAATATGTGCTGGTACTCTTGGAATATTTCTTCGAATTCTTCCCCTCTGGTTTCCTATATCAATACATTCGGTAAACAGGCCTTTACGACCATGATTTCGAACTATCATATTTTATCTTGTGAGTAAACAAATCAAAACGAGAGCTTTCTTCGTTTTCACGAGAAAACTAAGCACTTTCTGAAAATTAAGCACTTTTAAGGTTTATATAGAATGAAAGGGCTAAATAAATGTAGTGAAACAGGTTAGATATTAATAATTCGTCAATAATAATTTTTTCAAGATTCCTAATATTCTATAATTTATAGAAATATTATTTTTTACAAATTTATTTACTTAACAGCCAGATTCAAAGCATCTTTTTGGTTGCATTGCTTGTGGTCTCTTTCAACCCACTGGTCACAACTATTGCCTAAATCATATAATTGGATATCAGCCGCCAACTGCAATCAAATAATTTCACATTAATTAAAACTATTTAAAAAATCAGAGAAATAAAACTAACATAAGTTCATATTTTGAAGCAATTTTGATTCAAATACATTAAATAGAGACCCAAATTAAATTGTTCGTATCTTTCTAGATTGCATCCACATCTGAGCACATGAACACTACTTTTCAGAGGCTTCAATACATCAAATAAAGTTACACACAACATTACTAAAAGCAGTTCCTCTCAATAACATACTTGAATACAGGTAAACAAAACAAATTTTAATGAAATTCATTGTTTAACACTATATAGTTGAATAAAAATTATATATGTGTTAAATCTACTTGCTAAATTTAAAGTGCATAGCTTTCAAAATTATAATCATAATTTTACCAGTAATATTGAAAAAAATAATTATGGTTTCACATGCCCAAAAAACAGTACATTTAGGCATATTTGTTTACGGCATAAAATATGAACTTACAGAAATATGTTGATTTACTCTCCACAGTTAACACATTCAGTGTATTAATTGCATACGAAACACTGTTATTCAAATATTTTTCAGTAACTTAGTTAAATTACAGAAAATATACAAAGAATGCAAAAAATTTATTATATAATAATCTATATTGTAACTTATTCAAGATAACTATAAAATCACCACCAGCAGAAAGAAGAAGAAACTATAAAATTTTTTTTGTCAACGTCAATTTTTGTTCAATTAGAAAAACAAAGATAAATTAGATCAGTGATCATTTTTGTTTGTTAGCTTTTATTTAAATTTTGAAATCATCATTTAATACATTAATGTAAAAGTAAAATGAGAGACAGCAATTATAACATTTATTATAGCATTTTATTCGACTTTCTGCCATTTTCAATGACAGTATTAACGATATTTTACAAACATATTGCGTTTAGTAATTTTTCTTACATTTCGAAAACGGGAAAACAACAATCGGCAAACATTTTAACTGAAAATGTTTTCATGTGGTGAGGAACATTTTACGATGCTCCAATGCTAAATGATACTAATATTTCAAATCAAGCAGAGGGCAAGAAACGATTGTACTGCAGAATTTTTCTTCAGAGATTCATAAAAATTTCTCAAATTTTCTTTAGTTAAACTTGAGTTTGATTTCATTGGTCAAAACAGAGTTTCAGATCTCTTGTCAAATACTTTCAGTCTAGAATATTTCAATTACCAACAACAATTTGAATACCAATAAAATAAACATTGAACATTTCTGAAGTTTATGTTTTTATTATGTGAAGTTCATGAAGTTTTTAGTTTTAATGCTCATATAATAGCTGTTTAATTTACATTATCTAACAAAGAATCACATTTTTTTAAAGCCTCCAAATGCTTTTATTTTTTTTCAACGCACAAATGAACGAGATATAGCCATGCTCTGAACGGAAATCATTTCAAAGAAATAACCAATTCTTAATCCCAGCTTCCATTTCAATTCTAATATGTAACTCATGCAGTTACAGAAACTGGGTTGCTACTTAAAATAGAGGGGTTAAAAAATTCTTTGGATTTTCCCTTGTACGTATGTTCAAGATAAGTGGAAGTACTCATGCGCTAATTATAATGCAATGGGATTTATTTGAGTGGAAAAAGTAATGAAAGAAAGCAACAAATTAACATTATTGGAAATAATAACATATTAAAAGAATTTCAATACTTTACATAAAAAAAACAATTCATCTTTATTATCTAACATTTAGTAAGACATAATTTACATATCAAGGAATGGGGAGGGTATATATCACCTCTCCTGCTCTATAACTGTTCTGCAAAATTAAGGACTCAGGTGAAATAGAACATAAAACATTTTCGTTATGATAAAAATTGTTTAAACATTACTTATGAAAAAAAAAAAATTGCAAAGCAAGACTACTTTTTTTCATTTTTTTTTTCAATTCTTACTTTTAGACATCAATATCTCCAGCTTCTGAAAATTTTTCAGCCGTCAATTTCATAGAGCTAATCCTTAACAAATAAGATATGACATTTTTGTACGCCTAATATACATTTTTTAGCTATTTCAATTTCAGTGAACTTACACGAAAATATTTCCGAAATAATCCGATAAATATGAGAAATGTGGCATTTTATTTTTTCAAGTCACATACAAAATAGAAATATTGGCTGAAAAATACAAACGCTCCTGATAACTTTTACTATTTCCCTATTCAATGATCAAACGTAATCCCACCTCTTCTTTTTGTAGTATAGATAACTTAAAAGTAATAGAAATGCGGAAATCGCTAAAGACAATTGGATCGATGAATTACTGCAATCTATTGCTGCAAAGAATTGTTGATCGAAGGAGAAAAAATAGTGTAACATTTACATTTACTAATGAGATATTAAACAATAAATAAGGTCAATATTGTAGATTTGTTATTTTGTCAAAAAAATCAAGCTAAGATTTTTCGTATGGAAAAACTACTACCAATTTTAGAATCATTTCGCAACTACTGCCAATTTTAGAATCATGCCACAACACTTATTTGGTATTAAGCAAACTCTGAGATGGTTAGGAAACAAACTTCTCCCCACTCAGTGGAGATGCAAGATTTAAACACAATGGTAGTTTCAAAAGAAAAAAACAAAAACTATCACAACATCCAAACCATTTACTTCAAATTATCTATTGTATCAATTATCTTGTGCTAGCAAGAAAGGGGGATGTGGTGTCTACTGTGAATGGAAGGAAAAAAAAAACTTGATATATTATCCAATGTGTCAGAATTGCAATAGATTGTCATGCCTAAACTCATTAATTTATTGAGGAATGCCTCAATCTACTAAAGAAAAAATCCATACAAAATGCAAATAAAACGTATTGTAGAAAAATTGATAAACAGAACACAATAAATTATACAAAGAATAAGTAATAGTATTAAACAGTAGGTGGATGGTTTGAGAGGTTGAGAGACACTAATCACTGTATGATGATGAATTTGAGCAATAGCAGATTTTGCATGGTTAAGGCAGGTCTCGAAGTGGCGAATTACTGAATAACCATTGGAGAAAAAGAGTAGGGGATACTCTTCGAACCCTAAATGGCAAATGAACTAAAAATTTTATCTTATACTGCTTTATATCATGTTATTTCCTTAGTAAACACAGTCTAAATATATTAAATATATAATGTAACAATATGTTAAAAATGAAAAGTGCATTACATCTTGTAGAAAATGTATTCCCATTACATCTACTCCATGCATAAATTATATGATCAAATATTCATCTTGTAGTGCAGTAAATCTCACTTCACATGATAACTAAGCAATTGTGTTATATGCCTAAATTTTGCGTGCCTTCCCATTATTAACATTGCACATTATGGAAAATGTGTATCAGTAGATTAAAGAAAACATAAACTATTACTTTAATAAATATAATTCTTCAAAAAAAAATACAATAGTAAAATCAAATTTGAAAAAAAAAAATCCACAGATACTCTATATTTATGAAAAAAAAAAAAAAACTATTCAGTTAACATGAATATGAACAGAATCATTCTTATATGGCATTTAATAATAAATAAAACAAAAGATAACGATCGGATCATTAATTATTAAGACAGTAGCTGTTTCACATATTGAGACATTTTGAACTTTTGAGGGATAAGACAAGAGGGGAAGCACCAGGGAAGATTTTAAGGGACTTCTGAGAAAATGCTTTTCCAGTAGTAACCTATCATCGGGGTAAAATTCTTCTTTATGTTTTTTTTTTTTTTCCTTTTCAAAACATTTGTTAAAAGGAAAATATTCTGGCAATCTTTTTGTCTAGGAACATTTATAGAAAAAGTTTAGAGGTTCATTCTGTGATCAATACTCCAAAGAGTGAATACCGCTCGTGATTGTGCTTCTATTTTAAAAAATTCCATAACCCAGTAAGGAAGTTTTCAGAAGGATCTTGAATTTAGAAAATTCTTTCATTTTCTAGAGCTGTCATTTTTGTCATCAAATCTATCTTCCTTATTATTTGACTGATTACGAAGGTAAACAATGGTACAGATTTGTAAGAGCTGATTTCTAATTGCTGTTACAAAAAATTTGGGATTTTAAAGCAGCTATGATATCAGTACCATTTCTTATCCTTCCAAACTATTAAAAGAAAGTTGATTAAATGCATTCCAATATTAAAAATTTTTTCACTGATGGAATTCTGAAGACACATCCAAGTTTCAAACAGGTTTACAAGTATCTTCTAAAAAGAACAGGTATAAATTACGCTTATTTTTCAAGAACCCTTTGAAAATCAAGTGCCTTTCCTGGGGTCAAGAATACAACAAAATAAAACTAAAGAAGTATTCAAAAATTGCAGAAACTTAGGATAAAAGCAAACACCAATCCAGTCCTCACTAGATTAGTATAATTCAAAATACCTCAATCACAAATAATGGAAAAATTCTAAATGCCACACCACATATTCATTTAGATTGATTAGCATTTACTTCCTTAAATATTGCAGATATATTTTCTATCGCAACATTTCCTTAATTTAAATAGGCAACAACATAAAAACAGTTTCACTTTTAAGAAGGTTATATATATATATATATATATATATATATATATATATATATATATAACCAATTTTGTTAGTTAATCTATCGGTCAACTGCCTCAAGTAGATTAAAAAAAATGACCAGGAACTTTACTACACCTGGAAGGGAAAGATAAATAATAAAAGAAAATGAAAATATTAAAACTATAAATAATGATTCACATTTCAGGTCAATTTAAATTAACCAAAATAACACATGATTCGAATGTTTTGCAACCAATTTCCTTTCTCCCCTCGTTACAGATTATCTGTCCTAACTTTTGAGGTGAATCTTCTAACTTCCAAGATTTAGCTCTAGGATTCAGATGGCAACAAGCCGTTTTCATAATGTTAGGTTTCTTCATTCGAGTATAAATCCACTGTTGAAAAATATTCAGTGAAACTGAATATTTTTCATCCTGAATAGGATTTCTTCCTTTAAACTATCAAATAAGGTAAGCTATTGAATTAGTAAGTAAGAATTAAATTAAGGAATCAGTCTACATATGCTATGAAACAGCGAAGCAAATAAACAGCTGCACTTAAAATTTGTGTCAAAAACTAATATGATGATGAAAGATAAGCAAATGTAATGAAAATGAAGTGCGATGTTTGATATTTTTGGGTAATATTATACACAACTTTTTCATAACTGTATTAGTAGTTAATTGTTTTAAATATAAAAGTCCGAAACTGTATATGAAAATCGCTAAGGATTATATCGGCCTGAATGTTATAATAGGTTCTTAAGCTGAAGAAGTAATGTTAATTTTTACAAGCAATTATTGTAGTCTAGGTGATTAGAAAAAAATATACACTGATGGAAAAAAAAAATCCCAACACCAAGAAAAAATTATTGTACAGTAATGAAATTTTAGGAATACATTTGTCTAGGTAACATATTTAATTGATTTAAGTTTCAAGATCAAAGGTAGAGCCATTGGTGAGAAGAGCCATTTCAAATGGGAAATGTTGGTACATTAGTAACCGGTGTTACCGCCAGAATTTTGAATGCAAACGTGCATGCATTGTGTCGTACAGGTGTCGGATATCAGTTTGTGGGATGGAGTTTCATACCTGTTGCACTTGGGCAGTCAATGCAGGGACGGTTAATGCTGGTTGTGGATGACGCTGGAATTGTCGCCCAATGATGTCCCATACGTGCTCGATTGGAGAAAGATCTGGTGATCTAGCAGGCCAAAGCAACATGTCGACACTCTGTAGAGCATGTTGGGTTACAACAGCGGTATGAGGGCGAGCGTTATCCTGTTGGAAAACACCCCCTTGAATGCTGTTCATGAATGGCAGCACAACAGGTTGTATCACTAGACTGACGCACAAATTTGCAGTCAGGGTGCGAAGGATAACCACGAGAGTGCTCCTGCTGTCATACAAAATTGCTCCCCAAACCATAACTCCAGGAGTAGGCCCTGTGTGTCTAAGCCGTAGACAGTTCACTAGCAGGCGTTCACCTGGCCTCCTTCTAACCAACAAACGGCTATCACTGCAACCAAGACAGAACCGGCTTTCATCAGAAAACACAACAGATCTCCACTCCGTCCTCCAATGAGCTCTAGCTTGACACCACTCACGTCGCAAACGGCAGTGGTTTGGAGTCAGTGGAATGCACTGTACAGGGCGTCTGGCTTGGAGCTGTCCTTAAAGTAACCGATTTCTAACAGTTCGTTGTGTCACTGTGGTGCCAACTGCAGCTCGGATTTCAGCTGCAGACGCAGTACGATTAGCCACAGCCATACGCCGAAAACGATGGTCTTCCCTCTCAGTAGTACCACGTGGTCGCCCGGAACCTGGTCTTCTTGAGGCAGTACCTTCCCTTGACCACTGCCGCCAACACTCATGCACAGTGGATACATTCCTGCCAAGTCTTTCAGCAATATCGCGGAAAGAAAACCCACCTTCTCGTAGCCCTACAACACGACCTCGTTCAAACTCAGTGAGCTGTTGATAATGGCTTCTTCGTCTTCTCAGAGGCATCCTTGACTAACATTAACCCACTACGACAAATCTCAACTTTAAATAACGATCACGAACCTTATAGCGCTTATTTAAAGCAAACCTCATTTGCATGTTCATAGTGTCGCTACTAGCGCCACACTTACGCGCGTAGCTCGAAATTTGAATCGACGTCATCTTTCAGATGTATAAACACGCCTACCAAATTTCGTTTATCTAGCACAACTCCTTCCTAGTGTTGGGATTTTTTTTCCCATCAGTGTATTTATTTGAATTAGTTGAAGGTCTAAAAAATATTGCTTATTTTCATCTTCATCTTAACTTTTTCAGAGTGTCGAGTTTTTCATACAACAGATATCTTTACAATTCCGTTTATGGTTTTTTATTACTTTTCGGAGAAGTGATAATTTTTTTATGAAAGTATGAAAAACGTTTTGATAAATGTTTCCCTTAATTACTTGATTTTGTCTGTAAGAATATTTTTATAATATACTGAAATCTATATATTTCAGGACAAGCTGAATCAGGGGTTAAGAACCAGAGTGGATCATACCATAATTCTCTCTTAATTGAGCTTGGCAACATTTTTTTTAAATATTGAAAGAGAAAAATCTAATTACTGTTACTATTCAATATAAAACATTTAATCTATACTGATTTTGCCAGAAATCTTGTCGATATTTTTCCGTTCTGTGGCAGCGCTATTTCTAGAGTCTAGAGGAGTAAATTAGTAAAAACATACTTCTGACTCTTAACTACACACAGTTTCACTCTTAACTACAAAACTTCCAGCTCTAATAAAACGCAAATTTGTTGACCTTCAGAAACTAATTTATATAATTCATTTAATAACTCTTATTAGAATTGTTTATTAAAATTATGAAATCTGTGATACATTTCAATAATTTCAAAATACATCAAATCATTTATTAAAGTATTTATAATAGCTTTTCAAAATGAATACATTTGACACTTATCCATTATTAAATTCTTTAGCTAGTTAACAGCTAGCAATCATATTTTTGAAGAGAATAAAGTTGAAATACAAATCTTAAATGACAGTTTGTTCTTTAAATAATCAAAATTTCTAATCATAACTATCAGAATTATAAACTGAATTATCATCAATGTATTTTTATATGAGAGATTTCTAACAAAAGCAAATGATATATATTTTTAAAAAGCTGCATTTCTTCCAAAGCAATAGGTTAGAGAACAAAACTCCAAATAGCCAATGAAAAAAGGAAAGAAAAAAAAAGTGAAGAGAATGAAGATGAATACTGGATATGAATGCAATGTAAAAAATAAGCAGAATAGAGCATTAGTAGGCCAAGTTCGAAAATGCAGCTGCTGAAAATCCAGCTAAATTCAAAGGATATATTTTTTTTGTTTTGTTTTTGTTTATTTAAGATGCATTTTAGTTGTATGCAATGAGTGAACTTTGATGCTTTCCAAAGTTATTCGATGCATAGCCCCATTCTATTTAATCCTATTTGTTAATTCATTTTCTGTCTTGCTTTTCTTTGTTTTAATTACATTTTCCCGTCTGCATTTCATTTTACAATATTTACTTTCGCTGAACATTGAATTCTCAGAGTGGAAAACTAAACAAATAATAGAACTGAAATAGCAAGTTTTTCAATTTAATTTTAATTTAGAGTTGTTACTCCTAAAAACCATAAAATATTTAACAAATTTAGCATTTTTTCACATGCAACACAGAAATCACTTATTACCTCCAAAAATATCTAAATGCCAAATGTGAGGATGATACATTAAGAGATATGTCTTAAGAGAAATAAAATTACTGTAAACTACAATTAGCAAGATAATCAACGCTCCCTATCACATGTTTTCGTGCCTTGAATCAATGAATAAATTTGGGAGCAGCAAAACTTTACTGCTCTTGAAAAATTTGTATTAATCTGATTTTGGTAAAAAATAATTTTATTTTTAATAATTCATTTAGAAAAAAAGTAGAGTAATAATATCTGATCACTGGGGGAAGTCAGAAACTCCTACGATCAAAAAATTTACAATAAGAAAGTACTTTAATAGAAATATAAAAATGAGCAAGCGTGAATAGCGAATGAAAGAAAGAAAAGTCTACAACAATCTATTTCATACGATTCAATTTTCACTCGGGAGAGGAAATTCAAAAAAGGAATTAAATGCCTGAAGTAGAAATGCTTTCAGTAATGGGTAAAAAAATGCTTAAAATTAATATACAGCACTATCTTGTATTTATATTTTCGTCTTTAATGTATCTTTCATTAATAAAAACTTTGGATAGTTTCCTCAGTTTAAGTGACCATTAATGCAAGTAGTTTGCAATAATGGATACCCCCTACCTTCCAGCCAGTTTGCACTTCAACTCCCTTGAAAATCGTAAAAGATGTACAATATTATATCTGATTTATTCAATCATAAAAATGAAATGTTCAATAAAGAGATTCTTTTTGCTGCAAAGAACAATTTAATGGTTCCCTCTAATCAATAATAATGCCTATATTTTCTCTCCAGTCTGATCTGTCTTAACAGAAAGGCATACTTATTTTCTCTAACATCATTCTTTGCTTTTAACACTTTTAACGGTATACTATAATAATTCATGCTTGAGGAGTTTTTTTAACCTGAGATTTTGACCGTAATAAAGATTCTGGAACATAATGCTCTAAAGCTGCGTTCCGGCAGTCTGTGGCCTTTATGGATATGGTCGTAAATCTTCCAACTGATCCCTTGATAGACCATCCCCACCTATGGTTGCGATTGGGAGCTTCCTGCAAATTGTCAGGAAAATGAATGAACATCCAAGCACCCGAAAAACAACAAGAAAGGAGGAAGTGGGGGAAAAGTGTGCGTCTTCAGACCGACACAGGTCCTCGGAACGTGGCTTAAGAACCACAATAAATCTTTGAAGTTAATATAATTATGGAAAACATATTTTTCTAAAAAACAATTATCCTCACAGCATTCAGGCATTTTTTTCTAAATGAAATTTTAAAGCTTTAAAAAACAAAATCATACGTGATCTATGGTCATTGACATTTCTGGAGCAACTCTAGTCCTGCTACAACTTATTCCGGTTAGTTTTAATAATTAGTATCAGCATATTTTGGATGAAACAACAAATTATTTGCATATGTTTTTATACAATTGTCTTACAAAACAGAGCCCCATAGATGAACGAGCTTTTAATAATCAGTAGTTAGACTTGCTATGATTTAACTACAACAGATACATTTTTCAGCAGTTTAATTTTGATGTATACAATTTCCCATAATTTAATATATTTTTTAATATCAGAATCATTATTGATGAATGTTAACTGAAAAATAAACTTCCATCGGATTGAATAAATTTTACGTATACTTTACAACCTATAAGACAGCATAAACAGTAAAAAATTCTGATAACATATTATTCAAGTAAAATAATAGATATGCAATGAACGATAATACTGAAATAAATAAAGGATACTGAAATATTTTATCAAAAAGTATTTAACATAAAAATCCAAGAAATTGTAAAAAACTCAATAACATAGCATCTCTTAAAGATTTAAGAGTATTAAAAAAATGAAAAATCTTATTCGCAGTCATATACCCAATTCAAATAAAATATTACACATGAATCTCCCAATATGGATTTAATACACATTTTTTTAATCAACCACAATTATCAACCAATATGAGCTGCAACCTCAATGGTAAAAAAAAAAAAAAGCAAATTTGAATTTTTCTGTAGACAGAATTCATTAAGTCTTACATTAAATAAACATAAATTTCTGTCATATTTTCATCTTAAACAAATAAAAGAGACTAAAATTCAGTAAATTCATAAAATTTAAAGCACTTTTACTACTTGGTGAAGTAATATGCTATATACATCTATGATCAACCATATCCAAAACTTGAACTGCAGCAAAATCAAATAGAAAGGACAGCATTGACAATGTTCTATCAGACAGTTATTTTTAATAATAAAGCATTAAAGCTGAACAATTTAAGCTCCTGTTGCCAACGCCATGAGCTATTTACTTGGTGCTTAATCAACCAAGATAATTGTCCAAATTTTCAAGTAATAATAATGGGGATATCTCAGTGATTACTGATGATTTCATGGGCTGAATATTATAAATGACATTTATCACAAAAATAAAACCTAGTCGTGGACTAACTGGATCTAATTACGACTTGCGCCTAAAAGTTACTTTATGCTAAATGGAATCTAATTTAACAAAATGCAGTTAGAGAAATGAATTTAAGGTACAATCAAATTTATGAAAAATACCTCTCTCCTCTCCCAGCGACAGGTACAAATCTATTAGTTAAAGAAAAGTACCAATAGGCATACTAAAAACGGATTTTGAGCGTTATTCAGTAATGTAAATTAATAATAAGTTTCAATAAAATTTCTTAGAGGGAACATGATTTCTTTTTCTTCTATTTTTTATATAGGTACATAATTGTAAAAATCGAAAGACTAATTACAGAAATTATTCAAAAGCAAGCTGAAAATAATTTTGCTTATAAGCAACAAAAACAAATGAAGAGCCATATTTTCATAAATTGGGAAATATTATAACTTTTTATTCTTTTGAGATGCAATCAATTGATGCAACTATCAGCATTTCTGCAGACAGAAATACAATTTTTCAAAAATCAAAAATTCATGATTAACTTGTTTAGGCAACAAGAATCATATTTAAAATTCTGAAAATAAATATCAAACAATATAGATAAAAACGCACCTAAACTATAACATCAATATATTTGATTCAAATAAGTATCTCAGAATGCTAGTTTAACAAAACAGAAAACAAGAAATCTCAGAAATTCAATAGATTCAGGGCTAATCTTAGAAGTTAAGTGGCATCAGATGGAAACAATTTTAATTAACCTAGTTTTTAAAACAATTCGACAAAGATCGAAGAATCATAAAAATATAAAAATGTCAGTAATAAATTCTTGATTTTAATAGCTATATACACAGAAAAACTTTACCTGCATATATTTGCAAATTATAACAATTGTTATAATATATGAAGTCGCCTCTAATATCTTTCAAAATCAATTCCCTTAAGGACTTCGCAACTAAGGACTAGCCTTTTCCTAATCAGCGCCAACTGTTCGTACAGCCAGGAGCATTTTCTTTAGTTAAGCGTAACATTACGTAAAAATTTACATAATTCACAAAAAGTACTCTTTGCACTGAAGTGAAGTAATTTTTTAATATGTGATAATGGATTATTTCAATATTAATATGATATTTTTTTAAATAATCAAAACACTAGATATTTTATATTAAAAAATAAAAAATTTTACCAAACAATTGTTACGATTATCTACTTTATTATGATTGACAGCACTTAAATTAAAACTCGATTATTAATAGAAAATATATAAATGTAAAAAATATAAATATTTATAATTAATACTTTAAAATACTTCATAAATAAATAAAAAACCCAAAAACTAATTATCCAGAAAATAAATAGCGCTTACAGGCTTTTTTTATTTTACTTTGTCACCATAGGAATAGTTTGAAAACTGCTTTTATAGATATTAAATTAAAATTAATAAAACATACCCGATTTCAAAAATTTGGAAGGTTGCTGATATTTATATAGCTAAAGGATCCCTACAAAGCCTAACTCAACCCTGATGGTAATTGATATAATTTATTCACTTCTAAAATTGAACAATATATTTGACTTACAATTACCATAAATATTGAATTACATAAAGAATACATGAGGATTATTCTGATTCACTATTTATGTTATTGAGTTTTCAAAAAATAAAATTAGTTACCTTTAATAAATGAATATCTTTTCATACAAAAAATATTGTATTCCAAAAATAAATGTAAAATAGCAAATTTGAGGCATCATTATTTTTGCAATATATTCCAACGTACATAAAATTATTAATAATAATGAACTGTTCGAATATGCAATCAAAATTGATTTAATGCTATTTAAAATGCATTAATTGTTTTATTGTTCCTTGCATAAGCAAACATTTTATGTAATATTGTCTATAAACTTATGTTTTAAAGTGAAGTAGAAACTTGATATGCTTTGTACTTAAAATATACTTTTAAAATTTAATTGCTTTCATCTGTAAATATCGTATTCAGATACTAAACTTTTTAGTGTAATTCAGTTATGTATTCATCTGAAGTACTAATATTAAAATTGGAAAAAAAATGTATGCAATTTAAAATATTTTGCAAATCTTTAAAATATTGTGCTCCTGAATCGAGCTTCAGGATGTATAGTTAAAAAAAAATTACGATTATGTAAAACTCTGTTTCCTGATAACATGCTAAGAATTATTGCCTAGGGTATTTTAATGATTTATGGGAAATATAAATGCTACAATTTTTCGAAAACTGCAGTATCAAATTATTTTATTGTGTCAATATTTATGCAAAATACCTAAGATAATGACTGCATTTGTATTCCATGTTGCCTTGTATAAAGATGCTTCTTGTACTTAACATTGAAACTGTGAAAGTAGTTGCTACTCAGGGGTGGCAAAGCTCTACATTCTCTTGATGTGGCAATCTTGACTACAATCTGACTTGACATTTCTTACTGGAACTTGGCTTCGATATTTGCTGTTTACTAACAGAAATGAAACAACTAGATTGCAAGAATCTAGACTGTGTTGTGTTCCTTTAAAATCTTGGCGTAATTACTACGAATGTTGTTATTGGAAGTCCAAGTTTCGTGTTCGGGTAGAAAGAAAATGCCTGAACCTAATAGCAAAAACTTCATTAAAAACATAACAGACATCTTGATAACTATGTAACTCTTTCTGCTTAGTGGTGTTCTTCATTGGAAAAGTCTACAGAAAGATACAGTACGAGTTTCATAAATTCGTTTCAATATATTTACTGGATAAAACTTCTCTTGAACTGAAGCAAACTGTTAACTGCAAACTGTTAAAGACATGGGATGCTTTTGGAGAGAATTATCTCCTTCTCTCGCAGGACTATAAGAAAGTGCCTACTAAAATTGTCTCCCAATGAATTGCAGCTTCTGAAGGTTTCATAGGCATTTAGGAATAATGAAAGTACTCTCTAAAAAAGAATGTACTCCCTAAAATTAAACTCTATAAAAAATATTAGGGAGTTTTTGGAGGAAATCTATCTACTTATGTATCTACACAGCTGCACCATGGAGAATCTCTCATCTCTTGACTATTAACATTAAATGTCAGCCAAAGAAGCCTTCCATTGAGCTGAAACTTCGGCAACTTTCCTAGGCTTCTAGAAAGTAGTGGTTGCATGTGGAGAAAGATATCTACTTGCGTGTCGAAGTAGTTGTATAAAAGACATATCCTTCTCTATTTGGACTATCAACAGGAAGTTCCTGTGGAGCCGTCTTCAACCGAACTAATGCCTCGGCAGTAGCATAGACTGTTAGAAAGCACCGGATGTTTTGAATATAGCATCCTCGCTACTATCATCACAATTGTCATAGATTATCTATCCTCCTCTTCCACGGCAATAAACATGGACAGCCTGCCAGACGTTTTTACAAATTTCGCATCTACAAAAAAAAAATCTTCTTCTGGACTAATACGTTGATATAACAAAGCCAAGAACTTTTTCAACGCATAGAGCTTAGTAATTGACAGTATGTGCTAACTGGATGAAAAATCTTGTCTATTCTTCGATAAAAAACCACCATCTGTTTATAGCTAAAGATAAAGAAAATATTCTTCAAATCATAACATACCAATGGCATGATAAGTTCTTGCAGATCAAATGATTCTTTTATTGATCTCACAAAGAAAGTACAAACATTTGTAGAAATCATATGGAGTAGCAAGCCTAGGCCATTGTGTTTACAACCTAGTTGAATCCCATTGCTTGCAAGTACTGACCTTCATGCTTACTAGAACATTTCCTCCCACTTCACCTGTCGAACAGTCGCCCCATCTTCCCACTAATGTGATATATGTGGGCTGAAGGTGGGTGGTAATACTATGATTGACTAACAGAATGAAGTGCGATAAAATTGTAATGTTTGTCATACAAAATGATGAAGATAGCAAAAAAGATCTGTTGTACCACAAGCAACAACAAAAAAAACTGGAACAGATGTTTGAATTTTCAATTCAGCAGATAGTGACATTTCTGCTCTTTTTAAAAATGGCTTTGAAATATCAAATAAGCCGGTTCTCAACTTCTGCAAATGAACTTTCATCAGAATCTCATAGAGAGATCTACTCATTCCCGCAGCTTTCAACATCATTATGCTTTGTTTTATGACGGTGTTTCTATATGATAGTGTTCTTCGATTGACATTGGAGACTGCTCAGATGACATAGAAATAATTTGTTTCAATAATGACATTGTACTTATTCTCAATTCTATAATGCTTCTATGATGGTGCAGTTTTTTCAAAAATTGTAGCATTTTCCACTCTATAATGATTTACACCTATAAACGTAGTAAAATAATGGATACAACCTTTATGAATTGATGTATAAAACAAAAATATCACCATAAACTTTCTGAAAAAGAATTAGAAATTGAATCATATGTTTCTTAAGCATTCATTTCTTGATTATTTCATTTATACATTGGCGCTAAAAATGTATTGAATTGGATTATTGCTTTAAAAGAATTTGTTTTACCTAATAAAATTTTTGTAAGCATTTTTAAATAGTTGAAAATATCGACTTTATACAATCATATAATTGTGAAAAGATTAATTATTTATTAATAGATTAACTTAAAGATATTAAAAGGCAGGAATTTAACTTTTATTAAAAGATAGAGATATTGCAATTTTATTTAAATGGAGAAAATGAAAGTTTTCCATTAGAAAAAAACTAAGCTGTCTCAAAAATGGAAAAAGTAAGCCCTTTTAACTATAAAAGAAGCTGAAGTGTTCTTTTACCCTAAAGTAATCTCTTTTCTTCAATGAAATATTTTCAAATTTATTTAACTGATTGAATTTTGGTGTCTCAGTCAGCAATTATGCTTTTAGTTTGAAAATGAATAAAAATGTTGTGTAAAACTTTAATTTGATCACTTGAAATGAACTGTATAAGCTGAATTGCCATCAAAGTAATTACCCCAGGCTTTTATTTTAGGATAAATTCTGGTGTTATTACTTTATTTTAGGATAAGATAGGACATTATTACGAAAATTTCTCTTTTTATTAAATATTTTCTGTGCAATCTGAATTTACAGGATGCCCTATTCCTTCGTAACTTCTGTGGCTCCGAAATTTCAATTTTATTATGTTTTAAAAAGATACTTAAAATGTAATTGGATTCTTAAAATTTTAAGAATTTTCTGTATGTATGTGAGTATACATATTCTCAATGGATATGTATGCCAGATTGAGAATGAAGGACATACAATCACTCCATAAATTAAACATTTTGTTTAATTTATGGACTTGTGTGATGCATAAAAATTCCACTATTCTTTTGAAATTTATAGATATGAACTTTTTGTATGCAATTAAATTCAATTCTGAGCATAGTTGTTAATGTTGTACTGCAAGAAAATGCCCAAATTGTAAATGTGAATATTGTTGATTTATGTGTAAAAGTGCAAAAAAAAATTAAAAAATTGGAAGAAAATAAAAAATAAATAAATAAAATGAAAGAAAAAAAGAAAGGAAAAAATATGAAAGAAAAATAAAATAAAAATATAAAATAAAAATAAAAAATCAATTTAAAAAAAAAGAAAAAGAAAAAATTTATAGAAAAAAAAATTGCACTTGAAATATGCCCAGTAATGGATGAGAAAGTAGATGTATATTTTGTATATAAGCTTGTAACTCCTTTAAAAAATTGACTGCCAGAAAAGTTTCAACAATATGCCATATCACAACATAATAGAATTGAAGATAATTCATTCAAAAATGATAAATGAATTCAAAAAAGTATTGAATTCAGTATTGTTAGAAGTTGTTGTTTTCACTACTAAAAAATTAATCTTTCTGTATTTTATTTAAAAACTAAGATCAATATTATAATTATTGATTATATTTGAAAAGTATGCATTAGAATAATAAGTAATTTTTTAGTTTTGATTAGCTGATGTGTACTTTAATAATACCTGAAAGCTTAAAAAATATTTCCAAATTTATAATCGCCCTCGGATTTCAGTATAAATGGCAGTCATTTTTTTATTTGGAAAGAAAAAGTTTGGAATCATAATTTATATAATTTTTGGATGTATTCGTTAAGAAATTCTTATTAAAAATGAAATACCGCTAATGTTCGAAATATGGCTATATGACATTCTGATTTTTTAAAAACAGTTTTAAAATAAGTTTTCTCTATAGCTTGAAAAAAAGTTTCTTCAAAGCTGTGTTTAAATTTTTTTATGTGTATTAAAATATAAAAATATATTATATTGAAGTTATAAGAGAAAGAAAAAATATGAAATAATTGCATTATAAGATATTTAATTCTTTATGAATTTATATTTTAATGAAATTAAACGATTGTTTTTGTAACATTTAAATTCAACGAATTAGTTTCTAAGGAGATTAGTTTATCATAATTTTAGTCAGTAGATTTCATTTGCGATTAAATACTATTTGAGCAACCAGATTTTTCTATAAATTTGAAGTAGTTTTTGTATACATTATTTTCATTTAATAATTATAAATAAGATGTAGCTGTTTTCATTTTATTTCTGAAATGCTGTAATAGTAAACTTCTGTTTACCAACGCTAAATACGCCTTGGGCAAAATTCCTGCAATTATTAAATCATGAGTATAAAAAGCATTTTCAACTGATAAACAATGTTTTCCATTTCCCAACTTTAAATTTTAAAATTATATTTTTTTGACAATCATTTTTATTTCTAGAAACGCTTGTTGCCTTTTGAACACATGCATACTAAATGGCTTGCATTCACAAAACATAAATTTTGTCTTTAGATAATTGATTTCCATTTACTGCGTTTTCATTTCTGTACAAATTTGTTGAAAAGTCTTTTAATTGAAACCTGTTAAATTTTAAACTGTTAGTGATCTTCAATTTAATTTTTTTCTAGAAATCTGTTTCTGATTTTAGTATTTTTTTCTAAATGAGAGATGAAATGAAGATAATTTAGAATGGTTATAGCTTAACTTTTTTTAATGTACTTAACAGAATTCTGTTCCTCAATAGATTAACTTTTCTCGGAAAACTTTAAAACTGAAATTAGCATTGAAAATTGCCTTGTGTAATTTCTTTAAAATTTAAAGCAGTGAATTTTGGTGAATTTTTTTGTAGATTGCAATGCCATAGCCTTTATTTTGCATTTACCAAAAAGTAAGAAGAATGCATTAGT
>JAPMOQ010040650.1:0-14017 GCA_026543055.1 Argiope trifasciata
ATATATATATATATATCACACAAAGTATTTAATTACTCATTTTTATTATTATTTCGTTTGCTTATTTAAATTATCTATTCTGCTTGCCTTCTGAGGCTTAAGAATTCAATTATAGTACATTAAAATAGTAAAAGAATATCTTTTCAATCTAAATGTTGTCTTTGATGGAGAATTCAGGTAAAATAATACCTGTCATTAAATTTTAAATCTAAAATTCTAGAATATAACAGTGTTTAAGGTTTAAGAAGAATTGAGGGCTTACAATAATTCATGTGAAACGACGGTAAATCTATGTCGTAACTCAGAATTGTGCTTCTTATTAATTTGTTTAGCTGGTTAAAAGCATATTTTTCATAATTTAAAATGCAAAGGAAACAGTAAAGAATTTATCAATAAGTAAACTGTAAAGAATGAAATCACTTTTTTATTCCAAAATTAAAACGTTTTAAGCAGTGATTAAGTAAATTCCCAAGTCTATATTTTGTTTTATCGTATTATTAAGAGAGTTAGTTACAATTTTTCATCCCTTTAATCCTTTAATTTTCAAATAGCTGAATTTTTGTGGGGCACATAATAACAAACAAGTAGAATATATATGATATAATTATGTATTTATTCTTAGAAAATTATCTAAATAAAATTATTAATTCAAATTTATTGAATTCTTAGTATTACATTTTTTATTTATTTCAGTTCTTACTCAGAAATCTTTTTACTCGGAATTTTTTCATGAATGAAATATTTGGGGACGTAGATTTCCATAAAAGACAATGAAAAGTCAAGTTGCATCAGAACAAATAAAAGATGAAATATATTTTTAATTCCTAGTTTAAAACATAAAATGGATACTTATAAATAAAAATAAAATACTTAGAAATTTTGTTAAAGTTATTTGGAAGGAAATTTTTTATAAGAAACAAAATGCTTTTCATAATTAAAAGAAACCCATACTGATTACAAAAATATTATTAAAAAAAGAAATTTAATTGAATAGAAGAAAGTTTTAAAAAATTATTGAATTTTATGGAACAAAACACTGATTCCATTACAAGAAAAGAATAAATATTTATCTTTAATTGAGGAATTTTCTGGTAGAATGTTTTCTACTGTAACCATTCAAATAAGAAAATCAAATAAGGAAAATGTATGAATGCATATTCAAATAATCTATCTATCATAAACTGGAAATATGGTAGCATATAATTTTACAGTTATATTCTAAATATTAATTACCTTCCCTGCATTGAAAATTACTTTTAAATATTGAATTTGAAATCTATAAGTCAAATGTTAGGGATAATTGTTTTAAAGTTTCATTTTAATTATTGAATGTAAAATTTGTAAATCAAATGTTAGATTAAATTTTTTTAAGTTCCATTTAATTTTAAAGATAATTTTAGAAAAGGTACGTGATTCTGATTATAAAAGATGTTTTATTTTTGTTCTAAAAATTATTTTTATACATTCATAAATTATTAATGAAGTTTTATTGGTTTACATTTCTAAAATTATTCCAATTTTTTAACAATTTAATCCAATTTTTTTTTTTTTTGTAAAAGGCTCTCATAGCAATAAGATATACATTTAAAACCCAAGTGTCATTTTAAAAAAAATGCAACTAATAACTTTAAAATTAATTTACAATAAATTTTACACCTTTTTTATCTATTTAAAACTGAAATTGGTGATTTAAAAATTTGAATATATCTTCTTTTGGCACCCAAAACTAATATTCCAAGTTTTTTTTTTAAAATATGGAATATTTGTTGTGAAAAGAAATATCTAGAGAAATAGAGCAGTAGTAACCTAAAAAAATTACTGATAAGAGAAAAATCTGTGGAGATTTTTATATATTCAATTTTTAAAATGCAACATTAAAAAAATTTAATACATATATAAAATATTTTTATATTAAATTAGTGACTCTTTTTACACTATTCTGTCAATTTAAATCTACAGATGGTCAATTTATTTTTTATCTTCCTTACACTATCTAGATAAAATATGTCTTACCTCCAACTTGTGATCTATTAAATAAGATTTTTAATACTGAAATTAAAAAAAGGTGTAAATTCTACATAACGGAATAATGTTACTTAATTCATCACCGAAGTTTATTTCAAAATATCACAAATAATTCCATACAACTATCTTTTTTCTATAAAAACTCCAAATCATGTATTTATTTAATACATTCTACATTTTAAAATTTATTTAATAGCAACAATATCCAGGTAAAAATTAGGCTAAGTTCAAAACTGCCTATTTACGTCAATACAAAATGAGAATGATTATCTAAAATACTATTTTGTTTCCTTTTAGATTTATTATAAAAATACTAATGTATAAAATTGTTGTAGATTTTATAGAGACTAAATAAAACCAATTCTCAAATCCCATTTTGAAGTAGGAAAGTCAATAATTCATTAACTTTTTTTATAATAAAAATAAATACATTATCACACTTTAGGACTAGATATTAGAATGTTGTTTGGAAATAAAAAATATTTTTTTTCCAGTTTTAGTATTTAACACTAATTTTTTGATTAAATATCTTTCAACTACACTGTTATTTGTTTATCAAGCAAATAAATGATAGAACATATGATGAAAATTATTTAAAAGAAAAACTGAATTACATTTTAATGATTATGAATTACACTTCGCATAATATGTACTATAATTCTCATATTTATTTGTTCATGATTTTATTTATGAAATAGATAATTACACAAATATTTAAATATTTCATGCAATTATTAAAGATTTATAAAAACTAATATTTTTATGAGAAATTGAATGATAAATATATACTTAAGATGTTCGTTATTACCAAAACTTGATAACAAAACGGAAATAATTTCTCTCGACATCGTTCCTTTTCAAAGCATAGTTGGTCTGTGTTATATTGATATCTGCCACCATGTATAGATTTTTTTTTCTTGAAACAAACTAACTAACTTATCTTAATCTGATCAATCGAAACTGACGAATTGCTTGGGCATGAATTGATAAATTGAAATGGATCATTTTTATCATTTATACGTGTTGAAAATAAAAAATAAAATAACGTTTTAAAGCATTAAATGCAACAAAATATTAAGACACTAGCATGTTCTCTTTTGAAGTTTATAGTGAAAGACTAAATTTCGAAAATGATTAAAGTTATGTCCATTAAAATTAAACTGAATTGATTAATGTTTAAAAAAGAATGGATCATCTATCAATAAGCATCTAATAATGAGCATAAATTTTGTTCACTGAAAAAAATGTTTTTTTTTTAATTTAAAATAAAAAATAGATATCTAAATCCTAATTTCCCAAGAAATTTCAACGAAAATGAATAATTTATGTTTATGTAGTTAACCTACGTTTAACGTTAATAATCATGCAAAGAAATTTAAGACTAAAATTCCTTAAATATTATGTATATTTTACTATAAATCTCAAGATGGCGATTTACTTTCAAATCATGGAAACTTCTGTAAATGAAAAATTCATGCGATTAATGTTTTACTAAAAGAATGTATTATACGAATTTGGAACATAAAACATATTTCAAAACAATCACTCCTTTTTGGAACCTATATGATCTAAAATTTTCTCTAATTTAATGTTAAAATAATAGATACTTCTTAGTGTTTGGTGTTTTAACTAAAACTGAAAGTAACGATAAGAAACATCAGTGATAAAATAGATTTCATAAGAAATTTTTAAAGAGGCTTTTGTTTATTTTATTGGTGGCCAAATAAACGGCATCATAACGTTAATAATAGATATCACGAATCTAAAGCATCAGATTATTGTGCTTTTTTCGTCTTGAAAATATACGCAGGGCAAAATGATTAATACATCGATAACAATACTTCTGAAACTCTGTGAGTAATAAGTATAAAGTCAAATTAAACTCTAGACAAAAGTTTTCTAACTGATATCGGTTCAAAATACTTATTTTCAATCGGAAGTAATTTATATTTTGAAAATCAGTAAAAACCATAGAATTTTGAAAAATCCTATATCACTGGATGCATACTTCAGAGTGGTGTTAAAGATTTTTTGAAAAGAGTATAATGTTATGTGAAATACACTAAGAAAACTTTGTTATTACACTCGAACCAATACGTTTCGTCCACTCGATTAATTAAGGATAAAATTAAAATCTATTATATTTAAAAAGCCCATGTTGTGTCAACTGCTGGATAAATAATTCACATATTTTTAATAAAATGTATTAAATTTCCTAGAGCATTTTCAAGATTGTTCGCTGATAATATATATTTGATAAAGGTTATCTCACGAAAATATATCATATGATTATGCATATTTTATTTATAAAAATAATCAAATAATCATCAAGATTGTTAAGTTTGAAGAATATCCCAAAGGAATAAGAGCTACAAATTTTCACTTTCATCAACTATTAGAATTCATCATTTTGCGGTTATTTTCGATAGTACTAGAACAGTGATTCGCAGTGTACCACTGCAATTTTGTATGCCGCTAAATTCTAAATTGGGCTGCCACATTTTAGAAATGTATATAGTAAAAATTATAATGTTTTATATTACAAGTAAAGTTTGTTTAAATTAAAGAAAACTGTTGATTTGACAACAGTTAAAAACTAGTTAAACTTTTAGAAAAACTAGAAACTAGAAAATTAAATTAAACAGAAATTTTCTATAAAAACTGTTTTTACCTTCCATAACTGAGAACTTTCATAAAGTGAAGTATTTGCTCCACATGAAAAAATTTCAAATGCTCCCAGTATCCCTACTTCTTCCTTCTTCTTCTTGTATACAGCCGACAACCCCGCTTTTTACTCGGTACACTTGTAAAGATTTCAAAATTAAACTGCATACAAAGAAAAAGATAAAAATTGTTTCCTTACCTATTATGCAGTGTGCAAAATAGTTTATGATAATAATTTGGAATGTAAAATAAAATAATGTAATACGTACTGCAAAAAAATAACAATGCATTTATTAAGATATTAATCTCAAGGTAATGATAAGAATACCTTTAATGAGAAATTGGAACTTATTTTTTGATAACTTCATTTATATTTGGTCTCTTGGCAATAATACTTTCATATTATAAATAAAGCTATTCTCATACTTCTTTTTCACTTCTTTTATACATTATTTGATTGAAAGGTGGAGGCAGGGGAAATGAAAAAGAAGTATGAGAATAGCTTTATTTATAACATGAAAGAATTATTGCCCTTTTTGAGACCAAATATAAATGAAGTTATGAAAAAAATTCAAGCTCAAATTAACTCATTAAAAGTATTCTTATCATTACCTTTTGATTAATGTCTTAATAAATGTATTATTATTTTTTGCAGTACATATTATATTATTTTATTTTACATTCAAAATCGTTATCATAAACTATTTTACACAGTGTATAATAGGTAAGTAAACGACTTTTAAACTTATCTTTTTCTTTGTGTGCAGCAAAACTTTGAAATCGTTAAAAGTATGCAGAGTAAGAAAAAAAGTTGAGAATTACTAAAATAGAACTTTTTCTTTTCGTCACAGAATACCTCTAACTTAGAATCTATAGGATTTCCTATCCTCTCAGTGGGTATTTGGGGAAAGTTTTATTGATTAAAGAAATGTGTAAAAGTTTGCGTTCAGTAAGCAAAATAGCATACAACAATTACACACAACACTATACAATAATGAAAAATCACAACAAAATAAAGATAGTAAAGAATAAACAATTGATATTTTTAGTTAAAAAATTCAATTAGAAATTTTTTTAAGAATAATAATTAATGAAATACATTTAGTGCAGTTTTCTAGAAAGATTATATAAAAATTTATATTTTGTTTGTAAAAATGCTCGTATTAATCAAAAATATTTATTCTGTCGGGATATCCTAATACGTATAAAGTGCGATTGTAAGTACTTATATCTTTATTCTAACTTTTATGGTTATTAAAAGTTCATTTAAATAATTTTTTAATAAAGTTATTTAAAGCTTCCGTTTTGTATTTTAAAAATGTGATGAACTTTTATGTGAATTATTCTTATAAAATTCTAATTCACTATATATTTCCAATAGTTTCCATATATAATATTTACACAATCTATTTTAAATATGACAAATAAACAAATAATTTGAATTCATGACTTTAGGAAATTACTTAGACTGATATCAGAAAAAAATTATCTATCTGACTGCTTGCCTGTCTATCTATTTATTTATACATTTATATATCTATACTAACACAAAGAGGAAAATAGAATAAATATAAACATGTGTAGCCAAAAGTTTCATCTCCATGTTTGATAAAATGTTAGTTTTAAAGCACGTTCTGAATGCAGCATTCACAAATATATGATAAATCAAAACTTGAGCATTTTAAATCTATCGTATTAAAAAGTCAAACTCAGAAAAATGTCAATATTTTTTGTAATATGGTATCATTAAAAATAACATTAAAAAATAAAACTTATGGATATTTTAATTTTGTATTTTCGGAGTTCCTTAATTATTTTAAAATTTCGTTGTTTCTCTATACAATTCATACGCATTTGTTTTGAAGGATACTATTATTAAATGATAGAATGGCGATAAAAAATTTCAATACACACTACAAAGCAGACTGTTAAGCTGAAGGAATTACATTAGAGAAGTATTTATTTATTATTTTTTTGAGTATTCGAAAACTAGAAAGAAAAATTTTTTTTAAACCTTCTTCTTTTAAAAACAAACAAACTTCTAAAATTTTACTTCGATAAATTTGTAGCACATAATTTTTTTTTATTTTACACTTAACGTTTTTAATTCACAATTAAAGTTTTCAGTATTTTAAGATTTTCGGTGCTGTTAATTTCATTTTTTTGCAATAATTTGCCATTGAAGTACTATTTGTAATTTTATTTTTCATAAATATTTTTCATTATTTATCAACTGACTTATTCTCATTGTGACCGTATTTATTATATTTTATGTACGTTATCACAGTTATATTACTTTGAGTAAATTTTAAATATAAAATAATGGTAGGCAAAACAAATTTGAAACGTTATCAAATAACAATATTTCTACTTAAACTTTGGCATCTGTTTTGAATTTTTTTGTTGTTCAGGTTGATTTCTTTTTAAATTTTTCTTTTTTATTTAAACTTTACTTTTTAATTTTTTTCTTTAAACTTTTCTTTCAGGCCTTAATTATATGCTTTAATGAAATATCTAAAATCGGGATTTTTTTAAATAAAATTATTGATTTTAAATATAAATTAATAAAAGTAAAAAATAAAAAAAAAAAATTCTAAAAAAATATTTTATTGATTCAAATAATGTTCTTAATTTACTCCCAAAATTTTTTCTTATTTTAGGAAACTTCCAATTAACACAATTTAGAACAGTTTTTTGTGTATTTTTATTTGCTGTCATTACTTATGGCATTTTACAAGGCCGCTGGCATAAAGCTGTCGGCAATTAAAGTTGAAATGTGAGTTTCTTGTTTGCTCAGTAACGCCAACTAGGGCCAAGAGTACGAAATGACTATATCATGTTTCACATTCGCTTGCACAAACCCTTTTTAAAAGAAGGGGGCACATTTATACAATTCACAGATAGAACACAGAAGAACAATCATGAACGAACCGAGACTGGAACCCGGGATGCGTAAGCCACGGGGAAAACCCGATATCCCTATGCCAGGACGCGAACGTAATTATAATCAATTAATATATCTATAGAATAATTCATTTTTTAAATGTGTATGGGACATGAATTTGCAAAACAGTTTGCCTTGTACAAAGTGTTATCATCAAATTTATTTTATCAAAATGAGGGGTTATAGGGGAGTGGTAAGTGTTGTCTGAATTAAAAAAAATTTTGTGATGCTTAATAATCACCTCTGTAGAAAAAATTAAGAAATGAAAACAACAAGATGGATGCGTGGAAAAGCTGAACAATTCGAATATACTAAATCTTACAACCTAATTTTGAAAAAAAGAATCCTTTATTAAAAACAAAATATTACTTTCAAAAAGCCATAACCTGTAGATGAATGTATGCACATTATGTTCCTTCACTAAATGTCTTGAATTCAGAGCCTCATTCGAAAGTGTCTTATTGAAATTAATGAAGAGCGTTGAAATTCTAAATAATAATACTTTGTGTACATATGGATATACTTTCTATCAAAGACGCACTGTATAACAAAACCGCCAAGTTCGCTACACGCGCCAAATGAGGCGATATCTATGCCAAACAATGAAGATCAAAGGAAAAAAGGGTTACCGCTTTGCATGTAGTTAAAAGATGCTGGCAAGCATCTAGGGACTGTCAGAGGCTGAACTAATGATTTCTTTCTCTGTTCCTCCATCACTCCTTAACCTAGGCCGCCTAACGAAGCAAGGTAGGCTGGGGGGAAAGAAAATTCCGTCCTCCCCTCTTGGGGTCGAAAAAAAAATAAAAAAAAAATCCTGATAGGCGTTCTTTTTCGTATTCCTCGAGAATATATACGTTCTCCTCTTCATCTATTTCGTTCGATGCCTGTTTAATTCTCTTTCTTTCTATGCCGACCCCCCTCTTTATTCTCGGGTTGCTTGTACTTAATGCCCCCCCACCTTTTTTTCATTGAGGTTGTTTTTTACAGCATTATTTTCTTTCTCCCTCCGTTTTAACATACGCCTTTCGAATACACCCAAGAGAGTAGGAATTTTTAAATACGTGTGCATAGAATCATTTCTTATTCTGCGAGCACAGCCTTCAGATCTCTCTGTCCCGTGTTAAGCATTGAATATGTAATGAGAGCATGTAACATGCCCCGTTTTATAAAGAGGTCCCCCTCTTTATTCTTTTTTTTTTGCGGTATACATACATATATACAGAACTTTTTATTCACCCTGGGTCTAGAAAAAGTTCGCTTTTTAAACGTAAACGTTTGGGAGTTGCCTAATTTTTGTTTTCGCCAATTTTGTTTGTTTGTTTGCATGGGATTTTTTTTTTCATTTTTTTATCCCCTTTCCCTTATCTCAGTTTCGAATCTTGCCTAGAATGCCGTCAATAAACGAGCTCGAATTCAACCACTCTAAAAGGTTTCCTTGCCATTTATATGTCACAATTGGAAGGCGAAATGTTATTCTTTTTGATACTATCACAGACTCAAATCTAGCAATGAAACAATTTGAGGAATGTTTCTGTCAAGTTACTCCTCGCTTTTAACAAACCGAAAGCCTTATGCCAGCGATTCGTATGTTTTTTTTATTATTATATTATTCCTTTGATCTTTGAAGTTCTCTGTCAATTTATTTCAGTTTATCTAAAGTATTAAGAATTTTTTTTGACCTTGTTCAGAAATTTCTCGTTCCGTAAGTGAGCACGCATGTAACTATCAAGTTTATTTTTTGAGAAACTAAACTATGCCGAATCCTTGCTTTTATGTTTCAGTGTGAACATTAAATCAACTTATTTAAAAGATGCATTTATACCATTTTATTTAAATTTTAAAGTTAATTAGTCAATTAATATATTAAATTATTATCACATATTTCTATTTATGTAAAATATCACTGCCAATGGTGGCACCTCATAATTGAGTATGGGGAGCTTCCAGTATGGTAGTTGGTTCTCGACACACTGCAAAGAATGCAGGGGACAGGCTGCCTCTCTAAGATGACTGGAAGTATTTCCAAAAGAAGGGTTGTACCGTAGCCGGAGGTGGCCGTTAGGAATCAACCACAGTTTCCGTCTTTATTGCGATCCGATCAGTCATTCAGATTTTTCAGTGTACCAACAGGCTGTTCGGAACAGATGGATATAGATTATCATATGTATAATCTATCTACCTCAGATACTGAATGAAGAAGTTCCGAATGAGGGGTTGATTATCGCTCTTCTGCTGGATCCCTCTTTATTATCAAGAATCTAAACGGTGAAGCAGTCATTGCTGTCATGTTCCACTTTGAACATTAAATCCTTACTGCTTAGAAATCGCATTTGTATCGTTTTCCTTAAATTTGAGAGTGAATTTGTCAGATAATGTTGAATAATATTTTAAGTTATACTTGTATATTTCAAAATATGATTTATCAACTCATCTAAAATATGATTTATCAACTCATCTAAAATATAATTTATAGTGAGAGGTGGTTGCGCAGATGAGGCGATGAGAAATTCTCAAATAAGGGGCTGAGTCTCGCTTCTCTGCTGAATACCCAATTTATTTTCAAGAACTAAACAGTGCTGCATTACGAAACATTGTAAATATAATACCAACTTATTCTTTATGTTTTATTTTGTTCCAGTTTAAAAGTTAATTAGTTATTTAATATTTGATATTATTTAAGTTACCTTTATATACTTTAATTTAATTAATTAACTAATTTTAATTCATTTATAATTAATTAAAGTATTATGAGAAATTTGGGATATTTTTGTTGGTTCTCGATACACTAGTGGGTACAGAAATGGCGAGGGACGGCTACTTCCTCCGATGACGAGACATGATTAACACAGGAAGTGTTGTACCATGACCGGCGGACCCTTAAGATTCAACTTTAGTTCCCACTAATGCTGTCTTGGTGGTTCAATTATTCAAATTTAAACCGATGCCTTTAATTAAAAGGGACGTAGTTGCCTTGTGTGGCTACATAAAGTATCGTTTTTCGAGAAGCGAATAACTAACGGTGCTGAAGTCATTACTTTTGTGCCTCAGGAAGAAAATGCCATCACCTTATGTGCAGAAATAGCACTTCCACCATTTTGTTTAAATTGAAAGATTAATTAATGATTAATTAATGATTATTATTGAATATTAATGAATTAATATTCAATAATATTCATTAATTAATGATTATTATTGAATATTAATGAATTAATATTCAATAATATTCATTAATTAATGATTATTATTGAATATTAATGAATTAATATTCAATAATATTTTGAGTTACTCTCATATATTTCAGTTTATTTAATATATCCACTTATATAAAGTGTCATTTATCGAGGAAGGGTATCTCAGATACTGATATAAGGAAGCTCCGAATAAATGATTGATTCTCGCTTCTTTCCTGGATATTCATTTTTTCACCAAGAACTAAACAATGCCAAAAGCATTGCTACTAGTTTTCAGTATAGTAATGAAATCAACTTAATCACCATTTTTTTAAATAGTTATTAAGCATTAGTACGTTTGCTTAAATGTATCGGTTAATTAATAAATTATTATTCAATAAAATTTTAAGTTACTCTCAAATATTTAAACTTATTTAATTTGTCTATTTATCTAATGAATCATCTTACCAGTTAATATATATGGTTAAAATAAAATATTTTCTACCTAGAGGACAGTAGAGAAAACTACTGGTCAACTTAAAACTATATACCAGAAATGGAGAGTGCAGAACATGCTAGAATTAAAATATTTTCATCAGCATAAAGGGTAATTTCTTTTTAATTAGAATAAAAGATTTTCTCTCCAAATCCAGGAAGCATGTTAAAATTGAAAGTATCTTCACTTCGTGATGGGGCATCCTTATTTAATGCATTGTACAGAAATCTTAATGGCCAATGTCTACATGTACCTGTGCCGACATACTGTGGGAAATATTCCGGTTGTGAGCCAGTTATACTTTAAAATACATTTATTACATTTTGTATACGTGATTGTTTATTACATATTCATTTGTAAAAAAAATTATATAGTGCATTTTAATAAAAGCATCCAATTAATTTACGTACAGAAACAATAACTTCCTTGGAAATTGTTAAAATTATTATTTTTCTAAAATTTATTAAAATAGCATGCAAATCTTATTTCTGTACTCGCATATATAAAAAGTAAAGTGTTTTTCCCAATTATATTTTGCTGCTATATTATATTTTAACATGACATGTTTATAAAAAGTAACCTTATGGTATTTTTCAAAGTAATCTGAAAATTTGGATTGGTTGGCAAAAAAAACTTTGCAATCCAATCAAATCTTTCCAAAATAAATTTAGATGTAAGGGACCTGAATAAATTATTCCCAAATTCCTTTTTAAAAAGTACAATGCAACCAGGAAAGCATTGAAAAGAATTTAATGGAAGAAAAAAAGTGTAGTTGTACAAATGTAGGCATATCAATACGATTTCTTTGCATTTTTTTGCTCGTGAGTGCTTTAAATCGAGGGAATTAAGTGAACGAGCCGGACTGACATACAGACAGACATTTTGGCAGCATACAATAGACCAGGAAACGTAATCGTCGGAGCGCCCCCTATCGACAACAACAGGCACTGAGGAACCATGCTGTGAAAGCAGATAATGAAAAACTACGTTTCGCCCCATTTAAATTTTACTTCATGAGCTATGAAAATGCTTTCGTTTCGTTTTCGGTACTTCAGTTTATTTTTATTTTGCTTTTTTTACTTTTATTCTTACGCTAGCAAAAGATTTTCAAATGCCAGATAATATTTCACAAAAAAGAAAAGAAAGTTTTCTTTTCTGGAAGTTTTCCTTCTATATTTTTCTCTCATGAAAGACATTTAAATTCTGAGTATATTTGTGTAGGCCTATTGCATTTTTTTTCTGTTATTATTACTTAAAAATGACCTAAAAAAATTGTGGTTTGCTGGTACTTTTTCCTATGTCATTAAATATTTTCTAATTTAAATCTTTGTAAAAGAACTTATTCAAATATCATTAAACAAATTTTAAAAAAATTGTTAAGCTATCAAACCTTATTATATGTGCGTGTATTTTATTTTATGGATGCAATCATAATGGAAATTTTTTAATGCAATAGGAAGTTTTAGTTCAAATCTCACAAAATAAAAAAAATTAATATGAACTAAAGTAGTTTATTAAAATTATCTATCTAATTTATACCAGTAAAAAACTTATTTAAATATCATTACATAAATTTCAAAAATAGCTATCAAACCTCATTATATGTGTATTTTTTGTGACGTTAATCATAATGGAAATAATTAAACACAATAAGTGTTTTTAATTCAAATCTAGCAAAATAAAATATTAAATTTTAACCAAAACGGTTTATTGAAATTAATTATCTTTCTTTAACTGGACGGAAACATAAATAGTAAGATTAATCTAAGCCTATGGCATGGTCTCCATTTTTCTCTGCATTTTTTCATACTAAATCATTCTTCCCATCATTTTATACATACATTAAAAATTATTTTTTCAGCATTATTTATGCTATTATATGTGTTTTCTTATAATTATTGTGCGTTTGTGTATATAAGGCGTCTTAAAAACTTTGACCGTGACTTTTATTTCTCAAATATATTATATACATTACTATAAATTACAAAGTTGGAAAAAAAGGCTCAAAATTTTTTGAAGTCGATTCAAATGTTAGGGGATCAATTTTTTAAAAAATAAAAAATGCCAATTTTTATACCGACCACATATAAATTTTCTCAGTGTCCCATCTTCCAATAAGGTCATGTAAGGTCAAAATTTTAGAATTTTATAATTTTATCCTGAAAACTCTCAAAGATATGTTAAAACAAAGTTGGTAAAGGGTCAAACACAAATTAAAATATAAAAGTGTACAGCTTCAGGATAGATGCAAAGCGGTAGTGAAATAAGGAAATAAAATATGTTTCATATCTTTAATTTTAAATATAAATTTTAAAATATATGCTTCCTGAAAAATACTTAAAAATTTAATTTTATGAAATACATAATTTAATATAAACATATCTCAGTCAAAAAAATTATGTGATCTTTTCTTATGTATTATTTCAGTTATGTAATATTTCCTTTAAGTTAAAGTTTCTACAAATATTTGAATCAATACATAGAAAAATTATTATTTATTTATTCAATCATTACTTCCTTTATCAATTTATGCATGATCCCTCAAACATGAATATCCGGCATGATTTTCATCTTGACGAACTCATATTCAGACATCGAAAAGTGATAAAAGTGATTCAGCATTTATGTGATTTGATATCTTTGAGATTATACACACTTACATATGCTCGTCTGTGTGTGTGTGTGTGTGTGTGTGTGTGTGTGTGTGTGTGTGTGTGT
>JAPMOQ010040650.1:14027-24660 GCA_026543055.1 Argiope trifasciata
GTGTGTGTGTGTGTGTGTGTGTGTGTGTGTGTGTGTGTGTGTGTGTGCGTGCGTGCGCGCGCGCGTACTTTTATGCTCTATGTATTTGCAATTTGAATAATTTATATTTATTATGCTTCTGAAACTTTCCCATTGTATAATCTAAATTATAGGTTGATTTGGTTCGCATGTGAGCAATTTCTTTCTGTTTGTATTTATGTAGATTCTAGTTTTTACTTCTTTTGATTTACATTCGTGTTTGTATCTTTTCAATTTAAAATTTAATTCCATTATCATTTGAGGATTGACTTCGTAATGTTTGTATTTTATATTCATTGGGATGCCTGCAGTTTATAGTTAAAGGCTACAAACACGTAGGGAAGCAGATAATTGAGGATTAAATTAGTAGATATATTCACTTAATAACTTATGGCTCCATAAAAAAATTAAAATTGACTATTCGATGTGTAATTGGGATCAAATAAGATCCACATTCTAGTGAACGAATGGAACTCCACAGGTGGAAAGAATGTAATAAAGAATAAAATTTCTTAGTTAGTCTTAGAGTTGCACAGATTAGATGCATTCATTTCTTTTAATACTTTAATTAATCTGTACTTTAAATTTTTAAGACCATTATCTAAAGTTATTTGATTGCGATAAATTGAAAAATAACAGACGATTAGAAGTAATCAAATTATAAAAAACATAAAGAGATTCAAATCTCAAAATAGAAACAAAGTAGAATGCTGAAATTTTAGATTTTATTCATCTTTTTTCGCTTCAGTACTTGATAATATTAACCCTGATTTGATAATATTGATTTTTAACTGATAATATTATCTGTTACCTTTTATGCATTATGATTTTACATCAAGCTGCATGCTGAAGGAATATTAGACTATAAACATAATAAAACTTAGTAATAGCTCAATGATTTAAAATATCTAAAAATATTAATATTTTTTTAAAAAAATTTTAATATTTATTTTTGTTTAGTCACACGAGCATTATAAAATATTAACAATCTTTATACTTTATTTCACCTGGATATATTAAGGTAAAATATAATAAAATTATGTTTGAAATTAAGTAGCCACCTACGGAGTCAGGTTGTTTGTCCACTCTATCAACAGGGCTATTTTAGTAATATCCACCAGTTTCAATGAATTAGATCTGGCCACATAAAGTGGAAATACTATTTTATATTATACATGTTTAATAATTTCTGTAAATACAGAGACAGAAGCTGGATTAAGAAATTCGATGTTCATTCATTTAATTAATTACTCTAAATATATAATTTTTATTATTCTAAATATATATAATTTTTATTATTCTAAATATATGCCATTTTATTATTCTATTTATCAATTATTTTATATATGCAAATATACAATTTATTTTTCAAAAGTTTATTTAAAAAAGAAATTACCCAGAAATAAAATTAGCATCCCTGGTAAATTAATTTTTAAAATTCAAATTTATTTTTAAAAATGTGTCAGAAGATAATATGCTCTGAGGTTATTGAAGAAAATAATTTGCAATTAGGAACATTTGAATTTAAGCGCTTTCAAAACAGTCTATAAACATTATCACTTTATTAAGTAATATCTTAAAAACCATTACTAAAAAGCCTAACTCGATATTTTTTTTGAGAAAATATATAGATACGTATTGCATACTCATGAATATTTTTCGATCTTACACAATATTAACTCGTCATTTAAACAGAAAAAAAACATCAGTGCTATTAGTTTGAGGTTTTATTCAAAATAATCTGCTATATTAAAGTATTCATTTTACAGTTTATATATCATTACTTTTTTTCTTTGAATTTGCACTCAGTTTTACCATGGCAAAATTGGACCTAAGATAGCACTATCTGGCATTGTCATCATGAGACCAGCTAGAAAAATTCTCTAACATTTAAATATAAAAAAGCAGATTTGTGTGTGTGTTTGAGCATGGTATCGCGTTTTTCAGGAAGACATCTATATAGAAGAACTTTAAAAAAAATTAAAAACTAATCCGAATTTTTTGCACCTCTTGTTTTTGTCAGTAGTGAAATCTAGGGTCAAGAGTATGAGTAAACTACTCACGCGTCACGACCTTTTTTACGGGACGGACTTCATTGATTCATTCCCTTCACTCAACCAAAGATTGTAGTTCGGAACATGGATCAGAGAACGATCACCTCTATCTAGCAGTGTTGCTGTAGACATAAAGGACGTCGTGAACACGACAGATTTATAAATGCGCCAACCATCACTACACACTAAGCTCGAACTCACAACTCAAGGGACGCGAATCCAACACCTTTCCAACTAGAAAATCTCAGCCCATAGCCTTCAGTTCTTTCAGATATTAATATAAAAAAATTACACTGGGGTCATTTAAATGTCAGCATATTAATAGCATTCATTAAAATGACTACACATCGGAAAGCAGGAACTTTCAGATTTTTATTAATTTATTTTGAAAATTAAATTAAATTTTGTATAAAACATTCAATTTATAATTTAATGTAGGTACGAAAAAAGAATCCAAACAGTGTTCTATCTTTTAAAAAGGAACGAATCTTCATTGTTTTGAGAGAAATCGATTCATTTCTACCTTCATCGCTTGAAAAGTTGTTACTCACTGAATAGATTCATCATTAATTCATCGTGCAATCACGTTTAATATCGGAAATGCAACAAAACGCATCACATAACTTAATTATTTTTATGTTCCACGATCTTCGGATCTGGAATATTTGATTTGTTTTGAAGAATTTCAATTAAATAGTCAGGCGCGCATTCGTGTATTTTACTAAATCGATTAAATACATCCTTCTGTACGATCTGTTTGCTTAACACTAGTTCACCGGCGAATGTTAATTTCATACTCCACATGTGCTGATAACAGACAGGAATTGGTTCTGAATTTTAAAAGTATCCTTAATAATTAAACAACCAATCGCATCCGTGTAAGACGACGGTTAAAGATTAAACAAAAATATTCCTATCAAGAAATATTTTCCTGAGCGTGTAGAGGCCCCGAATAATTTAAAACAAACTGAACCTCTCCGCCTTGAGAATTTTTGATAAACGATTCGTTACGCAGAAGGTTTTTGGAATTAAGTTTAATTCCTGCGACGAAATGTATTTTCTGGTTTATTAAGGGAAAAACTTTGGAATAAAATTATGGCGAAATATATTCATTACGCCAGTGAAATCTTCGCCAAGGATAAATAATAAAAAAATATGAAAAAAAAGAATATTTCGGAGTGAGAAATTGCTTTAAGCCCTCCCCCCTCTCCCATTTCTAAAAACAAACGTGGGCATCATTATTATAATGCGTCTCTGTACCCTGTATTTTTCCAGCGTCTTGAAAAGCTCTTTTTAACTGCATTGATGATTAAAATATATTGAACCTAAAGTAATAAACAAGAAAATACCGAACCGTTGGGTAAAAATTTGAAGAAAAAAATAAATAACAAAATAAGAAATACTTTGGCGCGCTTCTTTTGCAATTATAAAACGTAATTTCGAAAATCTTTTTTGTAGAAAACTCGTTTCATTATTTTCAACGTGGAAGGAAGGATTGAAAGGGGAGGGGGGGATAAAAAGTTTTTTTTAACTGTTCCTACCTAAAGGAATATATATTTTCAAGTCGGCTTTGTCCGCATAATTACTAAAAAAATATTTTTTTTAACTTCCATCTTAACATGCGAGACTAGGTATTTTAGATATCTAACGAAAAAGGAAGTTAAAAAAAATAATAACAAGAAACGAGTAAGGGCTGAAATACGTACGGATGGATGTATATATCAAAGAGCAGTAAATTTATTTCTTGCTCGGTGCATATTTTAATGAACCAACGGAGACTTGCGATTGGCTGATTAGTTCGAACGCGCTCTGGGTAAAAAAAAATAATCAAAGTAAGATGTAAAAAGAATAAACGAACCTTTTTTCGGGGGGAGAAAAAAAAATAATGCGACTCGTTTTTAACGTCCAATCTCTTTGAATCTGGCAGAAAACATTACAGCCAGTGAAAAGATGTGGAATTGAGAGATGTAGAAAAGGTCTTGGGAAAAAATGCATTACCTGGGATTTGAATTACTGATAGTTTTGGGATTTTTATTTATTTATTATTTTTTTTTAATATTTTCTTTTTGTGAGCAAAAGTTTTATGTTATAATTTGATGGCATCATGGCATTACTTTGATATTGAAATGAGGGTGAGAAAATGTGCATTTTTATACAGCATTCCGAAATGGTTTGGTTAAAGATGAGACTGAAATGTTTTAATCAATGACGTTAGTAATGCGATAGGTGGATGCAAAAGCCAGCATATAATTTTTCTTTGAGTATAAAATTAGGGAATTGATAATATTTAAAATGGCAATGTATAATTATTTGTAAATTTTATTGTTAAATGAAAATGCTTATTTATAACAAAACTGCAAATTGAAAAGTATTAGACAAATTTACAATATGATGCAGTAATGATAAGAATGTTTCTGTATCAGGAAAATGTATTTTAAAAATAATATCTCAACGTATCTGTGCATTTTCAATTAATTAAAACTATAATTAATTTCTATAAGCAATTTCCATCCAACAACGAATATTAATACTTTTTTTAATAATTCGGAAATGTTGAGTATTTTTAAAAATTATATTTAAAAAGGAATAAAATAGAGGACAATTTAAGGGCAATTAAGCTGGTTAATCGGAAATAACAAATTTAAAATTTTGTAGTTTGTTAAATAATTAGTTTCAAATATAGATCTGTTTTAAAAAATATATCAAAATTTTCAATAATTTAAAAAAATTGGTCAATTATTTTTAATAATATTTTTGAATATTTATCAATTATTTTAATGAATGTTAAATTATAAATTAAAACAATTCCATAAAAATAAACAATATTTCAGGATTTTATTTTATTTAAAAAATTATCATGAGTATAATCATAATAAAGTGAAAGTCAATTTTTTAATGTGTTGATTTTAGAATGAAATATTACCATTGATGAGTATTACCATAAATAAGATAAAATGCCTTTTTTCAAAAACAGATTTTATGTTACAAAAGAAAAATTAGCGATAAAAATTTTAATAAAATCTAAAAGAAATATTTCAATAGTTTAAGATTATATTAAATCCTTGGTAAAAATCGGGAAAAGTTACTTAAATATTGGAAAAACCATCTCAATTATTAGACTAATTTTTGCTTAAAATGAAATGAAATTTTGAAAAATAATCCAAAAATAATTTTAAATTCAAGAAATAAATTTTGTCAGTTTACAAAGAAATTCAAAGATCAGGAATTTTATTTTAAAAACCTTTAAAAATTAAAAGTAAAGGAAAACGCAAAAAGATAATTAAATTTGTATGAATAAAGCTTTTTTAATGTTCGAGATAATTTAAACATCACAAACAAAAATTTAGGTTATTTGTGGGCAAAATATTCCTATATTGTCGAAATATATATTTAAAAAATCTTGATTGCTTTTTATTTAATTAAAAATCCAAATAAAATTATAAAAGCTTTATCGACAAAATCTGAGTATTTAATAAAAAAACTATGCCAAAATTTCTTCTAAAAATTCAATAGGAGACACAAATATCGCTAAGAGATAAGAAATTATTTTTAAAAATGGAATTAAAAAAATGAACTGGCGATGAAATTGCATAATTTTTAAAATTTTAGTAAGCAAAAATGAGAGGATGTTTGAAAGTATTATTTAAAATTTCATCGAATTTTTAATAAACTAAATATTTAATCAAAGTTTTAAAAAAATCATTATCCAGGGTTTAAAATTAATAAAATAAGTTGTCTTTTTAAAAAGTTAAGGGTGTTGTGACAAATAATTTTTGAACTTTTTAAAAGTATTTATATAAATGGAAAAAACGCAGAATTCGTAAGGCATGTACGAATTGGTTGATACTTCGATTGGTCATAAGATAACTTTTCTAAATTTTTGATGCAATAAAAACTATTCCAGGTGAAAATACTAACATATTCAAAGGAATGTATCCAAATGTCTGATAAAATTGATTTAAATGGAAAAAAAGTTCTATTGAACAACTCGAATAGAATCAAAAATAATGTTTGCTGTTTAAAAATAAAAATTGAAATTGACCTTCAATCTATATCATAGTTGATGTAAGAATTTCAAATTTATATTTAAAAATTTTTATAAATTATGCCTAAAATCAATCTAATAAAAATTATTTCTAAATTTTTGATTGGTATAAAAGGTATTTGATTGGTATAAACATCGAAGTTAGATAGTCAACAGGCGCAAATTTTGAATAGTTTTTAGTTAAAATCTCATTCATTTTTTTAAAAACAATTGCTCCAATTATTCCGGTATCCCTATCCAAAATATTTTTATTCTGTAGTTACGTTATATTGGATTTTTTTAAATATTTGCTATACTAATAAATACTAAAATAATAAGCTGATTCGCCAAATGAATTAAATCATTCATTTTACAGCATATAGAAATATGACCAACTATTTTTTAAGAGCTTTATGAAAAAATTTGTTATATGGAATTCGAATTACTAATATTTTTTATTATTTTGTGTTATTTTATATAATTCCGTCCTCTAAACAAAAGTTTTATATTATAATTTGAGAACATAGCTCTATAATATTTCCTTCATACACAAATAATGCTTGAAATGTTTTCTTCAGCTCGTATTCCGAGGGATTTCAAAATAGATTCGTCATAACAAATAATACTGCTGAAAAATATTGATCCTATAAACTAACATTCTTTCAAAACACCTTTTTATTAAAAGTTCTAACATAGTAAGATTATAGTGAACATTTCTGAATAATAAATTAAAATGAAATCATTTTTCCTTTATTTGATGTCATTATTATGAATTCTTTTTTAAAAGAAGAGAACTGTTCTGTACTTTATGGAACTTCTATGTCTTAATTAAAATATCAATAAATTCAAGTAGTTTCATTCAATAGCTTTGTATGTTTGTTAAATATATTTGTAATTCTATGATTTACTCTCCAGTTAGTTTTTCAGGTCTCTATAAACCATATAGAACAAAAAATATAAATCACTTACAAATTGAAATTAAGCAGGACTCTGGTTTTCCTATTTTATGATTTTTAATTAATAACTATGTGTGATATTCCTGTTTTTTCCTTTTCTTCATTGTTCTAAATATTCTTTATGAAATGAAGAATAAATCAAGTAAAACATTGAAATAATCAGTATTTATATCATGTATACGAAATAAAAAGTGGACTTAATATTACTGAGTATTGAATATTTTATGTACTATTAATACTAATACTCTCTGCACTATTAATACTAATACTTTCTGTACTATTAATACTAATACTTTCTATACTAATAATACTAATACTTTCTGTGCTATTAATACTAATACTTTCTGTGCTATTAATACTAATACTTTCTATACTAATAATACTAATACTTTCTGTAATAATAATGCTAATACTTTCTGCATAATTAAATATATTTTTAAACAAAAGCAAAAAATGCTGAGTTTGAAGTTATTTTCAAAAAAGAGGCAATGAATAGTTATTTTTCCTTCAGTAATACTTTAAAAAGTGCTTTTTTCATAAAGAATGTCCCTTTCCAATATTTTACCAAGGCTCCATATCAAACATTTTCTTTACTGAGCCAGTGGGCATCGAATTACAATTATAATAAAGAGGTGACACCTTCTTCTGAACAGGCTGCATTTGTTTGTGTAATTAAACAAATAAACGTAAGAGAAATAAAGAAAAATAAATAAAGAAGAAAAAACATTTATTAAAAGATTAATGCTTTTTAAAAACTTAGAGGCATTTATTATAAAATAATTGCATCCATTTTCCTTTTTTGGCATTTAAAAATTATTTATTCCAGTTATTTTAATAACTATCCTTAGAAATTTGCGCGAGGTATTACTGTATGGCAAAAATTTGAATTAATGTACAACGAAAAATCATTATTACTTACTCCTATTGAAATTTAAATTCTAACGTTAAGTTAACAGGAAATAGGAAAATTAATAAATAAATTAATATAAAGCCCTTTTAAATGATTTTAAGTGACTATTTTACGTAGAAAGAGCAAGCTATTAGCTGAAATATTTCCCATCGTTGTTAAGTAATAGATAGATGTATTTGGTTATGAAATTCATCATAGAACTGAACAATGATTAAAAGCATTTCAGCTAATAAGTATAAAATTTATGGGAGAATTATTAAGGAAGTCGAAGAATTTGAAATTTCTGTTAAAAAATAAAGGTTTCCCATGCTTAATTTAACTTTTGAAGCATAATATCATAATATATTTTTATATTTTTGAATTAAATTGCAACAACTGATAAATTCTAAAAAAATATCATGCATTTAAATGAAATTTTGAAAATCATATTTTATTACCCTTTCGATTAAAAAATCGTATCTAAACTCGTATATTGAGCAATTAATTTGAACAAGCAGTAATTTTTTTAAATTTTATCTAAAGAATTCCATCAAATTTCTGGTTTGGTGTTTTTCATATAAGTTTTCCAATTCTAGTAATTCTGCACTTCTTATTCAGAATATAAAAATATTCTTAGTTTTATACTTTATATGCATGAATGCTAGTGTGCTGTATATTTTTATAATGAGCAATTTTTAAATTCTTAAGAGATAAATAATCTAAAGTGAGTACTTTGTATGCTGTGTTTTTATTTATTTTTTTTTGTATTGCAGTTACAAACATTAGATCAAAATTATTAATTTAAGTTTATTTTTTTTAAATTTACATATAATAAAAAAATGATTATTTTAAATTTTCACATGTTCAATTGATTCCGTAGTAACCATTTTCAATATGCTACCTAGTTTATGATTAAGTTATAAAAATTTGTTGTAAATCATTTCAATAAGATAACGCGAAGGAAATATAGAATATTTTTTTCCTAATATCCCACTTTAAGAAATAACTATAATTTGAATTACAGTTATTCATAACATAAACAAAAATATAATTTAATACACTAGTGAAATAAATCAACATAGCACACCTGCAAACATTAAGAAGTGTTTAGGTGAAAATAAGAATTAAAAATTTCATACAATTGAACAAAAATATTATTTGCAAAGACATGAAGGGAAATGAAAAAATACCCTTTTAATTCTCTTATGATGCCTTGAAATACTAAATTTATTATTTGAAAGATATAACTTAAAATTATAAAATCATTTTCCTTTATAATTCAGTGGAATCCATCGCTTTATTATGAATTCAAATAAGCTTAAATATAGAAAAATAATCAAATTTAATATTCGAAAACTGATTCCAACCTATTTATGTAATGATATTTACTTAAAAAGATATGTTTTTGAAATTCTCTGGGTCTAATATAATTTGAAAATCTCTGGATAATATAATTCGAAATTTTAAATTGCTTCAAACTGCGAAACTGCGATCTTCATATTTTGTTCTCAAACAGAAAATTTCTATATAATAGAAAAGTGATTTAATTTTGAAAACAGCTCGACCTATTCAAAAGATCGATTTCAAGAGAAAAAAAAATATCATTTTCTAGAAATTTCCAAGACGAAATGATGTTATTATATCCTGGCTGGGTATCTTAATAAAGGGAAGAATCTAACTTCTGAAAATATTTTTAGTATCATTAAGGTTTTTTAATGTCCATTAATAGCACATTATCTAGTCAGTGCATTATAATTTCATTAAAAATTCATAAGCAAAAATAGCTTTAAGAAGATATTTTCATCGCTTTTCTGAGATATTATTTATTTTGTTAGCAGAAGAGATAAAAAGGTTCATTTCCTCTTTCTGATGAATCTGGAACTCATCATTGTGGTATATTTAGTTGAATTATGAGAAAAGGAAAAGTGCGCGATTGTTTCGTGTTTTAATATGGACTTCCTCAATTTTTTGTGCCATTTTAACTTCTTTATATCGATTTTACTCTGCATTTGTGTTTAAAATGAATATCTCCAAATAAAGATTTATATTACTAACTGTAATCTGATATTTAACCAATAATAGTAATTAATGATAATAATAATGTCACCAATTTAATAACTCAATCTGTATTTACGAGCTACAGACAAAATCAAAAGGGTTGTTATGATAACTTTTAACAAAATTCATCAATATAAGAGTCCAAAAAAATAATATAGTATGATTATTTTGGATTATCAATTAAAATTCCTCAATTTTTGTTATTTTTTTGCCGTTTTAACTTTTAAAAAAAAAACTTTTATCGACTTCATAGTAAATTTGTGGTTTGTAAAATTTCGCCAAAATAAGATTTTGGTTACTAACTTTGATTTAATTTTTAGCCAATAATAATAATTAATGATAATGATAACGCTGACAATTTAATAATTCAACCAATATCCAAAGACCAGAGACAAGAGTTAGAAGGGTTCTTAAGATATCTTTTAAGAAAATCCATCGTTATAAGTGACCAAGAAACAATATAATGCAAATATTCTGAATATAGACTTCCTCAAATTTTTTCGTTTGTAACTTTCTTTAATTTTGCTATCAACTTTATTTTAAATCTATGATTAATATTAATACATATTAATAAGGATTTCTGTTAGGAAATCCTTATTAAGATGTATTAATATTAATCATAGATTTAAATATT
>JAPMOQ010040652.1:0-21121 GCA_026543055.1 Argiope trifasciata
TATATTTTTTGTTATTTACATTCATGAAATGATGAACAAAAATGAATTAAACTTAGTTGATTATATTTTCAAAATTATATCGATCATTGAGCTTAAAAGACAGAAAAGTGTCTCTTTTATATACATTTTTGTAGAAAAAAAATGAAATTTTTATCATGAAATTAAAAATAGAAGTATTTCATAATATTAGGCATTAATTACTGTATTTTTATTTTCTATTTACATAGCAATGCCTATTGATAAATTGTACAATAATGAATGTTAACCATTGCAAAAAAATCTTAAATAATCTAAATGAGATAATGTTCAAAATTCAGACATGAATTTTTTGAAGATCCTGCATGACGTTTTTGGATTGTTAATAAAACCAGACTTTTTAAAATTAAGTATATATTAAATAATGAATGTATTTGCACATGTTTATCAATATAAATTTAAGATATTACCAATAATTTTGTACATTTAATGGAATAGCATATTTTTAAACTTGGGATAGAAAAAATATGAATGTATATGCTCATAAGGTTCTAAATTTCTATATTCTATGTATAAATGCCGAAAAAAATAGAATTGAGAAATTATATTTATTAAAAACATTACTTTAGATAATGAAAAATTATTAAGAATATTGCAATAACTATTTTAATAAATTATTATTATGTAATAAATACATATTTTATTTATTGCATTAAGAAATTTATACGAAGAAAGTTGTAATGAGAAGATTGAATGTGTACACTCTAAACATTATTCTAATGAAATGTAATAGCATTCAAATTTTATGGCTGAAAACAATTCAGTCCTAATTTAGAAATATTAAAATTTAACTGCTATTCTTTATAATATCTTATTTTGAAAACTGTTTTAAAGAAGTATCACTGTTGTTAATTCTTTATTTTACTTTATTTTTAAACATATGTATTATTAAAACAATGGAACTGATTGTCTATTTTTTCATTTCAGAACAGTTAAATGGGATTCTGCAATCCTAAGATAGACATTTGTGATATTCTTCATTGTTTATGAAAAAAAGACGGATATTTTTGAAATTTCCATTTTACTTTCTATATCCCTAATGTTAGGAGAAGCGCTTTGGCTCATAAGTAAGTGAAATCATTCTAAGTTTTTCTTCAACAACTTAAAACAAAATATTTATTATTAATATAAGGAAGAGAGCATAAAAATCGAAATTAATTTTGTTAAGCATTTAAAAAAAATGACCATTCTTATTTTAACTGAGCTTTATTTATTTTTTTTTTGAAAATAATATCTAATTTAATAGTCTTATAAGAGAAAAAAAAACTCTCTTAATTTTAATAATTCTATTTTAACTTCGATACTATTTTTGATTCGATTTATTTTAGGTTTCCTATTTTTATTAAATTAATTTTTATTACCAAATTTTTATTATTATAAAAAATGCTTGGCTGTATGCATTTTAAATGATTACATAATTAATAATTATGCAATTATTTATATAATTTTAAAATTATTTTATAATATGTATTAATATAAAATTAAAATTTATTTTCATATATAATGCTTACTATAAACTTTATTACAAAATTATACAGCAATTAATCTTATTTTTCTTGATAAAATTAGTTATCTGTTATTAGTTATGTTATTATTAATTTTAAAAAAATCGAAAAAAAATTGTATATTTTTTTCATTGATTTTTCTTTATGGTAAAACTAAAACGTACAACTAAAAACAACTGTAACTAAAAATAACCAAATTATAAAGCTTTAAATATTTATAATAGTTTACGGTTAGTAAAAATTGAGCGTAACATGGCAGAAAAATGTTTTAAGGTAAGATTTGAATGAAATAAAAAAATACAATTTTTGTTTAGTTTAAATTGTTATGTTTTCATAGGATCATAAAGAAAACAAAATAGGATTGTTTATTAAATAACACACAAGACAAATGTGCCCTCACGGCTTTGCTGGCACATAAGCACTCTTTTCTCGAAGTTTTCCTTGGCCATTTTGCATGAATGTGTTTTTAAACAATTCATGATGAATTGTTTGAATGAAACAATTTTTTTAAAAAAATCTTCGTTTTAGAGTGTAACGCTCCATTTTTTACTTACCTTAAACTGTCGCCAAATGGTTTTTAATAGGGTTGCCAGCGCTTAGTTAAAAAATGGTGGCGTATTAAAATCTTGTGTTAATTTTGAACATCTTAATGCAATTGAAGAGCTATCCATTTCTAATTACAAGAGATGAATGAAAATTTGTGCATTTGGAATGTAGCAATTGTTAAATATTTATTTCTGAACTAAAGATGTTTATCCCTATTTTACAGTTTTCCCTATCATCAGCATCGGTCTCAAAATCACCCGTTTTGAGGTGCCTTCCCTGGTAGTTCCGGGCGATTCAGCTATTCTCACCTGCTTCTACGACCTTGGAAAGGAGAAACTTTACTCGGTGAAGTGGTATAAGGACCACGTGGAGTTTTTCAGATTCTTTCCAAGTCTCTCTCCACAGTACATGGCTTTCCCAGCTCCAGGATTAGACATAGATGTGAGAACTAACATTTATTTGTCATTAAAATTAATACATACATGAATTTTAAAGAAAGGGGACTATAATCTTTAAAAAGTAACCGGTCTCATCAAGATATGTTTTTAAAAATGTATTTTTTACAAGAGCTATTAAATCTCCAATTTCAAATTCCTTAAATAAGCTAATAAATCTCCTTAAAAAGTATGTGTGTGTAATTACAAACTCATACGTGATAAATTTATTGAATGCAATTACAAGCTATACTTTCCACAGAACATTGTCATTAATATAATTAATAACCTTTCGCTTAATTTATAAACTGTTCATTAATTTTGTTTATATTATAATTTTACTGCATAATTTTAATTACAAAATTCTACTGTTTTCATATTTTGTATCAGTGTGTTTCAATACACTAATTATAGATATGAAGCATGGTGGTTAACTTAAAATCTGTTAAAAAGAGTGATTGACTGAAACGGAGATAGACATCTTCAGTGATGTAATTGCTGATGTACTAGATGTAATTGTTGTTAAACGTTAAAGTAATAGTTGTATTTATAAAATGTGGTTGTTGAATTACATTAGATTACAAACAAATTCCAGATAATTCCGTCAATTGTAATGATGAAGATAAAAGAATGCTTCACCAAAATTTTTACAATAATAAATAATCCACTTAATTAGTCAATTAAATCCATTATATATGTAATTCAACTAATATAATTTCTCTTAAGATAAAATTGAATCTTATTTACTTGTGAGAACCCTACATTGATATTTTTCGCCACTTAAATTGTTTATATTTAATACTAGTGAGCAATGTAAATCAGAAGTTGTGAATAAGGATTTTTATGAAACGAAACTTTTCGGTGCTTGCTTTCTCAAAATGATTGCTCTCACTACTTCATAAACAATAAAAAGGCTTTTTTGTATTGATTTGTTTATTAATAGGTCAACTATTTTCTATTTTCATTCCACTTATTCCTTTTTTAAATTGGAAAAAATTTCTCCTTGCACCTAATTTGAAATGTTGAGCAATACTGAGTTTAGAAAGCATCTCTTTGAGATCTTTTTGACCAACTGAGGATTTTAAAATACTCTTCATTATAAATAACAAAAATTACATATGAATTTTATTTTAACAAAGTATATTTAAAATGAATCCTTTGTTTATTTTACTTTGAATTTTTAAGAATATTATTAATTTCAACATATTTGTTTAAACATTTGAATGCATAGGACATTTTTTATGAAAATTAAGATTATGCTAAATTTTAATTTTAAATAAGAATGTATTAGGAAATGTGAATGTATTAAAAATAATGAATGTATAAGGAAAAATTACTGTAAGAAAAACAAAGATGTTATTACAAAATTAGGCTTTCTAATGTGAGTTAACCTTGTAACCAATTACAAATACATTTTCCTTCATCACAATTTAAAAATCATTCCGAACTTGTTTAAAATATGCATTGGTTATTTTTCAACCCATATTTGTATGCGCCATGAAAAATATTCTTAAGAACAAAGAAGTTTTTTTTTATAAAAACAATATTTGTTTCCAAACTTAATAAAAATATTTCATTAAAAGGAAAATTAATCGGCAAGAATTACTTGAATATCGAAAGAACTTTAAGACTAAGAATATCATTTTTGAAAAATTCTGGAAAAATATTGAAATGATTTGCCTGAATTGAAAATTGTTTGCAGATTTCAAATAAAGGTAAGTAACACTAGTGTATAGAAATCCCAAACTAGTTATAAGAAATTTTAACTTCTTCAATTTTCTTAACAGTAATGACATTGATTAGAAAAATCTATTTCCTTTAACTGATAATAAAGATGTAACAAATATAATTTTATGATTATTAATACAAAATAAAAAATTATAATTAATGATGTACAATATAAATTCATAGATTTTATTTTTAAGTAGTCACATAACTTTCAAATAAAAATTTAGCGAAATAAAACAATATAATAATTGTCGTAAAATTTTTACAATGATATATTTATTTCCAAATAGTTTATTAATTTTTACTAAAACATCTTTTTTTTAATTTTCATTTCTGCCACTTTCATAAGATAAAAGTTTAATTCATCTTTAAATTTATTATTAGTAAAATTGAGAGAAAAAAATTTGAATCAATTGACAAACCCAAATGGGTAACGTATGTAATGTTTTTAATCCAGTTATTTTAGCATTCACTCATAAATATTTTAAGAAATTATTGCAATTAACAATGTAAATTGCTTTGAATTGTAATTCGAAATAATATTTTTTAACTGTTGCTCTACAAATTACAAGCATCTAATCTTGGTGTTTGTTTCATGTTAGTATAAACTTTAATGTAAGCTTTACTCAATGATGTCTGCTAATCAATTACATTGACTAGCATGCTCTATTATAAATAAAGGGTCCATTCTAAACAAGTAATGAGATGATTTCAAACCGTAATATTCAACATCAATATTCTATTCAGGAATTTGAATGTGACTTTGCTCTAAATGTTTCGGTCGAGGGGGAAATATATGGTTAATTCAAAATGTTTTGAATTCGTAAACATTTGTTACATGCAGTTCATTAAGTCATATTTGGCCTTGCAAATTGTGGCTAAAGCGGCGTGATTGGTAAATATTCTAATTTTTCCGACACTTACAATTTATAAGAATACATGCGATTACGAAATTTAATCATTTTTCGATAAAATTATGAATATTGCTTTCCTTATGACCTAAATTTAAGAATAGCAACTTAGTTAAAAAAAATTGATAAATACAAATGCTAGTTTAGTATTTTGTTTCGATGGCATATGAATGTAGCTTAAAATTGGTACAGAAATAACTAAGCTTGTTTCAAAACGAAAAAGACAGAGGAGTAATGACCCGCTTATACTATTTTCCGACTTCAGAAAAGGGAGGATGGCTGCCATTTACTCTTGATCAAACATGAGTTAGATCAATCTTTGGTTAAAATTTAAATTTTACACCACCAACACTCCGGCACTGTGAACAGTGTCATAATAATGAAAGTATGAGAACAATACATGGTTATATTCAGGTATGTTATTATGTTATAAACTATTAATTGTGCGTTTCATATAATCAGTTTTTGTAATATAAAGTTAAACATTTTATGACACAATCAACAGACATGGTAGTTTTCACGTATAAAAATGTATGATAAAAAATTAGACATTGCTTTTTTCGATGAAAGCGCTACATAAACATGGCTAGTAAAAATTTAGGAATGGGTTGCCGAAAATCTGACATATCTTCATTTGTAAAATCAACTTCAGAAGTTTTCTTGCAATGATAAGCTCAGATATGATTTCAATAACTTTTCTTCTTGTCTGATAATACCTAATTCTGAATACAAGCGACAAAACATTCTTGAGAAAGGGTGTTTCTGAGAAGACGACCAAAAAGAATATAAAGTAAAACATTATAGCAGCGCCGTGAATAGAATAAAATTATTAATCGTTTAATTTGCTTAATTCCAATATATTTGTGTTAATTCAAAACACTGATAATAAAATCACTATGAATTTAATCGACATTTGTTTTTGTTTCAAATAAATTCCATGTCTGATAACATTTTAAAAAACATTGCAAACTGTTTTGCTTCACCCTATTTATCATCAAATGTTGCCATTTTTTTCGACTTTATATTTTGGAAACAATATCAAGTGTAAAGAAGAGGCAATATCATTCTAAACAATCAATCACGAAAAAATCAATTCACAATAAAGCAATGTCTACATTTGGATCCATCTTGAATTTTATTGATTTGCTAATCAGTTATTTAATTCCTTGATTAATCTAGTTAAAACTATTCAAAAATACAGTTGAATATCTTCTTAAGGAATGGTTATGTCTCATGAATTTACGTATTTTAAATGACATACATTTTAAAAGCAGTTCATAATTTTTGTTTCGCAGAAACATCTCAATCATTAAAAGTATTTCCTGCGTAACGAATGGATTGCTTGTTTCTAAAAGTCTGCTTTGTTAGGATTTGGAAATGAAAGCACAACTTGTCATACATACTACAAAGTACAGTACTGCTAATTAATATTCAGTTTCATCAGATATTTCAGAGGAAGTCATTCTGGGCTTTTAAATTATTATTTACTGGAATGAAAGAACTTGTTTCTATGCATTTATTTTTCTTTACGTTTCAGGTAATTTTCAACGTTGTACTTGATGTAGTAACATTCAATGCAAAATACATCATTTATAAAAAGCTGTGAAGGCTCATTCATCCATGGCAAATTTTACAAACAATTGGATATCTTTACAAAATATTACACAAACAGTGGACAAATATATGATTCACGAATTTTATTTGAATATATTATGTATTTTTTGATTCCCCCTTTTTTCTTTGCATTTGTGCCTACACCCTTATACTTGAGATTTATTCTACTATTATTTATGTGCTGACTTATGTTTGTAAGCCTTATGGTATACTTGTTGGCACATAAGTTAATGCATCATGACTAAAAAAAATACATAATGTACATAACAGAGTTAATTGAAATAAGAAAATATTATCCATTTTGATGGGTACAAGCAACTGCATAAGAACTTAAAATTATGTAGATTGTTTTCTCTTCTTTTGATTTGAAATTGCATTATTGAAAAAATTAGAATAGGTGATTAGAAATTCCTTTGGCAAAATTTAATTAAATTTTTATTGTTTGGAAATGATTTCATGTACATGATCTCACAAAATTACCAGACATCAAAACCGGGTTTTCTAAAGAGAGCTTTAGTTTTTCTGTTCATTGACTACATGACTTTTTTAAACTGAGACTTGTTCTATGACATCACGTTGTTATTAACTATAGGAGTGGTTCATCACATTTCAAAATATCATGGTACGGCAAATTCCTCAGTATCTTTATACAACAAGTAAACTATGGAAATATTAAAAAGAATTATTTTTGCTCAGCTTCTAACAATGAAAAAAAATCACTTAATTGAATATTTAATACAACAAAGACATTTTTTATCTTTTTTCAATACAACTTTAGTTCATTCTTCCAATCATAAATTACATTTTCAATTCACATAAAAAGACCTAATTCACTAAGGGATGATGATTCTCAATAAAAAAAATTTAAATAAATAAATTCCAAAATTCACACTGTATGTTTCATGTGTAATTGGGCTGAAATAAATTTCCCATTTTTATTCAAAGAATTAAAAAAATATTTTAAAAAAATTCATAGATATTTGAATTGATAAAAATAAGTTTAAGTTTGAAAAAAATTAATATTATATTTCAGATATGCATATAGTTTAATTGAACGTAACATGTTTGTCTAACCAAACATTATATCAGCATAGATATTAAAAGAAGTATTTAAAATATTTTACCTGCGAGAATAACTTATAAACTGAAAAATTGTGCAATTTTAAACAATTATTATTTTATTTTATATATCCTTCATTTACCATTTGATGAATGAAATCTGGTTGCATTTACCATCTATACTCAAGCTTTCCATTTTAAACAACGATTTCTTAGAAAATTTAGGATGCGTAATATTCACTTTATATTTTTACTGATTTTCCTTATTTGAAAAATAATAAAAGATACAAGATCAAAATCAAAAAAGGAAAAAGTTCCCCCGCTCCAGAAAATATGACAGAAAAAAGAGGAATGTTTGCTCCAAGAGTTATTAATATTTAAGTATCAGAAGTTTTGATTAATTTAAGAATAAAAATTCACAGATTTCAATCATTTATATTTAGGATTTCATATATATATACATATATTTCTATGAGGAAAATTCAGATACTGAAATCAATATTTAAATGTTCATGTCCACAAGTCTTTGAAGTAACGTATTTCACTAAAACACTATTACATATGATACAATATATTATAAAATATAATAAAAAAAGACAAGCATTCTGTGATATTAATGTTTTAGGCAATATCTATTTCATTATTTATTGTAGATTCTCATTTAAAACTAAAAATTATTTTTTTTAAATATAATTTTATCTGCAATATCCTGAGAGAAGGGAACAAATCATGTGACATTAAAATTGTGTTCATAATGCTTATTAATATATAAATCTTCATCCCTTAGTTCTTGAAAAGAAATGAATGCATAAATGAACATCACAACAAATAAATTCTGCCAAGTACAGTTTTTGGTTTTGTCTTCAATTGTTTACTTCGGTTGAAAAATAATCGCCAAGTAGAAGCGTTTCCGCCAAGAATAGTCATTTCTACTTGTAATCGATTACTATTCTGTTTTGATTATTTTCCCGAGGAGATTTCTTTCCCGCCATTCTTTCATCGGAGATCGGATGCCGTTTTCCTTCTCTGAATGTGTGACAAGGCTCTTACGCCTTCCTTGGCTATTGCCGATTTCTTTACATAACCGAAAGACCTTTCTGGCAAGAATGAGCTGGAGGGTGTCTTCGTTACGGCTTGCACTCGGGTATAAAAATCGGAAGCTGAGCCATTTCCTTTTTTCCACCCCCACCCACACACTTTCACATGCCCTTCCCGATAAGCCTTCACTCAGTATTTTTGAAGCCAAAGGGAATTAGACCTCATGCCAGAAGGTATGCAGGATAGGGTTAGGTCCTTATTGAAAATTCCATATGTTATGCTGCAACTATGTTGCTTCTCAAATATTTGAAAAAAATGCGTTGACTTTTTTTTCATAGCTGCTTGCTTATTTACTTATGACATTTAGTTTTTTTTTTCTTTTTAAAAATGGTGGTGTGTTTGGTAAATTATTCATGATTGAGCTGAAAATCTTCGTTATACTTGAAGAACATATACTTATAAAAATAGAAAAAAAAATCAAAAAACAATATTTAAAATATACTTATATTTACCTTATTACGATCAAATTAATTCCTGAAACCTTTTATTCATTGATGTATATCTATTTATATACATATTTTCAAATTTCAAAATGCAGAAAATTTCATTAAAAAATTATATTATGAAAATAAAAATTTAGCATGTTCCATAAATAATTAATAATCGCATTAGGAGACTTTTCTGTATATATGCAATAAACATAAAAATCTGTAAGATTTTAACACTTCAATTGTTTTGGACTTTTGATTTGTAACTTTGACCTTACTAAAAATTAACGATGATAAATTACTTTGGATACTGCTTAAACGTCAATATGATTGTAGTAAATAAAATAATTAATTTGAAATACTAAATTGATTTTAAAAATGTGTATTATAAGAAAAAATCTTCATTATTTTATTCTTGCATAAAATGTATTTTAAGTATTTGTAGACAAACGTATTTTCTCATTTATATTCAGAAAGGCTAACTGTAAAAATGTCTTCTTTTTTCGATCATATAAAAATATGTATACGAACTCAATTCAAACCGAGAAGAATTAGTCACTAGAAGATTTAGGAAACCGAAACAAAAATTGACACGGAAAAGATTTTAGTGTACCCCTTGAACAAGAAGCAGATATTAATTTAAAAACTTTTTGCAAGAGGGACTGCAATTCAAGTAAATCATTTGCATTCCAGCGGATAGCTTTTTTCATAGAGTAGAGCCAATCATTGCAAACGGCTCCACCTCATATTAGTAACTGACACAACCGGATATTATGTAGCTAAGTTATAAATAAAATTACATAATATCAGAAATTTAATATTTGCGTGATTAATGTTAAATAAATATATTCTTTATCATATGCGAAGTCTTATTTTCCGAAATTTTATAATGTTCATCATTCATAAGTAAAATGAAGTTTCTTTTATTTTTGTAATTTCCCAATTTTTATCATGTGAGAACACGGTCCTGTTTTCATTAGGAGGGTTTGAATAACTGAAGGCAACAAATAATTGAAACTCGAAATAGAGAAAGAGGGAGGATAGAGACAGAGGGACCAGGTGATTGTTTCAAAACGGTTAATGACTTACATTAAGACAAATAAGGATATAAAAAGATAGTCTCATCTGATAAATTGAAATTTACGATAGTAGATTATTTTTTGCTTTATTTATTTAAATTAGTTTGGGAGAAAACTTTCGAAATTTTCCTTCACTTGGTTCACTTTTCTTTCCTTACTTCACTTCACTGAAATTCAGCTCATTGCAACAATATCTTTATGAATTTTGTTGCAAATCAATTTGAATTTCCAGAATAACTGCGGATTCCTCTGACTTTGAAATTTCGAAAAGAAGAATGTTTCATATTTCAGGTATCACCAATTAAAATTTATTTACTAAAAAAAATTATTTCATAAAAAATTTACAAATTCATTTTACAGAATCATTTTTTTAATAATGTTTTATCATATGCTATCTAATGCCAATATTATATATTTAAAAACTGTTATTTCGATCCCTCAGTTGTTATTTCTATCTACCTTTAATCCTTTACTTTTTGAAATAAGACGTTTATTATGTATAGCAATTTGATGAATGCCGGCGTCTTGGCACAGGGGTAGCGTGTCTTCCCCGTGATCTGGGCGTCCCGGGTCGGGCATGGTTGTTACTCTGTGTTCTGTCTGTGAGGCGTGTGAATGTGCCCCCCTGTAAAAAGGGGTTGTGCAAGCGAATGTGTGTGTCATCTTCATTTGAGCTACAAGTCAGACTTCTACCCTCTGGATGTTCAGGGGTCTTTACCCTCAGAAGCTACTGCACCCCCGTGGAAACACGGACACGACAAAAAATCAAAATTTACTGAATTGATTTTAACTGTGTATGAAAAAAAATTCAAAACATACTATTGGTTTATTATAACCAATGAATGACTTATTCGAAATTTTTGTATTGTACCAAGTACATTAATTTAAACAGGTTTTGAAAATATTTTCGTTTGTGTTTTTCATAACTATAAGTCAAAATTTATTATTTATTAAGATTTTTAATTATATATTAGAAACACATTCTTGGAATATTATTCAACTTTTCCGTCGTTTCGTAAAGTCCTTAACACTTTTAATTGCAGTTCATCTATTAATTATAGCAACAGATTGTTTCAATACTAATAACATATTCTTTTTCCGCCCCTGAAAGATAGAACCGTTATTAATATTTTGTACAAAATCTTTTGATAAAACACTGATGCAAATCTTTACAAAATTATTGTTTTATTTTTGTAGGTATGTAGCATTAGTTTTATCGAAAGAATTCGCATATTTTAGTTCAGAAGTACTTTCTATGTGTGAACTGCCTTTTTTATTTATCCTCTGTGTTCTACATTAATGTAATTCTTGAAAATTGTGTTTCATGTCACAAGAGAATGTCGTTAATATTGTAATCCTGTAATGCATTTCCTGCGCGCAAACCGTTGTCAGAAACCTAATGTATTTCTCATGTCTAGAGAATACTACATTTTTGTAATATATGTGAAAAATTCGAACTATAAAGCAAACGAACTATTCTTCCCAAAACAAAAGATAGTTTCAAAGAACGTAGGGAAAAAAAAGAAATCAGTGGTGGTAGTATTTGCGATATCTTCAGAAAGTGAACTGGTGTCTCTGAAAGCTATTAGCAATGAGTCCCCGTTGAAGATAGATACATTAATGAAGGAGTATCTGGAGTTTTGAAACAACAAAAACGTTGGAACATATCTGGCACACATGAATGATAATGCTAAGAGAGATGCATCATATGTGAAAAAATATTTTAGGAAATAAGTGTTCTTTTTAGATTTATTTCCTGTTTTGAAAGTAGTATTTGTAAAGATGTATAATATCTGAGGAATTATGTTCTTCCAAAACAGGAAATAAATATTTTATCTTTCAAGATCAAATATAAATTCTTAGGTCAGAAATTATTTCTTGATTTGGCTTAATAAAACTAAGTAGCTAATGTATGGAAATGTAAGAGCATTATAAAGCAACTCGATTAAATGAGAAATAAAATTACGTATTTTAGAAATTGCTTACTCTTCCAATCACAGGAAAAAATAAACTCATAACCATTAAAAATCATCAAAATATTGCATTAGTTTTGATGAATTAGTTCGTGCTATTAAATAGGGAAAGACCAGAAACTAAAGAAAATGTAATCAAATAATACGGACTAAATTTTTGTTATAGCTTAACTGATTATTTCGCTGTTAATCCATTTTAAATGTTCTATGTTCAGTATTAATACATGTTTTTCATATAATTTTATTAAATTTAATTATTTTTATGGAAATTTATGGCATCTCAATAGCAAATAAATATTTTTTAATTTACACCAAAAAAAGAAAAAGATAAGAAAAAAGGATTTAAAACACGTCAAAGTGATTAAAATTTATTTGATCTGATTCATCTTAAATTTCTCTACAAAATTACTCTTCCCTAAATAAATCATAATAAATGCATTCAATACTTAACTAATCCTTATAAAATGATTTATACAAAATATTTATTTTTGATTTAGTTATCATCAAACGCTCTAGAAGTGATTTGTTTTCTATTTTATCCGAAACAGTTTCAAAATGAATAAGTACGTGTAAAAAATAAAATTCTATTTCGTATTTCAAGATAACGATTTTATAGCTATTTAATTTTCTTCGTACGAAACTGTGGAACATTTATTGGTAATATATACAAAAAAAAAACCCTTTTAAAATGATTAAAGACATTCGCATTTCTTCCTTCTGAATTATGATTAATATAAAAATAGAAATAGATGAATTGTTTTAATTTAATTAATTTAATTTAACCTTTCTTACATTTAAGTTTTAAAAGCTTTTTTAAATTCAATAATGCATTTTTAATAGCTTGTTATATAATATAATGCTTATATGTGCATTTCAGATTATAAGACAGTAGTTTTACATAAAGTTATTTCTAAGTTAATGTATCAACGTTAATTAAGTTTTAACTCCATCTGAGAAACAGGCACTATTAAGTGATGAATATGATAAATATGATATATATATGTTTATATTTTTTCATATTTATCAAAACATACATATGAAATATGCTAAAAACGAAAAAAAAATTGTAAATAAATTATTTAGAATTACATTTTTACTCCAGCATGAAAAATTAGAAATGACAAATATATCATGAATTTTGAAGGCACGGCGCCAGTAATTTTGAACATATCAAAAAATATGCAACATTGAACATATTAACAATGGAAATCTTCCAAGTGTTTTTCAAAATATAAATGCAATAAATACAGTTTCCTTAGAGAATATTTGGAATGTATATCTTTGCTTAAAAATAAGTAATTTTTTTAAAAAAATTTCTACATTAATAGTAGAGGGTTTATAAAAATGTTTTTCAAAAAATTTTGTTTTATCTAAGAAAAATAATCAATCAAAAATTTATTTATTTATTTTACATCAATAAATAACAAATATTAAATTTATTTATTTATTTACTAATATATCTACCACTAAAGGAGGATTTAATTAAAGAAGGGAAATACAATTATGAAAAAATCATATCGGAAATAATATTTTATATGTCTTATATGACTCTATACATTGAGACAAAACGATTGAGAAATATTAAATATAAATGGTTCGAATATAGAAATTTATTCTATATCAAAGTCAAAATCAAATTTAAACTTTATATTGAAGTAATAGAAATCTAAAAGCAATATGCCGTTTAATTCAATTCCAACTGTTTCCCAGCTAATATGTATCGTATTTAGCTTAAACAGCTAAAACATGTAATGGGACAAAATAAGGAAATGTATTTTCATTTTATATGCTAAAAAGTATCCCAAATTCCACTTTTGGCACTGAAATCATGATTCTAGGACTGGTGCTACTTATATCAAACATATAAGGGAATCATTTTCTTTCTTTAAAGCCACGTTTTCGACGTAATGGGAATTTGCCTAAAGTTATTTTTTTATATTTCCCTAACATTTTTCTTACTTTTCAAATAAATAACTTTGATATTCAAAGTGCTCTTGTGTGATTCCAAAAATCCTACTATTGTGAGTTTACCTCATTTTTACACTACATTTCTGTATATTTGTTTTCAAATAATATTTTTTAAAAATTCTAGATCTTTTTATGTAAATGATTATACGGCTGTTTAAGTGTGATAACATATATAACGCGTTTACAGATTTTCTTCCTTCTGATGATTATTCGCAAATTTGTAATAGAAAATTTATTACAAATAGGATTGCCGTCATTAGGTATTTCAGAGTGGATTTTGAAAATGTCATGGAGTATATAATCTTCTGAGTTTTTCTAAAAGATAAAGGTTATCGTTTTTAATTCCGGAATGTATTAAGAATTTCAGTTTCAAATTATTCTATGCTTTTTTAACAAATAAATCGGGGGAATAATCCAGCTTCTTTCGAATATAATATAATATATAGTATTATAATATATACATATATAATAAATTGAGCATTAAAATAAATTAATGTTTTAACAATATTGTTACAAATCTGGAATGTTGATCCCCAGAATGGTTAGTTCAATTATTGGAAAGATCATTTTACGATATGCTCCGTTGGGTGCTGATAAGGTGCTGCATCAGTGATTTCAGATATTGGTGACTTAGTAACGAATTTGACGACAAAAAAGATATTACTGGAAGCTTCAAAATCTTTTAGCAATTGAACCAATAGAAATCGAGATACACTTGATTGGTTTAAAGCCTTCTCGAATCGTCTTCGGAAACTATAAAGGGCCGTCAGTCTCGAGTTATAATCAATCTTGGACAGTGATTAACGAAATTGTCTATGACGTGTCCTTTGTGTTAATATATGAAATCGTTTCCACTGAAGGAATGTTTATTTTAATGTCCAACAAATCTTGTAAAAGAACCGTGACAAATGGAAGAAGAAATCTGGAACAATATTTTTATATAGGGAATTACTTTTGATATAATTCGTGAATGAAAGTAACATGTGCTGAAATTCTCTTTAATGATATAATGCTATATTAAATTGCCTTAAACAAAATCTTTAACGGTATGTTTATATAAAAAAATATCGGAATTTTATAGCACTGATTATGAAATTCTCATTAAGTCATTTTGCAAACTTTCATTGCCTCATTTTAAGTGCTTCAAAACTTTTTATGCAACATAATTTTTGTATCATAATAATGAGGCTAATTGTCTTAATGATTAAACTATATATTTTAATTATGATAAACAATGTATAAGTACTTTCTGAGATTTTTCACATCATTTTATTGTATCTGGTTTTATTAGTCATACTTCATTAACTATCCAAATATGCAGAAAACATATAAATTAAACCTTTAGTCAAATTGTGATAAATTTTGAACTATCTCACAATAATTTTTATTTTCATTCTGTTCTTTTTCAGCTTTCCAATTCCAGTCCAAACACAGTGTATCTTCGAAATTTAACATTACAGTCTGAAGGGCAGTATACTTGCCAAGTATCTGCAGATGAACCTTATTTTGGATGCGTTCAAGTGCACAGAGATGTCGTTGTTTACAGTAAGTTTTCCTTCATTTTTATTCACCTCATATTGGTAAAATGCAACCTCTACACCATGGAAAAAAGGTGGGTTTTTTTCAACTTCATATAAAATTACTTAAAAACTAAAAATTACTAATACATTTCAGTAAATAAAAATCACCTGATTTCTGTTTTAACCACTTTTCCCATCATATATTGTTTGTGTCTAAAATAGCTTGAAAAGTTTTATAAAGATTTTTTTCATCGTGGTTGTTATTTCAGTATCGTGTCTTGATTAAATAAAATATTTGAGAATCTATTAAATTATTATTTTGATATATCGATTGTAGTGACATAAAAGGCAGTGAAAGCATGACATTAAGCATGCCAAAAACTGTTTGTTGAAACAGATGAAAATATGGCTGTCAAGTATATGTTATTATTATAAACCAAATACCAGTAGAACTTAAAATACATACAACATGAATATTTTATTGAGAAGCATTACATACATTATTATTTATTTTCTTCTCAAAGAGCGCATTTATCGTATTTTTCATTTTATTTGCAATTTTAATACAATAATTGAAATAGATTTCAGGAACATCGAATGAAATGAGTATACAAAATTAAGCAGGCAGATAAATATCTGTTGAAATAAATGAAAATATGGCCAACTAGTTTATATTATCTGAAATTTACGAGTATACTTGACGTTTGACATAATACGAGCAACAGCATTTTTGTGAAATAAGAATACAATTAATCAAAATGTTAAACCAAATTTCAAAAGGACTTAAAATACTTACATCATGGCTATTGCATTGTGAAGCATTACTTGAATAATTTGTTTTTTTTTTCTTCTTAAGGAGAACTTTTGTTATTTTTTGTTAATAACATCTTCCATTTTATTAAGTACTTAAAACGCTCCGAATTTAATATTAAATTTAAAAAATACAAATTTTTTGCATATTGGTTGCTTTCTCAGACTTTGTATATTAAGTACGAGTAATTGTATAGTTCTAAGAAATTTAAATATCTGTTAGCAAAATAAATATAGCTTCATTGTAGCAAATTAACTTATAAGTACTTAAGAAATTTCGCTTTCTATTAAAAAAATCATAAAAATGTATTATAAAGTACTCTTGATATTTTTTGGTTCAAACAGAACTTGTAACAGTTGCTATCCAATTATTTGAGAGCACTCAATTTATTATAAAGTGCTATAGGTTTCATTTGAAAAGGGAAAAAAAGTCTAATTAGAAACTGAAAAATATCGGTAAAGATACATTTATGGTAATTGGAATTTGCTTATTGAGTTTTTCTTACACTTGGAGTTTTGAATGATTTAAATTGAAAAACTTAATTTTTTCCTTGAATAAATACGAATATCAGCTACAAATAAAGATAATTTGAAACAAAGAAATCACCATTATTGTTGTTATTAATTTACTGCTTCTTCGTAATTTAATAAGTAAATGCAAGACAACTTCAATTTAGGATGCCGAATTTTTCCATCAATTTTAGCTATTGTGAAATGATTAAAAATTGTGGCTTTATTTGTATCTCCCTATATTAGGAGTCAAAGAAAAGAATGTTCAGTTTAGTTCGTGAGTTTCATTATTTCATATTAAGTTCAAATAACGAATAATGATAAAAATTCCATAATTAAATATAAATTTTTCCGAGAAAAAAGTTTTATTGTTTTGAACCATTTTTTTTTTTCATTTCTCAATAATTATCTATCTTTGTTCAAGTATATTTGTTCTTCAGTATTCCATCTGAAGAGTCAATAAATAGTTGCAATTTATAAGTGTGATACGAGTGAAACATATTATTATATTTGCAGCAACATGTATTGAAAGTTAACAAGTTAAGTTTGAAATAAGATTTAAAAAAAAGTTGGAAATAAAATGAGAAAATGTTTTTCCCCAAACTGCATTTGAAATTATCATGCATTGCCAATTCAATTTAAAAGTTTACAAAATTAACATTAATTTCGATATTTAAATAAATTTATTTAAAACAGAAAATTATAATTTAGATAACTGTTTTTCTAACTAGACCATTATTATTTTTAATAAAGTTGAAGTCTTAGAATGTTTCTGTCATTTTTTTAAAAAAATCGCATTTACATTAAATAATTTTTTGAATTAATATTAGAATTTTTATTTGAGAATTAAGGAAGTAGATATTATTGTAGTATCTAGGTATCATTCATTTTTATTTGACATGTTTGTAAATAAATCAATTATATATTTCTATCATTATAAAATATTTGTAATCATTGTATCACGAACAAAAATTATAACCGACTATTTATAAATATACATATAGCATGAAATAAAGAGAAGTTTCAGATGTGAAATATTTCATCATCTTTTTTTATGTTTCTAAATTCAATTTTAATGTCGGAAAAAGGGTGTGAAGTCGATTATGAAATTTCAAATATTAAAAAAGTTTCCATAATTAGAATATAATTGAAATGCCGACGTCCTGGCACAGGGGTAGCGTGTCTTTCCCTTGGCCTGGGCGTCCAGGGTTCGAGTGCCGTTTCGGGTATGGTTGTTAATCTGTGTTCTATCTGTGCGGCGTGGGAATGTCCCCCCCCCTAGTAAAAAGGGGTTATGCAAGCGAGTGTGTGTGACATATTCATTTGAGCTACAAGTCAGACTTCTACCCTCTGGGTGCTCAGGGGTCTTTATCCTCAAAAGCTACTGCACCCCCTTTCCGTGGAAACACGGACACGACAAAAAAAAATATTAAAAATTCCATAAAAATATAAATTAGCTGCGTTGATTACTTTGCAAATCACTGCATTATGGTTATAAATGTTATTTTCATTATATTAATATAAACAAATTGCCGGCATCCTGGAGTAGGGGTAGAGCCACTTCCTCGTGATCTGGGCATCCCAGGCTCCAGTCCTAATTCGGGCATGGTTGTTCCTCCCTTGCGTTACAACTGTGAGATGTGTGAAGGAGCTTCCTCCTTCTAGTAAAAAGGGGTTGTGCAAGGGAATAAGTGTGTGTCATCTTCATTTGAACTATAAGTTGTCAGATTTCTGCCTTCGGATGCTGAGGGATCTTAACCCTCAGAAGATACTGCATCCCCTTTCCGTGTTAACATGGACAAGACATCATCATTGTCGTACCAATATAAATATTTAACTAGAAATATTGAATAATTAAATTAAATGCAATCTTGAATATTGATATTCGGTGACAGAGATAAAAAGGATATTAATCAAACTATAAAGGATAGCTTTCTAGTATAAGTGTTTTTAAGTAATCTAGAATCCAGGCTAAATTTCTTTGACTTCTGTTTTTTATTCATCAGTTCTTACTTCGTTGGCATTCGAATGTAGTGCAAAAAAGTGATAATACTTCTAATAACATAGTCATCGTGTTTATATAAATTGGATTATCATTTTTCTCTTCTTTTACCGAAGCTTGGCAACTAATTAACTTTGTTATTATAGATGCATTTAGTAGAAAAAAGGGTCAAGTAAAATCATTAATTATGAATTTTTGCACAAATTTGGGAATTATTATTTGAACAGCAAGAACATTATAGATGATTTGCAAAATTATACAAAAATGTAAATATACAAAAGAAATAGATATTTTTGGATGTCTTGTAACATCCCTCATCCCCCTTTAGTGATAAAATATTTCCGCCAGCTGTGTTGCCTTTGTGTTTGCTAGACAAATAAAGAAAACCAGATCCTGCAGATGTTCTCTTTTCGTTACCAGAGACATTTGTAGCTGAAAGAACTCACGTGGAAATTCCTCGTCCAGAAGACAGTGATAGTGCTTTCAGCGACAATGGAACATCCAAACATCTGGATGCCAAATTTCCCTATTTTAAGCGGACCCCATGTTCCAGATTCTTCGGCGCGCCTTCATTACCTTCCGACGATAGACTGGCGCCCCTGAAATGGCCCTTTGCTGGACATGATTGGCCTGAAGAGAAGCCCGGTAGCCCCTGAAGAAGTGGAAGTAGAGACTGTCGCTCAGTTAAATAAACAGAGTGTTTTGGGAAAGAGAGAAGGGTTTCTGGGAGACGGCTGGAGTACACCCACGAGTCCGGTAGATTTGGAGCGCCTCCTGAAATGATGACTGACTGACCAACCCATGAATTCCCAGTGGTTTTGTGTTTACTATTTAATGGATAACTGATCTTCAAGTAAAACCCTTCAATTTGGATTGTTGTGATGCAAATAGCGACTATTTAATCAAGATAAGAACAAGTTGTTCTTTGTTCATATATAGGGCTGTAAAATAAAGATGTGTATAAAAATTCTGAGCATTCTTTGATCTATCGAGATCAAGATATTACAGTCTCTTCAAATTATCAAAAATAGACTTTCAGAAGTGAGAAACAATATGTAAACAAAAGTTATCTACCTAAAAGTTATCTAAAAGTTAAAAATTTATTTTTTTTAATATAAGAAGAGGGTCAAAATATGTATTTGTCTAACATTTTTTTTTTTCAATTCTTATCTTTGGCATTGATGCTATTTCCTAGCTACTTATACATATTTCCAAGACATGCTCTTCGTTTTTATATCTAATTCTAAAATGTCTTTTAATTTAATAACTTTTGATCTCAGAAAAATATTAAGGTAAATACATTTATATCCTAATTGAACTTTTTCTATTTATAGATTTTCTGTATATAAATTGCTGATGTTTGATTTGAATTTTTTTATTTCATTAAGTTGATACACATTATTTTTCTCTTCTGAAAATAACAATCTATTTTGCTTTTGTTTTTATTAAAATGTGAATTTATTAGATCCAATGAATGAAATAATTATAAGAAACATATTATATAGATAAACTTTTTAATAGATCTCTAGACAAAATATATTGTATGAATATCGATGCTTTTATTAAATAAAATTCTAAATGCATATTAAAACGCCATATTTGCTTAAAAAGGTTCAATAATGTTCTTTTACGTTGAACTAATTCATTGAATTTATAATGATATTTATTTAAATATACGAAGTGTTTTCTTATCAATCTTTACATGTGAATCTATTTCAATTTAAATGCTTATTATACTGAGGTCTATGCTTAGAATATGTAACTGATAAAGACAGTATTGAATATGACCGGTGATAGTCACTTTAATAGCTCTCGCTGTTTGTCAGATAAAGTATGAGACGATTTTATGTTCTAAGTCGATTTAAAGTATGGGACAATTCTAAGTTCATAGTCAGATAAT
>JAPMOQ010040653.1:0-13305 GCA_026543055.1 Argiope trifasciata
TATATATATATATTATTTAGGATAATTTTTAGGTAATCAAAGGAATGTTTCCCCATGTAGTAGTTATAACGGCCTGTACTACAGGTAACCAAAACTAACCAAAAACTAACTAGGTAACCAAATTTTTAACTTATTCAATTTTTTTGAATTATTCTTCTTGTTTTACTTTTTTGAAATTTCCTTGTTTTTGCGGGTTAGGTAGATATACTTAATTATATTAAATGAATAAGATTATGCAGGAAGCTTTTAATGTAAGTATCATAGCGCATGGCTCGTCACACGCTCTACGAAGGGACATTGTTAATAGCTTTGTGTCAGGAGCATTCACGGTTGAGCAAACTATTGCACAAACTATACCTAAAAATTATCCTAAATAAAATTGGAGACGAAGATAGCTTTGTTATTAAAAATAACAAAAATGTTTTGAAATTTTTAAAAGGTAACAAAATTTATAAAATTAAAACTTTTGACTTCGAAAATTTATATACCAATCTGCCCCATGAGAAATTAATGAATGTCTGTGTTCTTATATATGACGAATATATAATTGAAGATATCATTAATAAAAATAACGGGGTGATTTTATGCAATTTTAATATTACCGAAAATTATGTTTTCGATGATATTAATTTTTATAAACAAGTTAAGGGTATTCCAATGGGTACAGATTTCTCAAGTGTTTTAGCTAATATTTTTCTGCATTGTTGGGAGAAAAAAATAATTAAAATTTATTTAATAAATGGATGGAGATTTATTGATGATTTAATTTTGATTAACTTTGTGAATACCAATATTGTTACTAATTGCTATCCTAACGAATTAATTTTAACAGAAACAAATAAAAATAATCTTGAAGCTACTTATCTGGATTTGAGGATCGAAATTGCTAATGATAAAACAATAGTTGGTATTTATGATAAAAGAGACGAATTCAGCTTTAAAATAACTAAACTCTGTATTTATCTTTCTAATCTTAACTCTAAAATTTTCAAAAAATTAATTTTATCACAATTTAATAAAATTAAAACAATTTGTAATAGCAAAATTTAATTTATAAAAGCAACAAATAGTTTTATTAAAAATTTAAACAATAATTATTTTTTCCAAAACCACTACAATATCAATGATTTAATTTTTAAAAAAATGATGTAGTATTAGTAAAATAGATGGCGCTCAGAAACTACATTTATCTTTTTTCTCTATGTATTATAATTGGAATGACCGTTGGTATGATATTTCTTCTCTTGTTGATGGTATGTTCTTTCCCTTTTTGTTTTTTTAATTAATTTTGTGTTTCGTTGTAATTTTTGTTGAATATTCTTATGTAGTTTTATTTTATATATTTTGTTTTATTTGGTGATGTTTTTAATGCTGCTTTGTTTTGTGTTTTTTGCAGTTAAAATTGGTATGTCTCTTTTGGATACTTTACGGGTCACAAGGGGTCAATACTTTTGGATATTGTCCGATGCCTCACAGAAAAAATCCCTTATTTTGAATCCCTGCCTGAAGGTGGCCATTGAAAAAATCTTCAGGCCGGATTCTTTTCCTATTGGTTGTAGTTTTGATTCGGTTGTGTTCCTTTTTGCTAGGCTTATTTTGTTAATTAATTTAGATTCATCTGTATTTTAGTTGTAGCAGCATTTGTGCTCACTAAATACAATGATTTTTTCTTTTATTTTAAATTTTTAACTTGTTTTAATCCAAAATAATTTTTAATTTCGATTCCAATTTTTAACTTCGTCAGTCATTTGTGTTCGTTTATTAAACTAATAATATTTTTTTTAATCTTCCTATCTGCATCTCCTCTTAGTTTAGCAATCCTTGACAGTTACTTAATCTTCCGAGGTGGAATTAATAAAACTGGCTACTCAAAAGTATATGCAATAGTTTTGCAATTTATTTCTGTATTCACTATATTGTAGAATATCAAGAATGCTATGAAATATTAATGTTTGCTGAGTAATTCTGCGGAAATTACCAAAAGAGAGTTTAAGGAAAGAAAACTGACATAGTGCATAATGAAAAAGACACTTTATTCCATGAATATTCAAGAACACATGGACCACAGATAACAAAAATACTCTAATATACACTGAAGTGACAAAAGTCATGGGATAGCAATATGCAAATATACTGATGGCAGTAGTATCGCAGCGAAAAAGTATAAATGCGCAGTTCGTTTTCCAGAGCTTTCATTTGTGTTCAAGTTATTCATGTGAACAGGTTTTTCGTGATTTATGGCGACACGACGAGAATTAACAGACTTTGAACGTGGAATGTTAGTTGGAGCTAAACGCATGGGTCATTCCAATTCGGATATCGTTAGTGAATGCAACATTCCGAGATCCACAGTATCAAGAGTGTGCCGAGAGTATGAAATTTCAGGCATCACATCCCATCAAGGTCAGCGCAGTGGGCGACCACCTGCACTTAACGACCGAAACCGCCGACGTCTGTGTAGAATGGTCAATGTTAATAGACACGCAACACTTCGTCAAATAACTGCAGGAATCAATGTGGGACGTACGAAGGACGTGTCCGATAGGACTGTGTGGCGAAATTTGTCTTCCTTGGGCTATGACAGCAGAAAACCGACTCGAGTGCCTTTACTGACAGCACGACATCGCCTGCAACGACTCTCCTTGGCTCGTGAGCATATCGACTGGTCCCTAGACCAGTGGAAAACCGTGGCATGGTCAGATGAGTCACGATTTCAGTTGTTACGAGCTGATGGTAGAGTTCGAGTGTGGCGCAGACCCCACGAAGCCATGGACCCAAACTGTCAGCAAGGCACTGTTCAAGCTGGGGGTGGCTGCATAATGGTGTGGGCTGTTTTTACATGGCATGGGCTCAGTCCTCTGGTGCAACTGAACCGATCATTGACTGAAAATGGTTATGTTCAGCTGCTTGCAGATCACTTGCAGCCATTCATGGACTTCACGTACCCACGCAACGATGGGATTTTTATGGATGACAATGCGCCATGTCACCGGGCCAGAACTGTTCGCGATTGGTTTGAAGAACATTCCGGACAATTCCAGCGCATGATCTGGCCACCTAGAACCACCCGATATGAATCCCATCGAGCATTTATGGGACATCATCGAAAGGTCCGTTCGTGCCCAAACTCCTGCACCATCCACACTTTCACAATTATGGACGTCTATACAGACAGCATGGCTCAATATTCCTGCAGACGACTTCCAACGACTTGTGGACTTCATGACACGTCGAGTTGTTGCACTTCGCCGGGCAAAACTAGGACCGACACGATATTAACAGTCATCCCATGACTTTTGTCACTTCAGTGTATACACTATATCTCTTATAGAAAGGAATAATAATCAAGTAACAAAAAGCTAATTAAATCATAAGACTTTGTTTCTCTATTTCACAAAGGGATAAGTACTCCAAAGAAATAATAGGCGCTTAATGTGCTCATCTGGCTTTGTAAAGCCACCCACATGAAATTTTCCAGAATATTTCCAATTCTCGGTTGCCAATAGAGATTGAGCCAAATTCTTAAATCTCTCAGAATGCTTATATTAATAAACAAAGTCATCTAACTCATGTTCTACCCCCAAATATCAATGCAGGGAGTCATCATTTTACCATCCATTAAGAAATCTTGCAAATTTCAATATTTCCAATGGTAATACTAATTATGCAGGGAAACGATATTACAAATAACTATTTACTGTACTTAGCTATTATACGGTTTTGTTATGTTCAAAAAAATTTTATTTTTAAATCTAAAGCCATTTACTATAAAACTTGATAGGAAATCTTAATTTTTCTTTACACCAATTCAATCAATATATTTCTTTACATTATTAAAACTTCATGTATTTATTGCATCCTATATTTAACAGCAAATTTTTGATTTCTGAAAAAAAAGGAAAAAAAGAAAAGAAAAGATTCACAATTTAATAGGGAAAAAAATTACAAAAATTAGTTTTTAAAAGGTTTTTTATATTCTTTTAAGAGGCATTAATGTAAAATTTTCCCATTGATGGCGTAATTATCTGGCACAATCTGGGAGATGAAAAAAAAAATAATGAGGGAAAGAAACACTATCAGTTTATCATATTTTCGACAACTGATTTGAAATAGTTTAAATAAAATATTAGTGATGATAATTTAAATATTTAAGTATATAAGATTTCAATTAAGGGTATGATTGCTAAGACCAGAATAGTAACAGTATGATCTATTGCTGAAAATTAAGCAAAATTAATGAATTAAAAAACTAAGAAAATTTAGGAAAAATTTATATGATTTATTTAATTTATGTCATTAAACCGAGGATTTTTTTAAGTTTTGAAAATGTTAAGAATATGTGTGCGCGCGCGTGTGTGTGTGTGTGTGTGTGTGTGCGCGCGTGTGTATATGGAAGTTAACATGAAAAGAAACTGAAAAATGTTGCTTAAATTTTGTTTTGAGATTTTATAAAAATCGCTTTGTCATAACTCAAGGTCAAGGAGACTGGTCTATTAAGTTTTAACATTCATACCTTCTCCTTTATTAATACTTGATATATCATTTGTTTTTAATTTTATTTTCCTTAATGATTGGAATAAATAAAATTAAATGAATGAAAGAAAAAGGATAAAAGCCATTTCAATGTTTCATTAAGCAATTAAAAATGAGTAATTTTGTTTCAATTTTTGATTTCATTACCTTTATATTGTTTTAATATTTTTATTAATGAATAACATAAGAATAAAAACGCAAAGAAATAAATAAACGAATTTTTTTATTTAAAAATATAACTGGCATATTCCCATGAAATAAATATTTACAAAAGTGACACACACAGAAAAACAATGACATAATTTTGAAATCAAAATTTGATTCTACATCTGTTGAACAAATTATTATAAATAATGAAAATATTTTCATTCCTTCAAGACAATGTCAAATCCTTTTTTTAATATTTCATGATAAACAGTGGAAATGATAACTGCATCTATATTTGTTTCATTAAATACCAAGTATAGATATTTTATCGTGCAAATCTTATAGTAAAAGGGTGCAAAGATGATTTCAATGCATGTAGAAGGTACTTCTTTTAAAAACTTATTTTGTACACGGCAAATATAAAGTGAACAAAGTGTAAAACAGTTCACTTCATTTTTTTTTACCTGATTTAACCCCGTTTTGAAAATAGCTAGAGATACAGTAAATATATAAATATAAATATTTTCATATTTTTTTCTCTAGAACGAAAAAATGCTCTATGGAAAATCAATGTTTTTCCTAGAATTAAACTACATTTCCTGTTCAAAAACTTTTCGTTCTAAAAAAATATTCTATAATATTCGTTATAAAAATTCCTTTTTTTTAAATATTATTTAATGAGTAAATTGTTTCTAACATGATGATGAACTTCCTTTTATTTTTGCATGTGATAGACCACTCCAAATAAAAGCTTATTATCAAGGTTATTATATTTTTAAATCTAGAAATTACTTTTATTAATATTTATTCCATTATATTAGAGCTCAGATTAAAGTTTTAAAGATGACCACTCAAATGATTGTATACGTTTTATGTATTATTTTGCATTTGTTGAATAAATCTCATTGATTATCTAAAATTACCTAATATTTTCTCTATAGTGATAAAAAAATATATATATGCCTAGAAATAAAACAGATTTTGAAGTTGTTTTTTTTCCTTCTATATTCTTAAGAGATTGAAAGCAAACCAAAGCATATCACTAAAAAGTTTAAACATCATAATTGTAACTTTAAGCTGAAATCTAAAACTTCAAAATAAATCAAATTGATCGAGGGTTTTCCCTACACCCCTCAGTCTTTTGGGGGGAAATTTAAAAAAACATCTACAACATCTTAATTTTTTTTAACTATTCGTTTTAGAAAATTTTTGTTATGAAAAACACGATGACATTTTTCATATTCATTGCTCTCTTATACGCATATGCATTTCATACAGATATTCAAAATTCATTATTAAGAAAAATAGAAAAGAAAAAAAAACTAACTGGAATTACAAGGTATGTGTATCAAGAAATGACATCCAAAAATTCTGGAGAATGCCCGAAGATACAAGAGTATAAAGCCAATAAAGTATAAAGTGGTATCACTGACTCTCCGTGCCATTCGAAGGCACGCAAATAAAAATAACTGGCAACACTGGCAGGAATTGTGATTGAATTCTGAGAGCCATTACCGGTCCCTGTACAGCACTTCTCTAAGGAAGTAAATCCCTTCATCGATGGAAGGAGCCAGTCCCTCACCTTTCAGAGTACCCTCCAGGGGTGGCGATAATCAACAATCATGCTGGAAGTCTCTCATTCTCATTTCGAGGTGCCCCCTAAGGGGGAGGACAATACAGGATAAAAATTCTATTTTTGGAAATGTTTTTCACTTATACAAAGCATGCGCATTTCGAGTTTTACAATAGCAGCTCATAGTTTTTATCGTTGACAATTGTACCCGTTTCATAGATAAGATGCGTGGAATGGTAAATTCTTTAAGAAATGTTGGTATTTCATTGGCATTTGCTACTGCATTTTGTAGACATCAATTAATCTTACAGATGGTAGAGCAGAATAATTTACGAATGCTCAGCATTGGTAAATTGATGCATATACTCCCCAAGGAAATGAAACCTTAAATGATTAGAGCTGAAACTCTGTTACAGAGATGACAAAAAGGGCCTTCTGATTCATTCGTGTGATATTTCCTTTTTTCCCCTACAAGACATTGCTTATCATTTTCAACCGAAACCTCCGAATTTAAAACCACAATCATAGATTATATTATAAGAAAAGAATTATTTACAATAGATATGTGAAAAGATAAGAAAAACATATAAATTCAATGACATTATGCATTAGCGAATCATTAAAAATCCAAGCATTAGCTAGGTTTTCTTCCTTGCAGCATCCATCTAAGTCTTGGATCTTTTCTGATTCGATCCAAAGCCTCTTGGAAAGTTTCTCCTTTTATAATCGTAGGTCTCGGAAACGGTGGGTATTTCTTATTTTTATTTTTATTAACACTTGGTGAAGCTGTGCTAACTGGTTTAATACTGGTGGTAGTCTTGAGTCGGTTCGCATGAGTCGGTTTTGTGGCAGTCGATGGGTGATGAACGGTAACTGGTTTTACATTACTCGGCTCTTCGATAGTTTTTGTTGGATTGGAAAGGGTTACTGCTCGATCGCTGATGGAGATATCTGCACAGGCTTTAAAGGTTTCTTGAGCTCCACATCCTAAAGCAAATGACCCATTTTTGCATTTTCCCCAGTTGTTTCCTGAAAAATAATATAGTGTTTGTTAATAATTCCTTCTAATCATACATTATAGAGATGCATTAATTGTTTGAACTCTGAATAGTAGAAATACTATATCATGTTTTTTGTTCTAACATTTTCGAATCCGACAAAAAATATTCTGAAATGGTAAATTCTTGTTCATTGTGGATACTTGAAATAAAGCTACATAAAGTAATATTAATATTTATAATAATTTGAATGTTAATTAAAATTCAATCCAAATTTCTTTTAGTCAAAATTAAAGTTAACAGAACAGAAAAAGTTTCCTTCGAATTATCATTTTTATCTAAGATTTTTCTTTAAAAAATGAACTCTAATTAGATTTTGTGATAATTATTTCAAAAAATAGATGCAAGTTATAAGTTGTTACATTTGTTTAAAACAATGTATGCATTTTATTTTGCAGCAATTGTACTTCCCACGAATAAAAAATCTGTATTTTTAAAAAACTTTTATGAATGTATTTTCGATTTAAAAAAATATGGAACTAAATTATCATAATTCTCTAAAACTTATTTATAAACTGTTCAAAATAAGTATAACAAAATAATAAACATAAAGCTCCAATCTGGATACTTTTCCATCAAGAAAATGAGCTTGTATACAAAATAATATTAATCTTCATGTTGTCTTATAATGGGTGGTGATAAAATTTAAGAATATACAAATAAAAGCTCATAGAAAATTTACCATTAAAAAAAACGATACGCTTTTTGAATTGTATCACATGATTAATAATAGATACAAGTTGTGCTCATGTAATCGATCTTCAAAATAGCATTTGGGTCAACAGTGTTGTGCGAGCTCAGTGAATTTTATATTTACCAGTCACGATGCACAGTTGGAAAATAATATACTACAATCTTCTTGGCTAGTTAAGTTTGCTATTTTTCATTTCAAATGAATTCTAGTTTCATGTTATTTAAGTTAAATGTATTTCTAACCTGATACGCTTATTAAAATGATCGTCAAACTGTTTTAAGGCAATAATTTGTTAAATAATGCAGCATGTATATTTTAATTGATATTTAGCTATTTTCTACTGTTTGGTAGATTGTCAAAAATTTTATACTGTGCTTTCTCGTTTTACCCAAGTGATTGAATCTTTTAAAATCAATTGTCTTAGAGCAGACATAAATTTCCGTAAGTAATATCCAGTTTTTGATTTTGAATGAAATATCTACAGTAATATATATGTATATATATCCCCATACTTGTGACCCGAAACGCTGGTTTTGAGATATAGAAGATGGAAGTTTTCCTTTTGGATGTTTTAGCTACATGATGATTTAGTACATCGTTTATCATTATATTTTCGAACCTCCACGAAATGTTTTGAAATGGGTGAGTAAGGTTTTTTTTATTGCATCTCCGATTAAATTTTAATTCTGATTTCATTATGAACCGCTCGCTCACCTCTGTTTTCCTTTGTGCATTAGCCATTTCTTTGAGGATTTCATAAAACAAATCTGAATTTATTTTTCTGATTTTGAAATGCCTAATGGAATTTAGATTTTTGAACTTAAATCAGCCCAATCGCATTCCATGCTTCTTTACTTCAGAAAATTACTCTTGATATGCTATTTATTCATTTAGGACTGAAACTTATCTTTCTGTAATTTCTTCTAACAAATCGTTATTTCATACGGTAATTCCACTTTTGTTGTCAAAAATTCTTTAACGTGTCTTGGATATTGCTAGTAATTTGACTAATGACGACAGACATGATGCTCTTAAAATAAAAATTTTAAGTCATTTTCCTTTATCGAAATTTCCGAATTGCTTTTGCTTATCTAAAACTTGCAATGGAGCGATAAGCGACCATCTCAATTATTGCAAAACCTGAGGAATTAGGATATTTTGTAATGAATTTGGATGCAAAAGCTCCAATTTCTATTCAACAAACCTAGTAGTAAGTTAGACGGAATGTCCCTCATTATTGATATAACTAGTGAATATTCGCAAATGTGCATATCAGTTGGCGAAGATTCACTATTGTACATTTCAGTTGGCAAAGATTCGCAGTTGTGCATTTCAGATGGAGAAAATTCACAGCTATATATTTTAGTTGGCGAAGTTTTTAAATGATATTCTGTTGCTACAGATAAGTAATACAATCCCTGAATGATGAGAGAGTGGACTTGCGTGATTAGATCATTCAGATATCTCACCCCAGGTTTAGACTCACCAGCAAAAAAATAGACGTGGAAAAATTTAATATCCTAGGTGAAAAGCTCATAACATACACTTAAAATTTATTATAATTATATTATTATTCAATACTTATTGATTATTGAGAGTAAAGATAGTTATCAAGAACTTGTTCTTCGTACTCTTATGAAAGATAGTTTTAGAGCACAAAGAATAAACAAGACATTTTGATCTAAATATTCTTAAGAGAACTTTTTTCTATGTTCCTTTTTCACAGAATAGCTGTTTCTAATACTCACGAATTGCTAATAATCAAAATTAATTATATAATTTGTTGCTTTTGATTATCAATTTGATCAGCGTTAATATGGGAATCGATTAATTTCAATTAAATAACTTATGTATGATTTTAAACTCATAATTTCCTCACCTAAAATTTTTGTCAAATTGCGACATCTTTCCAACTTCTGTTATTTTAATAATTTTTCGCTTATCCTCTTTATTTTGTGTATGATCATTTCTTACAAAATCGATTATTAGGAGGCTCTAATATCATTGAAAATCATAAATGTAGATAATCTATTTCAAATTGCAGGTTGTCTTTTGCAATAATTTAACTTCACTTCTTGACTTTTTTATATAAGCTGAGCAGATAATAAATAAAATCTTTCTCCTTTAATTTTCATTAATGAAAAAAATTAAATATTTGAAGAAATGAAAAGGTTTGTTAAATATTTAATGATGCAAAAAAGTTTGAATTTCAAGGTTTATATGGGCCAAAAAATTCTAATTAACTATTAAATCATTAAAATTCTAAGAAAAATTCGCATCAAGATGTACTTCTTATCGTTTGAGGTATATATGTACCAAATTTGATAGCTGTAGTGTAAAGTACTAGCACTCACACTTTACTTTATTTGTGGAAATGCAGACACAGGGATTGCAACTTAGATTTAAATTTATTAAGCAATAGTTTTCTATCTTACCTGCTATATAAGTCCATTGAAATACGCAATATTTGCAAGTAAATCCTTTTGGCAATTGTAAAGCTAATGTCACTCGGGATCTACCATGATCTCCCACATGGTACTGTGTACTTGTACTATTAATAATAGTTAAGACATTTTGGTCCAAGCATTCTTGGGTGACTTCCTTTTTTCTGTTTTTGTTTGCACAAATTCGAAATTCAAAGTAGCCTCTATGATTAGCTGTGATATCTACAACTGCTGGAATAACCTAAATACAAAAAGAGCTCAAGTATTTTATTACATAAAAAAAACTCATTGGCATTCAATAATCATCATTGTTTAATAATTATGAACTCTGAAAAATTCTGTCATTTTAATATTCATTTGTAAGGCCTCTTAATTACTGCAATTTCATCATGAAGTAATCCTTGCTGCTTTAAAAGCTATAAGTGGATGGTAAATCTACTTGAGAGTTTCTTAATTTCCATACCCATTTTAATGTCTCCATAAGAAAACTTCGATGCCAACGTTCGCAACTCCACAAAAATTAAGCCTTAAGTAGAATACTAACATACTTAAGTTTAAGTTAATTAATTAATGCGAGAAATTACTTTAATTAAACACTAACCTTAATTACTTCAAAAAATGGAAAAATATTGCTTAGTACTTCATGGTACTTAAACCTTTTTAAAGAAATTTATAAGAAAAAGAAAATTTCAATCTCATCGTAATATTCGACGAAAAACAGACACAAATTACCAGGTGTTTTTTGGGGTTTTTTTCACGTTTTCCTAAAAAAGTAAGAAGAAAATTTGGGGGGGGGGAGTGAACTATTAGACACTTTTAAGAATTCTTCAGCCACAGTTATGAATTTTTATGTATATATATGAAACTATAAATGCGTAAAATTACTTAAAAAACATTTTAAAACGAAATATATTATTTTTTTAATTAAAAGATATATAATTTTTTAAAATTTCAATTTATTTCAAACGATTTAATTTTTAATTTTTTTTCTTAATTTATTTGGAATAAAACAACGCATGATTTTGTAATTTCAATTAAATGTTAATTTTTAGAAGTATTTTTATGCGCACTTACTGAATTTTCATAGGAATTTTAAGTTTTTATGAACTAAAATTTATTTTAGCGAGCTGAAACAACTCGAAAGAGTAAAGGCATACCACATTTTCTTTCACTATTTGACCTATTTACATTATAATCAATTTCATTTAGTTTCGTCAAAAATTAAGGCACCTGGAGCATTTCAAAGATATTTAAATTTAATTACAATATCATTTTTAAAAAGTCATTAAGATGTACTTTTTTCCTCTGAACTCTTCAAATATTTATTTTACTAAACAATATATTTTATAAAACTATTTTAGTTGAATATAAATGTATGTTTTTGTTGATGAAACAATAAAAAATAAAATTGCCAGTTTTCTTTCATTTTTACTCATTTCTATGTCCACTATCTCCTTAAGGCAGATTTATATTACTTTTAAAGCATTCCAAATTTTGCATAGCTAAAATGCATTAGCAAAATATCATTTTTTAAATAAATCTTTAGTTGCGTTCCACGCCTCTAAAAAATCTTCGTAATCCTCACGTTAGAGTAGAAACTCTACACTTTTTTCTAATGAAAAAAGAGAGCCTAAGATAATGTATTTTCATAAAGTAGCGAAGACGCTAGAGAAAGCAAAACTTAATCTTACATTTATGTGTATACAAGATGTAAATGAATAATTTTTTCCACTCTATAGATAAAATTAATTGGCTCTTTTTTCACTGTAATTTACTGTGATTTCAGAAGCGAAGAATTTTCCGACAAGCCCTATCTGATAAAAACCATATTCCTTACAACATGAACTGACTTTGAACTTATGACCTGCCTCCTTCAGAAGCTCTGAATTATTTAACAGATCAACTGATACGCATGTAATGTGTGTAAAGACACATTACACTGCATATCTGTTGATTTGGAAATAGCTCCATCAGTCATGTAGATGCATGAGGATAACATTCTTAAAGTTAGCAGCCAGAGAAACAAACAAGAGCAGGAGGGTCTTTGCCCTTTTTCATCCATAAAAAGGTAGTTTGAAGCTGTATCACTAAATTACATGCCAAGAGATTTCATGATAAGAAACATTACTTAAAGTTGTTTAATTTTAAAATAATTTTTCCGCTTAATTTGCACAGAAAAATCATCATTCCTTTAGTTGTTAGCTTTATTAAATTTTAGTTGAAAAGTAGTATAAAATTGCACTTTTTTCTTCATCAAAGTGTAAAAAATATTGTAAGAGATTTTAAAAAATAATTTAAAACATTTAAAGATGTATTAAAGAAATATAATTCAATGCAAGTAAATATATTTTAAAGAAACGTAATTCAAGACAAAGAAATATTTGAAAAAATATTTCCAAAAAATAATATTGAGATTAATTTTTAAATCAAAGTTACATAATAATGTGCTTTCATCATATCTTCATAAAAACTTACGACCTAAGCGAATAATTAGTAATTTAATGAATAAATCCTTAAATCTTTCGAAATCAATTTTTTTAAATAGAAAAATATATCTCAATAGAGTTCTACGTTGATAAAATTGCAAATAAAAATGCTTTTGTTAGCTCTTCATTATTAGAAATGTCTTAGATTATATCATATTGAATTTTTCGGAGGTAATCTGTATCTGAAGAATATTCGTCGTATGGAATAAATGAAAATGCCTCGGAAACGATGAAAATTATTTTAAATATTCCGTATGTTTGTATAAATTTATATCTATATTGTTTAAAAGTTTATATAAGTCAGAAATTTATTCTTTCTAATAAAACTTTTAAAAATACACATTTATTATAATATTTATATTTTAAAATA
>JAPMOQ010040653.1:13315-24922 GCA_026543055.1 Argiope trifasciata
AAATCTATTGTTTTATTAATTACTTTAAATTTCAAATAATTAATTATGCTCTAAGTGCAAAATAAATTTTAAAAATATGTACCAAAAAGTTAATTGATTTGACTAAACCTTGGTTTTGAAACTACTCTTGGATTATTCTTGCACCGATCTCATAATTTTCATTAGAAGATCAGGATGGTGCCGAAGAAAACATTTTACTTTACTAACTTCTACTGCACATCAGCGAAAGGATGCTTTCTCTAAAAAAATTAGCCCTCACCTGGAATCTTTAACAAGATTCATTCAACACCCAGATGAGTCAAGATCAATCTTTTGGTTTAAGAGTATTAAATGTTTTTGGCCTTTAAATAAACTAAGTATATTTTTAAAATAGACTTTCTTAATTTGATCCAAGAAGATTTTTAGCGAAAGAAATCTGTTTTCAAGTAGATTAAAATAGAATAGAGCTTCGGCTTTAAGACTTCCTTTAACTCGAAACTAAGACTCCGGCACTAAGCCCTCACAGGACAATCAAAATAGCGCTAATGTCTGACAGAATGGTAGTTTGACACACACACACATATATATATCAAACGAAATTCTCAAGAAATACGAAAAGGGGTTTTGATGTAAATGCAAGAATAGTAGTATAATTTATAATGTAGTATTTAGAAATATTTAATAAGTGGTGATTTTTATCTTCTGGGAGTATATTTTTGATCCAAATATTTTTATTTTATTCTTTTGTATTTAAAACAAATAAGAAATAATTTCAACTTACTCGTTTCTACAAAAAATTTTATTAATTAAAATTTTAAAGAGTACAGAATTATATAATTGATGTTAAAATGGTAAAATAGAATATGACTGAAGGAGCATTTGAATGGATAAAAACATATGCGAGAAGTTTTCCTTTGTTCAGTGATATGCATGAAATAAAATCAGCTTTATGTTCTGAAAAAATTTTCACTCGGTATTTTTCAATTCGGTAACATTATTTCATTTAACTCCATTGGGGTGAAAGATTTTTAGAATCAAGGCGATGTTTCTACCTATAGAAATGACTAGGGATAAAAAGTGTGCCGCACAAATCTGAACATTACAGATGAAACATGTAAATGAATAAAATATTATACTATGAAGTAAGACCTCATATTTCTACGTATTTTCAGTAATTACTAAGGCAATTAATTTTTCCGTTTAACAGGGTATTTAAATTTCAAAAATTAATCAATTATTTAGAAAATGCATCAATGTTGTATTAAATTTTTCAAATTATTCAGATTTCAAATGATTTCTATTAATAGTATACAATTAATTCAATTTTCTAGAATGCATATTAATGCATTGCTTAATGCTTCTTACTATTCTATACTCGTTTTATTTATACATTAATTTAGAATTTGGTTGAAAGTTGTGTTTTCTTTGAAAGTTCTATTTTATTGAAAGTAAAGAAAGCTATAATGCTTTATTTTCTTACCGTATTTGAAAGAAATTCCGCTATTATAGAATTCATCTTTAAAACTACCCAACAACCAAAGGCCCATAAGTGACCATCACACGTTAAAATCGATTATTGTTGTCTAACTATCTATCGTCTTTCTTAAACAAAATCAATTTTTAAGGGCATAACTTCACAAAAAAACTGAAAAATTAATGTGCTTGAAAATCAAATTATTATAGTACAGTAAAAGCTCCATATTCGCGCTTCCTTCATTCGCGTTTTCACTATTCGTGGATTAAAAAAATGCTACCCAATTCCTATATTCGCGACTAAAAATTTCTTTATTCAAACTTGATAGTGTTTTGGCGTGCAAGTAAGAAAGTGTGGGTAACAAGCACTATTTTTTGTGACTGTTTCCGGAATTGTTTTGTTTTTAAAGTTGAAATTCAATTTAAAAAACAGAATTTAGACTTTAAAACACTTCTAGTTTTGGACAATGCATCAGATCATCCTAGCAAACTTGAAACTATGCATCCAAAAATAAAAGTGACATTTTTACCTCCCAACACTACAGCTTTGCTTCAACCTATGGACCAAGGAATAATCCAGGCCTTTAAGCTCTATTACATTAGACAAACCTTCAAAATCACATTGGATAATATGGAATGTAATCCTGATATGAATGTTATGGAATGCTGAAAGAAATTTGACGTAGCAATATGCATCGTAAACATAAAAGAATCATTCGAAGAACTGAAGCTACACTCATTAAGGTCATACTGGAAAAAACTGTGGCCAGCTCTGACTGTGGAAAATGACGAAGAATCTCTGCAAGTTCAAACTTTGATTAATTGGTTTTATAAGATGATAATCCTAATATAGTAAAAGTCTTTATGGAATAAACGATAACAGTGCATAAGTATTTTTAAAATCATTATCTTTATGATTAACGCCATGGTTAATCTAAAAGCTTTTGGTTGGTTACGAAGCCCTTTTTATTTCACTTATTTTCTTCTAGAAAGATGATGATCTCATTAAACAAATGCAAACATAAAACTCCATGGTAGAAAAGACTTTTAGTATATATAGAACGTAAAAAAATGTGAGAAAACCAGCAAAAGTGTTTGTAAATTTACAAAAATCATCAAACGCTGGAATGAAAAAGTTACATGATAATATTCTATAACCTATAATTCGATTTCTTCCAGAGCTTTACTGTTTGCTACGGAAAGTAAATAACTTACATGCATTCCACCACAATATAAGCCATCGTCGTCGTAGTTTTTAGGAGTGTCATATCCATGTCTCCACATACTTGAACGCGATGGTGGCTCCATCAGGCGAGCATGGCCCCAAATGCAATGCATGCAACCAAGTAGGAGCAGGATTTTAAACATCATCCTATTTGTTTCTGTAGCCATTATTCTATATAAAAAAATACGGTCATTTAAATTAGTTAAAAAAGGTGCAGAAGACAAAATTACAGAACTTTTAAGCTATTGCTCTAATACTTGCATAAATATTTATCTTTATTATGCGATAAAGAAATTCCTTACAAAATATCGGAAACTAAAACACCAAATAAGCTAGATGAATGAAATTGCTCATACGGTTTTTTACTCTCATATTTAGGTAGTTGCGATAAATATTACAAGAAAATAAATTTAATCTGTTGGTTCCTCTTTTTAAATGAATTTGACAATTTAACTGCGTTTATTTTCGAAGCAACGTGAAAGCTATTTAAGGGTGTGCCTCGAAATGTTGAGACATGTTCAGATAGCGAGACCGGCATGCTCCTCTTGAATCCTAACTGCAAAGAAATAATTAAGTAGATATTTTTTAGGATAAAAATTTTATACTAATACGTATTGTAAGCTTTTTATCTGTTTATTTTTCCATGTGTAATTACATTTGATAATCAAAAGTGCAATAAAGCAGATAGATAAAATTGCATGATCTTATATCATGATCTCAGATTTCTCATATTCTTTGATTCCCTGAATCAGCCAGCAGGGATTCAGAAGACATATAAAATACTTTTCATCACAAGTTGAATACTAAGTGCAACCTATGGAAGTATCACCGTCTTTGGTGACCATTTAATTGATTCGACTATGTGTTGTATTTAATTTCAGTTAAATATTTTATATATAACTAGATATTCATACTTCCTTCAGCAAAAAAATTACAAATATTAAATATTATTAGACATTAAAAGAGTTTCAACTAGATTTGCACAAGCTCAGTTTAAAATGTTCCTGGACCTTCTTAATAGAGTCGTCATGACATCATAGTGCTACCTAAAAAATGAATATCCATATAATTTTTCTACAAACTCTACAGCAATACAGTTTCGCAGCAATACAGTTTCGCTATTTTTAATCCCTATGTAAGCTGCTGATATAATTTTTTTAACAAATTCTTTATCAATTTTCAACAATGGTAGAAATTTAGATGATTGAAAATTTAATACAACAACGAAAACTTTTGTTAAATTCCACTATGACAATTAAAATTACCATTTGAAAATCAAGTTAAAAAACAAATGTTGAAAAATTTTCAAAATTTGCAATAACAAAAAAATAACCATTGCTAAAAAAACAACCTTTTAAATTTTAAAATTATATAAATTTCATAATGGTGGATTGATATTTTTGGAAACTGTTTACATCGAGATTAGAATCGGGGTAAACGAATAAAGTCTCTCTTAAATTTTGCTTAATTATTACCTTTTAAATTCACACCGAGCTTTTCATTTTCACCTTATAAAGTATATTTCATCCAATTCGGTACCACCTTATGAAATAATATAAACTATAATGCGGCAACACATACACATTTTCCTTTATTATTTGTAGAAATAAGTGTAAGTGTGGCGCCCACTCTTGGCGAACACCCTTTTAAATTAATAAATAAAATTAATTACTTTTTTTTTAAAATTTATTTCAACGTATCATGCAATTAGCTAATTTATTTCTGAATAATTAGTAAGGGGAGCAAATTTTTTAAAAATTTGATTATTTTTAGCAAGGGTTCATTTTTTTATAATTTGAAAATCCGTCTTATTATCATTAGTCCATGGTATAATAATATTATGTATAGAAGCATAGAAAAATCATTCATATTATTTTTTAATCAATCGATAAATATAATATACAATCCAAAAACATTCTTATTTCTACAAATTTAGTTTGAAATTGTTGAATAAAAATTTTGTATGAAAAATTACAAAGCATCAATTTTTATTCAAATCAATATGTAAAAATTTTTTTAGTGGAATTTATCAGTATTTTTTTAAAAGATCAAAAATAGTATACTTTCAAGCAAATAAAAATAACTGGTCATAATATACTTTCACCTAAATATAAATAATATACCTAATCTCATTTAATAATACCGTAATATTCAATATTTTATAATAATATCATAATATCATACTTTCAAACAAATTCAAGTAACTGGTCATAATATACTTTCAAGCAAATATAAATAATTGATAATAATGTATTTTCAAAGAAGTAAAATAATTCGTAAAATCTCTTTTCCATGTAACGATAAAGGAATTCTCAAAATACAAATAAATAAATAATCATTGTCTAATAACCAAACTAGTGTCTAATAATTCCGAAATTTTTTTTTTTAAATCAGAAAATATTTAAAAAAATTTATTTAAAAAATCGATTTTTTTCCGAAGTTATTCAAATTTAAACTTTTTATCTAATTAATCATTAAAATTCGGAACTCATAAAAATTGTTTTGAAAATTCTGTTGCATTCAAATAATCCAAACACAAATTATTTTAAAACAATGATGTTTTATTTTCAGTATTGTTTAATTCATTCATTAATTTTTCAAATTCGTTTTGAAGCGAAACGAATAATCGAAATAATAAAAATCGAAATCACGCTACATTTAGAATTTCATCAATTAAATATTGCAAACGATAAACTTCATTTAAAATGATGTCAAAAATTATTTTAAAAAGAACTAAAGATTAATAGGTATGATTATGCCATTCAGTATAATAATATATCAGAACCCTTACCTTGCACAACAATGGATGATGAAGATGAGCTGCCACTGAAAGATGAAAGGATCCCAAACACCTTTTAAAGTGGAAGGAGGTCTCTTCTCGACAGCCTTAATCACTCACAGCTCAAGAATTCTGAAAGTTCCGTTCTTTGGCAGGTTTTTCTTTTTGGAAGAACGGGACCCTAATTAATTTTCTTCCTGTTACCTGGGGAAAGGGTTTGTTTTTGTTTATTTCAACTATTTGTACGTCGTTAATGGCATCGGTGTGACTGCCGATACTTCAGTTTAGAGGTAAATTGGTGTAAGTCTGACATAAGTTTTTGTTCCTTTTTAAACAAGTTGTAACATTTATAAGTAATTTCCCTAATTGTTTTGGGACAGAAGATCGATGAGAAAGTATTGTTTTGAAGTGTTTGCTACTGTAGTGTTGCTTTCAGTTGGTTGCAAATTTTTTTAATCGCTTTTAAATTTATTTATTCTTGTGTTTTTTTGTAGTTCTGTAAGAATTGTGGATAACAATTTTCATGCAGCTGTGCAAAATTCTAATTTTTGAATTGCAAAAAGATAGTTAAATGCGTGATATGAATTTAAAAATATCTGTTTTGTGTTGTTTCTTTCTGATCACAATCTGTAATATTTTATTTGAGTGAATTCCCGTACCAATTTCAATGACTCATTTATTTAACATATCTTGAAAAAGTTGTTAAATGTAAGATCACTGAATTAAATTTCTTTCAGTTACAAATTCCTAAGTAAATGTTTATAGATTTTTCAAAACTAATTGATTTTATTGAGCTGATGAAATTTCAAAAAAAAATTATCTTAAATGTATTGGTTTTTAATTTTTAATTATCTCATTGAAGATTATGAAATTATTAGTTTTATTTAATTATTTAATATAAATTCTTTTTTATGAAAGAATATATTCAATGGTATTTCGATTCCATTATTGTTTTACATATTTTAAATTCATATTGCAGACTTTTACACAATTCCCTTCACCTTTTCTAATTTTAAATATGGATTATCCGTATATTTTAATGGGAAATCAAATTTCAAATATTGCTTTTGATTACTTTTAGCAGTAATCGATTTTCCTTAAATTTCGTTGATGATAAATAATGACTTTTTAAATTATAAGACATTATTTATTAAATGTTAAAAGATCATTAAGAATAATTTTAAAATTCTGCTTATATTTTGATTTTTTAATATAAATTAAACTGCGATATATTTATAATTTTGTAAAAAAATATATAAAGATGTTATGATAAAAAATGCTTTAATTTTAGTCAAGAAACAAAAATAATTAAGATTACTTCAGTTCGATTTTTTAAGTAAAGCTAAATCTAAACGAAAATTTCAATCTGGTATGATCGCTGATGGAATGCTGCAGAAGTTCAAAATTTAGCCTTTTTTTCAAATCCATCTATAATATATAATCTTTCTTTATAATTTTTAAAGCTTTTAATAATTTTCTTTCTTGACCGGATGCAGTGAATTTTTTAAATCAATTTTTAATCCCCTTCCTATTATACTTGTGCTCAAAAGCTCTTGTACACTTATCGCGTTCGGGATTGAAAATTAAATGTTCCATCATTAAAACCTAACGATCATTACATATAAAAGACACGTTTTGAAACAAATTTTGAAAAAATTATTCCGAAATTCTCTCGCATTTATAACAATAAATAATAAAATATTATATGAATAAAATTTTAAATTATTCGGAATATAATAATGAGAAAACTGCGTAATACAAAATTTTAAATTATTCAGAGTTAAATTTTCAGTGTCTTGCACTCGTTCAATTTTATGTTAACCTACAGATTTATTGTCAAAATGCTTTTTTATATATGTGATATAAATAATAGCATCTCTATAAATAAAATATCATTTCCACCATTTTCACTCTAAATAAAAAATACCTGAACATCAGAAATTTCAAAGATCCAAAATTTTCTATTTATGATAAATATCTATCTAAATCGGTTGCAAAATAATAGATATTTCTGAATCCTAATATAAAGCTGGTTTTCTGCTTTTTATTCTCTCAGCTCTAAAATAGTAGCATCAGCAGACATAAGAAAACTAATTACTGCATCAGAAAGCATGCGCACGCACCATACCACTTTTCCTCTCAAAGGAAAAGATACTCCCAAGAACCGCTGCAACCAAATGTCGGTCGACGACCTGCATCTGACCTTACATCGCGCATCTGAATATTCAGAGGGAGTTGCCGATGAATCAATCTTAAGACGGAGATCCGTGAACACCCCTCCCTCACCAAACAAACCCAGATACAATGGGCTAACAGCATAACAGACACCAAAAAAAAGTAAAAGTAATAATTGCAAAATGAGACCCTATTCATGGAAGCCCGGATCTGAAATTGGGTTACACTAATGAAAATTTCACTTTTGAAAGTGAAGAATGCTCAATAATCTGAGAAAAACGAAAATGAAATTGTTCTGCTGAATCGAATTCAGCAGACACGTGATTGGTCTTTTAATGAATGAAATAATGACGCAATGAAAGCAATAAAAGAGGAAAGATTCAAAGAATAAAAAGAATCCACAGAAACTCCAGTCTTGACCTTTCTCTTCTAATATTTTAACACCAGTATTTAATAAATAGTTATCTTTTACTACTAAACTCAATTGCAACAGACTGAATCATCCGGAATATTAACGACATACGATTTGAATTAATTTTTTATTAATAACTTGGTACTCATTATTCCAGCCACAAAAAAGTTTTAAATTTCTCAATTGAAAGATAAATTTATATTAGTAACCTTGCATTTGTCGTCTGTGTGTGTGTGTGTGTGTGTGTGTGTGTGTGTGTGTGTGTGTGTGTGTGTGTGTTTGTGTGTGTGTGTGTGTGTGTGTGTGTGTGTGTGTGTGTGTGTGTGTGTGTGTGTGTGTGTGTGTGTGTATATTTGCCTTCTTAAATATCCGTATATCAAAGTCACATGAAAATAATGACTGTCCACAGTATATAATATCTTGTAGTATGCTGTCTCTTGCAGCTCAGTCGCTTTTCTAATTATTTTCTTATTCCTAGTAGTGACTGTTGATTCTTGTATTAAATTGAGACAGCGTAATTAGTATGTTAGCACATTCAACAATAACTTGTATGAATTGAAGCATGCTGATTATCAATTAAAATATCAGCATACTAGATTTAATTCGTGGGTTTTTGACTGTGGTTAAAAAATAAATTGAAGGAAATAAAAAATGAATAAAATCAGGAAGTAAAAATCCATCACGACATTGCCAAATAATATAAAAATTTGAACAAATTTCCTTCCTTGATTTGAAATATGTTAAGAACATACTTTGTCAAATAATTTTAAAATATAATGAAAGTATTATAATTTTTTGTAACTGAAAAAATTCATTAAAATAATTGAAAAAAAAAATCATTTAAAACTTTGCGAAATTTTTAGAAATTTTTTTATTTATACAAAAATTTTATTATTGGTAAATTGACTTATTAACAAATAAATTTTTTGAATTTAAAATTGTCGCAAAATGTTTCATTTAGCAATATTTTCTAAAATAACCAGGGAATAAGTACCAAAATCTCATTTCAAAAAGTTTTAAATACCATTTCGAATTACACATTTTCATAAGTCACAGAAAATCAATAAAAGCACTCCTTTTCACAAACTCTGATAAAACAAAAAGATGAGGATAAAATAAATCCTTTACATGCTGATCAAATCAAAAATATGAACATACACAGGCAATTTCATGTAGAAAAAAATAACTTCATAAAACCATATTGCCTTTGGATATGAAATCCCTATATTCACCATCGTGCTTCTGTACTAGTGATGAGCAGTATTTTATTTTGTAAATTTTCTAACCACTTAGAAACGTCATGTCGATAGCAAACTACCACAAAAGAACAAAATTTCATAACTGGAAACAAATAATAATATTTTTGCTTAAAAATAATTACATTAGATTTAAAACATGAGACTTACAGTTGATGGTATACATGCTTACACAAGGATATACGTTTCTATATGCATCTGTAATTGCAAGTCCTTTTTTTTAGATAGATTCCTATAGAAGCCTATTTGCAATGGTTCTCATGACAAGACTTTAGGAAAATTTCCACAGATGTCTACCGATCATGGTAGACATCTGCGTCAAAGCATCAAAATCCCTAGCATCAAAAATCCTCCATCGTTCAAAAGTTCGTATTACTACAATACCTAAGATATTTCGATAACTACAATATCTAAGATGATAGAGCTAAAAAGTGATTCAAGCCCTAATTTCGCCTAAAATTTGATCCATGAAATATCGACTTAGTTGAAAAGGTATCTACCTTTGTCTTCCAGCCTGCCAAAAGTAATAGGAATTCCCCCTCTTTTTATTTACATGAGAATTTCATTCTAAAATCATATTATCTAAGCTCATTGATTTACTTGACTCCAACTTCATTCTAACATAATTTATTCTTTGTTGAATTTGCATTGATTTTTTTTCTTCTTTCGAGAATAGCAAACAGCCTTGAACCAGCTATAAATTCAGCTCATAAATAGAAGAGTACCGAGAAATCTTTTTTATTTTTTACGCTGCTTAGAAATGCTGTGCGGTAAAATATAATTGCTGAAAAAATGTTAGTATGGTGAAAAATCAACATCCCTTGTCAGAAACCAAGAATATTTCCATTTAGCAAATGCGTGTAACTCTGGCATTATGCGGATATTGCACCAAGTTCTATATTTACCTTTACCTTGAAATAAAAATTAGTTGGATGCTTTCCATAAATAATCATTTCAATGAAAATTGAGTTTTAATTTAACTGCTTTTTTTTAAATAGAATAAAATATTTTTTCTAAGTATATAAGATTTTCCAATGTTTGTAATCATTATAATCTCTCAGAATAAATGAAAATAAATAATAAAGTTGCAATAAATAACCACTAGCAGTTAGTTTCAAAGACTGAAATTTTATGGTATATGTCTTTATTCTAGTAATATAAACAGAGGCTCCAATAATGAAACTCAAGTCGTACATCCATTTGAATAAAAGTGATTTCAAATTCCCCAAATGCATAAAAAATAAAAATGCAAACGGCCTGATTCAGCGTACTTAATATTTATATCTGATGTAAATACATTTATTTTCTTTTGGCAAAGACTTGGATATATTCAGGCTCTTGAATTTATACCGATATATCATATGAAGTTGGAATTACAATGAAGTAAGGTTTAAACAAACAAAGAACTGTAATCAAATGCAATAAAGATAAAATGTCTCAAAAATGTCGTTTTTACTTAAATTTAAATACTAGCATGTCCGGAATGAAAATAGTTTAAAGTCTCTTATAAATAAAACAAATTAATAAACAATTATTTACCACAGAATCATCACTAAAAGCCTTTCTTATGTTTTTAATATATAATCACCATTCAATTTTTCTACTGTATAAAGTATTTATGAAATTTTGCTTTTATTTCCATACATTTTAGCAGTTCTACTGAATAAAACATTTGCAAACACCATTTAATTCAAAATCGAAATAAAAATAGAAAATTTCTGATTTTTAAAAAAGAAAATGATATTAAAAAACTTGTAACAGTTCGCTGCATTTATTAGGGAAAATTTTTCATAATTTTTTTAAATTTCATATTTTAACCAGGGATTAAGTTATTTAAAGCAATCTGAGTTTAAGTGACTTTGATTTATACTAGAGGGTGATATTGAAAATCAATCAATGCTGTGAGATATTTGATTAAAAGGTGCAATTAAAACCATTAGAATTGAAGCATCTTTGGAAATAATATGTCTGTTTATCTTATATCATATCTTCAGGATATATCTTCTATGAACTCAATTCACTGTAAACATTGTTTTTATATAGTATGAAATTTTAAATTAATTTAAAAACAAACTGCCTTCAATTTTTCTCAAGCTGAAACTTGCGTATCTCTGTGTTGCCGTTATTTTCTAGACAAATATTATTATTTCATGGCGGCACTTTTTTTGTATAAACTTCTGGTCTTCTATAAATATTAAAGCACTCTGGCACATTTTTAGAAATCCCATAAATTTTTGAAAATTGATTAAAAGATTGATATTAAGAAAAATTAAAAGTGTGTGTGTGTGTGTGTGTGTGTGTGTGTGTG
>JAPMOQ010040659.1:8055-50138 GCA_026543055.1 Argiope trifasciata
TATATATATATATATATATATATATATATATATATATATATATATTGCATCTGCTGAAGACGGAAAAACAAAAAGGTATTACTTACCCTAAGGTCTTGAATAAAGAGTATAAATATAAAAATAATTGTTATTTACGTTTCTCCTAGACATTTCTCATTGAAATTGAAAGATACATATTCATTTTCGATACGAAAATAAATATTATTCTTTCTATCATTCCTAATTAAACAAGACAGTTATTTTAAATTCCAACCGTTATTTGCAAAATAATTTATTCTGCGGCAGCAACGCGACGAGTACTAGCTAGTACGCGAAAAAAACTATTTATTGTCACATAAACGCGAAAAATCTATTTATTGGATATAGTAAAAATCCTATTTATATACGATATATTTTTACTGTAAGTAAGCATTTTATTTGAAAAATTCTGTAATCTTCATTCGTTGTGTTGATTGTCTGGTTGATTAAAACAAATTAATTTAAGTCTTTGCGGCTTCAAAAAATCTATTATTAAATTTTCATTGCTAAAAAAGAATCAAATAATTTGTCCGCTATTAAGCGATTGATAATTTATTTCCTATAAAACCATCACACATTATACATATATTCATCAATTTTGAATAATTCTGGCATCACAACAGATATTCTCTTAAATTGATCATTACTTTTAGGAAATTTCAATCTTCTTCGATGCTAAGAATGAAATGAAAGAGAAATTTTGTTTCTAATAAAAGATATTCTATATCATTATAATAGTTGAGTATTATTTGAAACTGTGAAGAAATATGCATATAAACAGTGATTTAAGGCACAGTTAAAATCTACACAACTGATAACATATTTCCATTACACACAATATGCTTTTGTAATATAAAACTGAAAAACAGAATATATCATTACACATATTCGAAAAACAGAATACATCGGCGTTAAAACTGAATACATCGTTTCAAACTTAGTAGCGTATATTTTAAAAATACGCTATATATATTATAAATCAAACATCAGTCTTTGATTCAAATCGAAAAAATGCAAAAAATGTGTTATTTATCTTGCTAAATAAGAAATTTAAAATCTTATATCACGCTGAAATAAATAGTAAGCCATAGTTTCCGCTAATAATGCAATCGCAGACATAAAATATCCTAAAGAAAGAATAATAAAGGGGCCTAAAACATCATCTAAAACGAAGGAAACGTTTTCCTCACGTTTCAGGTTGCTGTTAGAAGCACGAAACCATGCTTTATAGATCTCAAAATCAACGATTCGATGATAGAGTCCACCTTCAACAATTTTTGTGACTATAACATCTAAACCAGCTTTGCAACAAAATCGTTTGTTTAACATTATACGTAAGTCTGTAACCTCTATAGCATCGTTTGAAATGAATTTTGTTGCAAGAGGAGCTTTGCCGAATCTAAAATTGAAATACGACTTAGTCGCAAGAACTGCGGTGTTGTTGTCGAAACTGTCTTCATCCACAAGTTTATCCAGTGATATGAACCAATTGTTTTCCTGCATTTTCTTAGCAATGTAAGCCACGTTTTCCTTTCGAATTTTAAGCATATCACTAAAGAAAGACGATTCTTTCACAGATACTACCTTATATTGCTTTTGTTTGATAAATTCTGCAAGTTCATGCAGATTTTTTGGTGAATTATCATATACTGGCAAAGCTAACAACGACGCAAGTACTGCAGCGTAACTAGACGAAACAATGAAGGAAAATGTCCACCAGAAGGCCAGTAGAATATTTCTTTCGAACTCTCTTTCATCGATGCTTCTGCTACATAGATTTCCGAGTGCAGAAAGGAAGGTGAAAATATAATTGAATTTGGAAAGCTTCAAAAACTTCAATAATAATGAAATGAATAACAAAACAAAGATTATTCCATACCATGTTTTCATATCAAAAGGATATATGAAAGTATATATTCTAGGCAACGGCTTAGGAAAATTAGTAGCAAAGGTTCGCTCATCAGAAAAATATGGTTTACTGAAATCCACCACTTTTCGTCTTTCGTTAGTGACACTTAAAGAACATAATGCCATATCAGCTTCTCCCTTGCTTACCATGCCAACTAATCCGCTCCATGTTCCATTCAATAGACGGCTACCCCACTTTTTGTCAGGAGGTGTGATCAATTTATATTTGAAATTCAGTGCTTCAGACAGAATTTCAAGAAGTCTTCCTTCGGAACCACCTGGTTTTAACTTGAAATCTTTATCTCTTGGGAATTCAAAAATGTAGGGTAATTTAAGAGAAGCTACGGTGACTTCATTGGGAAAACTAATTTTTTTCATATTTGCGCTGCTTCTTAACAGTACTGATACCTGGCATTGGCTGTTTGAAAGAATCATTCAATATTTTCTTTTGAACTTATGCCTTTTCAATATAAGAGTTATTTATACTTAATATTTTGAAATCTATGTTAAACCTTGTGAGTAAAGCCTTTTATCTTAATGTATTTATCGATGACTTAAATGTATTCATTAGACGAACGGTTTAGTGGTTTAGTTTAGCATATATACAATCGATATTTGCTTCCTTGAGTATCAATTACGATTTCGATTTTTATCCTGCGTGTCTAGTTTCTTTGACTATATGTGGAAGAACACAGTTATTTTTTTCTCATTTTTTTATCTGTTTAAAAAAGGAGCTTTGTTATTAACCCGTTTATCCAGTTTTAAAGTTTTAGAAACATACTAGTTTTTGTTTTCTATTAAAGTATCGAAAACGAATTAACTAAAGATATATTTCTGAAACTGGTTTTCACAAAGTTATAATTTCTTAAGTAATTCATCTTAAAGCATTTTGCATAATAAATACTTAGAATAATGTCAAAACTTCTTTTAGCATTAAAAATATATATTAAGGGAAACTTCCGCTGGATTTGAAAAAACATAATTTGAATAACAACTTTTCTCCATTCGGTTCTAAATGACAACTAATGGAATAATATTGAAAATATATATTGCAATTACCCTTGAGATTAAAGTTATCAATATAAATTTTTATCAACATTTAATTTAATATCAACATTAATAATATAATTTTCATATAATATAAAGAAATATCAACATTTAATTTAGAAAAAATTAACTAAAATTATCAACAAATATTTATAATATGGTTGAATATCTCATATTAAATCTTTAACTGCAACTCAATGAATATATTATTTATTTATTACATATGTATAAAAAGAATTTGTTCAAACCTTTTCCCACTTTATTAAGTTTTATTCAGCTTAAAAAATCGTTACTATTGACGCTATTACATGAGTAGTATTTATTTGAAACAATGAAAAAAGTAATTTCAACTCACTATAATAATTTGGAAGCTGTAGTAAGGTCGAACTTTTCTTTCTCCTGAAATATATTTTGTTTATTGCATAGCTTCCTTTCTTAATGTTTCCTGAATTGCCAATTCATATTAAGTTTAGACAATTTAATTTCTAGCAAACTCCAGTTAGCTTGAAACACCATACCAGTTGCAGTTCTTATTAGGACTGACTATGAAAATGAATGCAAGCAGTTTTGTTCATGGATGATGACTCTGAACATACATTTAAATCAAAACATCAAAGCACAAACATAAGATGATTTTCTTTTCCGCCACATTTTCAAAAATTTTTCTCGCCCACATATGAAAGATCTTTTATATAATCAAGTTTCAAATTAGTGATCTTTTAATTTCGAAGAGGACTCTATTTCCTGGCTGTTGATGAAGAAGAGGTGAATAATATTAGTGTAAAAGAATTGCAATGTTATATTTAATCCTAAGGATGTAAGAAAATAGCGTGGACATTCCAGTTATTAGTCACTTTAAAACGAAAGTTTCGGCTTGATTTTTTTATTATAAGGTCTTGTTTTGAAGCAATATAAGTACTATTTTGGTATTGGTGTTGTAAATTTGAACCGTGATCATAGAATAAGAATGACGTCTGATCTAGCTAAACGTCTGCACGCCTCCAACGAAATGGATGTTTGAACCTCAACTTTAGAGCGGATGGATATCAGTTTTTACAGACACGATAGATCTTTCGAAGAATAGGGTTCGAAACCGTGACACCCTATTCTGAAACCGAAAAGTTATCACTAAACACTGCATTGTCTAATGAATGCCATCAAAATAAAACAATGATACACGTATACTACTTATCGAGTTTGATTATGATGAAATTACCAATACATAATAATATGCCCGGATAGCATTACAAGAAGAAATCATATTTTGCACTCAGTACTCAACACTATTGTAGTTTCGTCATAAGTGGTTTTGGTCATATGTTCCGTTTCGTAATCAAAACAAATAGCTAGATTCCAAAAACAACCGCTTGATGATTTTCAAAAAATAATGAAATACAGATTTGAAAATTTTATTGATACTCAGAGATAATTCAAATTCTTACCGTTTTCTTGCATTGATATTTGAGGAAAGAAACGGTGAAATCTGGAGGATCATCAATACCTGTTCTTAATTTGGCAAAGGAATGATCATTATATAAATGCAAGCAAATATAACAACTATAATAACTTTATAATTATTCTTTGAATTTGGATTTGTAAATTAAATTTGGATTTTAAAATCAAAGCCATTAACCAGGTTAAAATGAATAGGTATCTCTTCGCCGTATAATTTTAATCTAAATAATAAGATAAAATAATTAATATTATTTTCCTCAATGATTACAATATATAAATCAAATTTTAATTTTACAATTGTACTTTTCTAATAAGCTATTGATAAATAATGAAATATAGATCAATAGTTTTATGACTTTTAGATAATACATTTATTATCTTAGTATTTGAGAACTCGAATAGAAATGTTAGATAAAAAAAATTGAATTATTTATCACGTTGTTTGAAAAGTTGAGCTGTTATTAGATAAATGGTAATTCTTTAAAATTTATTCAAACATAGAATTTTTGCAAATTGAATGAAGGATGAGATGAAAAATCTTTATCGATGAGAACTGTAATTTCATAATTCGTTGAATAATTTATTATCATTTCTCAAATTAGCGCAAATTGGAAAAAAATTGTGCTGAAATAATATTTATATAATTGAAAGTTTTTATTCTAAAGTGTTCCGAAAATATTTTTTGAGATAATTTGCTCCGAAATTACAGAGTAAAAAGAAATAAAATTTCAATTTATTTCTAATTTAATGTATAGTTACTTAAATTTTGTAGTTTGGAATTTTAGAAACATTTCTTCTTTTGTTTTAAACAGTAAGTGCGAGCATATTAGTTGCAATCCGGCTCAGTTGTTAAAATGGAGATGTGGAACATGCATTTAAGCATAATCACAATTGATTTTTTAATATTAAGATGTATTATGAATATAATGAGATGTATGAATTTAATAAGTGAAGAGAACAAATAAATTGAAATAAAAATAAATAATACCCTGTTAATTGTTACTGGAAATAACATATTCTGTAGAATCTTTGAAATGGAGTACAATCCTTTAATAATCAATCTTTATAAGTGATGTTTACATTGCAAAGTTTACATGAGTGGGAATTACTTTGTAACTTTTATGGGAAAAAATCCTTTCTAATTATTGTTTTTTCACTTCTTCAGTATCATTTGGATAATTTTAGTATGATCATCAAAAATAATCTTAATATTTCATTGAAATTCTAAATATTTTCTTAGTAATCTAGTTTCTTCTTCAAATTAGTAAATTGCATCAAATTATGCAGTGTACAGTTTAAGTGACATAATTCCTTGAGAATATCACTTCATAATGTGAACAATAGGCTGGTGTTTAAATACAGATAAAATTTTGGGTCAGATTTATTGAGTTATCAGAATTCTTCTTTTGATTTATAAAACACATGTTTTAATGGTATGAGAATGGTTTTTCAGATCTACGATGAGGGTACAATTTCTGAGTTTAAAAAGATGGCATATATCATCAGTTGGTCACTTTTAAGAAAATTACCGTTAAAAAAGAAAAATACTAAATGGTTTATAACAGATCCGTCGTATTAGAAAAATAGTTAACCCATAACTTACTTTTTGATATATATATTTTTTATTTTGTCTTTATTCTTAACTTTATTATTTTACCATTTACTTTATTATACCCTCAGAGATAAGAAATTGCCATTATAGATGGTAAGGAAGTTTCATTTTCACTTTGTATATAATTACGGTGAAGGTCTGTGTTTAATCCATAGAGATGTCGTGTTATATTTCTTCATGAAATGTGGAAGAATGCGCTACACAGTCATGAAGGTGAGGTGACATTTTCTATTTAAATGCCTGACTACGCTATAATTGTGATCTAATCACTCATTTGTTACCGAATGTCTTGGAAAGGTGACGGTACCACCATCTACTTTTTTTATACTTTCATTCCTTCCTTATACTTTTTCTCTTTCTTTTATTCCGTCATGTTAAAGATAAAAGAAAAATTTTATTTATTTCATAACATTAACCTTTCTATATGAGATTTTTCATTCTTTATGTAGATTGAAATTTCGGTTACGAGCTCTCAAATCACTATTTAATTACGTAGAATGTATTTTTATGTACCATGGGGTGAAGAAAATGCTTTAAGATATTTTACTTTATAATTTTAAATACGTTATTTTATTAAAGAGTGAATATTTAATTCTTACTTAATGAGGATCAACTGATAAGTTTTAAAACTTTTTATTTCAAATTCATTAACTTCTTTTTTAGCAAGCTAGCATCATCCCCAGGAATATTTAAATGTGATAAAAGTTGAATATATAGCTACTGAAACTCTTGTACCTATATGATTTTTTTGTTACTCTGACATCCGCTATCATTTAGCGATTTAACCCTTTATTTACTGATGGCACTTAAAGTTACCATTTAAATCTGGCTTATATCTTTACTATTTGACTATTTTTGCTAATTGTATTGTAAAAAACTTGGATAACGTAACACAAATAACATGAAGTTAATATAAGCTAAAAGTAAGAATTAAAAATATGTAATTAATAATGAAATTAATGGAGAATATTTCTGCCAACTGCATTTTTTTCTTGGATTCTCTGGGATTATTCTGCAAGAAAACTAAATAACTGGTGCAAAAATGAAGTTGAAAAAATTGATGGCAACATAATTCGGTAAATAAAGGGTTAAGCCGAGTAAGTGTCTCATATTTTTTCAGTGGTACCAGCAAAGGCAGGGAGTATGATTAAGCTACTTCATACGTCACATTTGCTTGCACAACTCCTTTTTACAGGAGGGAACAATCACGCATCTCACAGATAGAACAGAGAACAACCATGCCCATATTGGAATTCGAATCCAAGAGGCCCAGATCAGGGGGAAGACGCACTATATCTTTGTCAGGATGGCGGATGTAGATTTTTAAAATACGATATTAATCCTTGTTAATGAAAATTCCATCATTCAATTAGATAATGTACAGCAACATATCTTTTATAACATTTTTTCATTTATATAAAGAACATTATAACATTGTTATATCAAACAGTAAATAATAAGTATTAAAAAACGAAAATTTAGAAGATAAGAAAAAGCATTATTTTGAGATTTTTATTACAAAATAAGCGTTTTCGTTTCTCAGGCATAAGGCTCTCATGCATGTTAATAAGTTTAATAATTAAATTCCATTACGGCTCATATCATTTTGCAGAAAGAAAATAAAATTTCATTATTGTTTATAAATTATAATATTTATCTTACATTACGTTCAATAATTAATACAATTATTTTATTATTATATATTCAATAGCAAAAAAATTCATTTGCAAAACCTTTCTTCATATTTTACTTTAAAAGAATGTTTCTATATTTTTTTAACGCATTAACACCTATCGAATTATTTAATTTTCTTATTTAAAAAATCTTTTTTTTGTCTCTGTATTAAACTATTTTTCGAATAGTTTTTTTGATAAAATTAAAATCAATACTTTACTTACATCTCCTTCTTCAATGAGATTTGCAATAAAGACGCCTCTCTTTGTGTTCAAATGAAATTAATTAGTTTCGTTTCTTTTGAAGGCGTATTTTGTTTTCAAAGTATTTTTTACGATAGTGCTCTGCTTAATTATTGGCACTTCTAAAGATAATGGTATTGATTTGTTTTAAGGAGTCACAGAATTTTCTTTTTGTTACTTTGATCTTCTTTTGTTTTCATGAAAAAAAAAAAAAGACGAAAACAAATCCTAAGAAATAGATATCCTTAGATATTAACTGAATTCTGCCTTTTTAAAAATTGTTTTTAAACTTTCTCTCACATGCAATGAAAAAAAATGAGAAAGTATTATAAATGTCACAAATTTTGATCTCGGGATTTTATTTAACTCTCCCCCCACATGTAGGCCTCTCTGATTCAGAAAAGCAGAATTATCTTATTATGTCTGGCTATTTCTTAATATATTTGCTCTAACACACATTCAGTTAGACTAATGAAATCTGGTTTACTGGTTTAATGAAGTTTGTATTTTTTTTTCAAAATTTGAACAAAATTCATCTACGGAAAGCCTACATGTATACATATGAACAAGATAACACAAAAATATTTATACAGGATATATTTAGGATAAAAGTTTTGCTTATAAAATTACTTTATGTGCATTGAATTTTGGATGAAAACTCTGTTGAAGAATTGACCACTTCTTGTCCCATATATATTCTTGTGTCTCTGAGCACGATAACTCATAAACATTATGAATTAGATAAATAATGGGGAATAAAACTCCGTTCCAATTAGGTAAATAATTGGAATGGGGTTTTGTGCCATATATTTCAAATTTTGGATTTAATTGATAGAAAGGAAAGCTTCTAAATTTCATACATCGTTCTTTTTGTTATATATATAAAAAAAACATGCCTGTGTATTACTATGTATGCGTATATTATATGAAAAATGAAGACATTATGAATACATAATTACAGCCACCATTTACGTCATTTTCAGGAAGGATGCACAAGTGCATCGAGTTTAGTTTAATTATATCAATGTGATATTTTAAAGCAGCACAAAAGGCGGTGTGGAATAGTATTCTTAGTTTTGAATTACAGTTAGATAACGAGAACAATACATGCGCTAGCAGTCAGCCCTTTTCCTAACTTCTGCATCCTGCTAGCGAAAGGACATTTGGTCCCAGCGAATTTAAATTGCAAAAGGCGAGCTTACATGACCGTTGTTTGGTGGAATTGGATCTCGAACTTGAAACTCTTCGGTCCCAAAGTTGAGACTTGTCGCCAGGCTGAGGATGATTGAAGGAGAACTAAAAAGAAGGCACTAAATTGTCTTAGTATATGGAAACCACCAACGAAGTTATTTTTATTTAATATTTTTGGAATATTAATTAAATTAAATAGATTTTATCGTTATAATTGCGATAATTAGAAAATTTCTGAATGTTGAATATTTATTTTGAAGGTTAATACTTTTCTAAGAATCGTGTATTTTCCATATTAGGTGCTTTTAAAAATGCGGGAAAAATTTATCTATTACACAAAGGATATTTAAAAGAATTCAGAAATGTTCTTTCCTGTAATTTCCAAGAAGATTACCATAACAGAATTTCCTACTTTTTTTTAGCAATATGAGGAAACTAAATTCATATAAAAATGAGAAAAAAAATCGAGTTAGATGAATGCGAAAAATAATTCAGTAATGTTTTTTTTTCCTTGTAATCTCATTGGAGAATTCCTCGGACTTTATTTAAACATGTACAAATTCAGAAGTAATAATATTAATTTTTTCATTACTAAAAAAATACTTTAGTTAAAAAAAATACTTACATAGTTTAATAGTTTAGTTAAAAAAATACTTTCATCATTTACATGATGAAAAGTTGCAGAAAATACGTTTTAAATGTACATATTAAATAGAATATGTATTATGTATTTACTAGTGCTAAAAAATTTTTATTAATTAATTCTTCAGAAGTTATTTTAATTTTTGCTTTGAAAACTGTGCATTAAGGCACGTTTAAAACATCTGTGTCAAGCATTTGGAATTATGAATCACTCATAAGAACCAATGAAAATACATGTTGATTCGGAGTAGATGTTTTAAATATTGGGGTAAAACGAGTTCAGGAGTTCTCGAAAGCCTCTTATAAATTAGATATGTGGCATACTTGTATTTGAGGGTTTTTTATATTTTGTGTTGAAATTTTCTTGTGATAATGTGTTATGTAATTAAATATTTAAATTATTTTTAATAAAAAATACTAATATTTCCGCTGACGCTTGCTAATTCTTAGATTATTTCATATTTAGTTTGTTGAAATTTTTTGAAATTAATGTTTAAAGAAGAAGTTTTTATACTATCGGATATTTCAAAAGATTATATGGTCATTGAGTCCGTGTTATCTGAGATGCTATTATTTCATTTCTCTGAATATTTTGTAACTGAATGTAAAATATAGCAAGTTAAGTAAGGAAAACTTTATCTTATTGCCGAAGGATTTCTATACAATCTAACATATAGTAACATTTTTGATAACAAAAGTAAATTATGTATATTTTCTGAATTTAGGATGCTCTGACAAACAAATAGACTGTTTGTTCCATTATCTGTTTTTCAATATGAAGTAAGAATCTTGTCGTCTTAGTTGAGATTTTGTAACTTGTAAATTTAGAGAAACAGCTAGAAAATCTAAAATTGTATGATTAAAAAAAAATTTTTAGTATCCCACTGAATTTTTTTTTAAGATTAAAATAAAAATATTTAAAGAGAATTACAGAAGCCTATTAGAAAATTATTTGAAAATCTTAGCATATTTGATTTATTATTGGATTTTATAAAGCAAGTCATTAAATTAAAGACATTTAACGACGAATTTGATAATTTTTAAATAATGTCATTGGGGATTTGAATATTTTCTTTGTGTTTAAAATATTTTGAACGAAATGGAATATATATGGGAAAAACAGTTTAACCCATTTTTACCTCTCAATAGCGGTTAAATTAATTTAAAAAGTTGTAAATGTTAACTATTGCAATTTTATCTAACTTCTTGCTCTAAGGATATCTGGCTTATTTCAACATAATTTTTTTGCTCTTGAGTCTTATTGGCATTCGTTGTCATGTAAATTTATTCAAAAGTCTGCAGAATATTACAAAATTTCTATATTCTTTAATACATCCGCTGCCATTTTGGATGTATGGGATTCTGACAGTATCTAATAAGACTCTTACTAATTTACTTTCTCCTAATTGTAGTAGAGAAGGTAGTGTAGAATTGAATCACAGGCGATCCACGAACTAAACAGAGATCCGTTCTACTGATTCAGATTCTATATTGACTCAGAAATTTTGCTGTTGCGTGAATGTATATGACACAGCAGTCGACGTATTAAGGATGGTTCATCAGACATGTTTAAAGGATTTTAAGCAATAAGGAGTCTGATTGCTGAATTTATTGTAATTAAATTTATTTATTTCTCTTATGAATGTAAGAAAAATATAAAAGTCTACAGATTCAAAATACACTATTATTCATAACTTTTTAAGAAACCGGTCACGAATTTCTTTTTAAAAGGAACTGTTTTACTTCATTTCTTTCCGAAACTATTTAAACTATAGTAAATTAAACTGAATATATCATTTTTAATTTTAAAAAATTTAAATAATTATAAATGTGAGAAGAGCTTTAGAAAATTTCTTTACATCAAATGAGAAATTCAATCAAATACGATTACCTGTAGCGTTCAATGCTCAACAGGTAATCGTCGCGAGACTTTCATATCCCTTTCTGACTCCCAAACTTCCTCTGGACGACGAAATAATTTCACTCTTTCAGCCCTGTCAAACCACCTGCAGCGTCCGTTTAATGAGATATAGAACTCGACAAGGGAACGGGAGCCAGCCTCGCAGCAATCCTCACTGCGGGCAACGAGATCCTACCACCATCAATCTTTGGCGTTTCCAAAAAACCGATCAGTTCCCTTACCGGTCACCTCGGATGAGGTCGACCAGCACAAACAGCAGTCCGCGTGTCATTCCTTTTTTCCGTGATAAATTAGCTTTTGAAGAATCCAGTTGCGAAAATGAGAGGGACACGTCAACTTAGACTGATGCCCGGATACCTTGAAGTATAAAGTGGTCACACCCAACACTTAATTCTCGGCAACTCGAAGATCCGCAATTTTCGTCGACTTGTTCGGACCTGATTGACAGATAGCCCGGGTTCTTGCCTTATCAGCAGTTGTAAATGGAGGCACGACGATTCCCGTTTTCATCGGTGTATAATTATTGCTCAGGCTTTGATGTCCCTGAGGGGTCATTAGGAATTATTTCGGCGTTCAACAAAAGCCCGTGCAGCGGTAATTGGGCGGTTCTTAGCATGCTAGGAAGAAGCAGAATTGATTTCGAATGATGTTTAGCTAAGGAGGCAGTGAGAGGCGAATGCATAGAGGTAACAGCATTTATAACAGTAAATAAATCTGATATTACAACTTAAGTAGGCATCACAAATGGTTATTAATTCTAGAATTGTATTTAGCTAATGGAAAGCGAAATTATTGAGGCAATAACATGCAAGTAATATTTCGTAGAATAAATTTAATGTTTCGGTTAGAATAAGAATATCTACTGTACAATTATAGAGAAAAATATTTAACTAATCAGGTTTTTTTAACAGCATAATATGTTAGCATTTTCAATATAATTTGTCAAAAGAACTAGTTTAAATTGACTACATATAAATAAGACTACTTATAATTAATTAAAATTTTCGATTTCGTTCTTTTGTAATGGCTTATTATTTTAAGAAAAAAATAAATTTTAAACTTAAAAAAAGATTTGAAGGTTGTTTTTTTCTGTCTAGAGTTTATGATATGACTGATTATGTTATAAACATAATAAAAAGGTTTCTTCAGTTTTTAAAATTTAATACGAGCATGGCAGGTAACTGGGTGTGATGTAAATTTTTTTATCTACATTACATCCAATTTGCAAACTAGCAAATATTGATGAGATCCAAAGCATAATAATTCACAAGCATTGAAAAAAGTTATAAATGTACTAATGCTTTGCCGTGTTGATACGCTATAAGACCAACACTGGAGAACCAATACCTCTTTGAGCCCCATCATATGGCACTGCTCGTGATCTATTACTTTTAGCGCACCAAATGTCGGTCAATATAATTATTGTTCAATACTAGAATAAAAAGGTAGAAAGAATGGTGAGGTAAAAGAGGTTAAGGAACAAAAATTTAATTTTTGAAATTTCATGAACAAAAAATTGATTGCAATTTGTGAAATAATTCAAAAGTAATATTTAAATTCTAAACTAAAAACCAATGGCTCCGAAATTTTAATAAGTGATTATGAGATCAATGAGGAATCAACAAAATTAATTCAATTAAAACTTGTTTTTAAAAAATGTAAACTCTAGACCTGAAATGGTTAAACATTCAACTAATATGTTTTTAAGGAATTACAGTTACAACACAAATAAGTAAAGGCTGATTTTCCCAGAAGAAAATGACAATCAGCGAATCTGATCTCGCAGCAATCTGTGATTGCTAATTTCTAAAGGCGCTAAAATAAAACTTGTTTTAAGGAAAACAAATTAAGGAATATCATCAATGATACATTATTTTATAAAATTAAGGAATACCATCAATAATACATTATTTTACATTTTATAAATTTCCTTTAGCCTTGGAATGTGTACTGACAAGAAAATAGGTTCGAAACAATATTCTTGAAACTTAACTAAACCAAATCAAGAATCGGTTATCCACTTATAATGTATTATGTACATAATGATCCTGGGAATGTGCATGATAATTAAAAAGAAGGAAATTTCAGATAAAATTTGAAAACTCGTTTATATTGCAAGAAATTCAACAAACAGTTACACTTAAATTTATATGAATTTTTTTTTATATTCTTAAAGTTGATATCGACAGATCTCTTAACCCTTGCACTCGGAAAAGCAATTAGATGCATTATTTTTCACCGAATATTGCATTTGTTTATTGCGAAGAAAAATAACTGTTTTTTAAAGATTAATTTAATTGTATAATTATTTTTAAGTTTAATTTAAATATGTTTAATTGCTAAAAATAATATTTATAACTGTTTTTTAAATTATTTAAAAAAAAATTAATCTGCATCTTCTTACTACTTTATAAATATATTTTTTACAATCAGAATTAAAAACAAAAATATAAAACTTGAAAATAATGCACCGTCTTGATATTGGGAAGAGATATTCTAGTATAAAGAGTTAATACTACTTTCATAAAATAATATTTAGTGGAACGTCTTTATACCTTTCTAAGTTTTCTCAAATATCACGTTTAAAAGAAAGTAAATATACATAGATATATCAGGAATTTATTATATTGAACCAAGGATATTTACATTCATACTTATTCTTATAGGTAAGCTTGCATTCGAAAGCTTTTTTTGATTTTTTTTCTAGGAGTATTTCGTTCTAAAAAATATGTTGATTACATAAGCAAATTCATGTTTAACTTTGAATAGCAGCTCTTTAAAAATTTTCTCACTTGTGGAATTTTCTTACCAAGTTTTGAAAGGTGAGCAGTTTTTTGGCATCACGTGAAATAACTTTCCCTTCAACATTTTAATAAGATCCCTGAAGCAACTATTGAGCAAACTTCAACCTCCTGTCAAAATGGCGAAAACTGAATCTTATCCTAAGGGCAACTTGAAATATCTAGACAGGGTCAGTTGCTGAAGTTTGTGCTTCCAACAAAATATGGTAAAGTAGGAAGTGCTTTTCTTAATTAAAAAGACAATCATGATTGATAATTTTCATTTAAGAATATGACCAATCCATATGCTTAATTACATTTTTTTTCTGCCATGGTGTTGAATCTATAACTCTTAAAAATTGTTGAGGTATATATTTTTAAAACATACTTACTTCCATGTTTATTTTTTTAACTGTTGAAAAATACTTGTTGCATGAAAGAATGGAATTGTTTTTTTTTTTTTTTTTTTTTTTTTTTGTAAATATAGCTTGAAAGTTTTTTTAAAAAACGAGATTTTTGTAAGAAATAATTTTGAATTAATGTAATTCCATACTAATTTGGGAAATTTCTTTTAGAAAATGATTAAGAAACTGGTCCTTTATTTTGATTGGTGTAATATTATGTGATCGATAACATTAGATTATTAATTATATTATTATAGCATATTTAGATTATTTCATTTTTGTAATTTTTTTTTCATTACATAATACTGACAGTAAATATTTTTTGTTGAAGCCTTTTTTATTCTATTTTTTTGTATTGGATAAGTATACAGTTTATTAGCATGTAGGTTAATAAATTGTAACTAAATAAAAATAACTGCTATCTAATAGTATATTATCCTACGGTGCAAAAATTCGATGCAACAGTTGAAAATTATAGTTAAATCACATGTTTTAATGTGCTGTAATTAAAAAGAAATAATGGCATACATCACTTAATGTCAAACTCCTGGTCTTCCTCATAAATAAAGGATGGTAACTAAGAGGAAAATATATATTTCCATGATGTAACATAATATTATCCATGCTTTGATATTTGCAAAGGCTTCTTCCCCCAAAATAGTAACATGAAAAAAAAGGCCTTTTATTTATTTCATTTTTAAAGTTAACTATTAAGTAGAAAGAGCGTGATACTCAAATTAGATTTAACTTATTTAAGACGAGTTGAAATATCACATTAAGTGGCGAGTCATATTGAAAAGATTCTTTAAAATTTGAAATTAGTTCAAGATTTCTTTTTTGGTTGTTAATTCTGTAATATAGAAACATATATCAGAAAAATAAAGCGATTGATTTGAAAATTTTTCATTTCAAATGGGGTGAAAGGATGAACTTCATTTCCTGATAAATCTTCCAATATTTTCCGTTTATTTCTTTTTAACATTTATTATTTATCTGTCTTTTAAACATGTGTGTGATCTACTCACAAGTCTACTCATTGCCATTTACTACTTCTGATACAAGAGATATTTTTACATCATCATTAAATTAGATATTATACTTAAGTATAATCTTAACTTAAAAACCAATTTGTGGTCCTTCATTTTTTAAAAATTTTATTTGTATTGATGCGGCAGATAATTAGTATTCCAACTTAAATCAATATCTGTTAATGGAATCTTTCCTGGCACGATACTAGAATTCAAGCACGTGTTCATCGATATTTGAATCATTAATTCTCATTAATCATTATATAGCAACGAGCTAATGGGACGGAAGGGCACTTGTTAGACCACCCTGTAAGTTCAACCTATTGGTGAGCATTGATTAATTAATAGCTGTTTATCAATTAACTAATACATATTTTTCTGAAAAGGTTTTGTGTTTGGACTTTTGATAGTTTCTAAAGGCTTAGAGGAGACAGAAAAAGTTTATTTAGACCACCCTGAAAGCAGACCACACATATCAATATTTATTAATCTGCTATGTGAAAGTTGGTTAATTGACTAATACACAATTATTAATTTTTTTTTCTTGCAATTTTGAAAAGTGATTTGAGAAATAAAAACTTAGTGCAATAATTAACCCTTGTTTTGAAACAGATGACTAATATTTTTTATAAGAGTTGAAATTTCTAATTTCCTTTTATTAAGGTATTGTAAGGTAATAGTTTTGTTGAAAGGATTAAAGCTTTTGAATGCCTCAATTAAGTTAAATAATGATTGATAAGCTGTGTAACGGTTTAATTATATACTGTGGAATAAATTTCTTGGAAACTATTTCAATGAGATAGGGGCCTTTTTCTTTCAGTTTTAAACTTTTTATTTGATTTATACACTATAAACAAAGGACGTTGTTTTTAAGTTCTAGTGTAATTCAAATGTTTAAATCAATTTTAATTTAATAATTTATATGAGAATGAAGACACGAAGAGACCATTTGCGTAGTATGAACGTAAATGATATTAATTCTTTTTTACCACGAAACCAGAATTTATTGACAGTAAAATTTATGGATTAAATTATTAGATTGTTTTACAGTTGACGGATTATAAATTACCTGGTTTGTAACAAAGGTAAATGCAGCACCCTACTAATATGAAGATGTGCCTTCATCCTTTCAAAAGCGTGACCTCAGGGGCCTGATGGTAAGGTCGGTAAAGAAGGGTTTTAGGTTCAAGACCTGATTATTCCGAAGAATCGTTGTGTAAGCTGGTCTGACTAAATCGGTCGATTTTAAACGTCTGCCCTCTAGTTTGGTGTGAATGTTTGGACAGAATGGGTGTTAGTTCAGGTATCATACTCGTTTTCAGAATGCTGTTCAAATTACAAGGTTCGTCCCAAATATCTCTTGTTTTGCTTTAAATCGGTATGCTAATATAACTAACCTTCTTTTAAACCTTCTAGAAGCGAATAATTTTTCTCAGTATTAAAAAAATGCTTTTATTTCTTAACGTAATGCGCTTTTGTAACAAATATGTTGCTTTACATTGGGAAATAAATCATATTCTTAATATGGCATTATGTTCCTGAATATAGGAGTATATATGGAATGTTTGATATCGTTACTGTGAGCATTGTTTTATTTTATTTAGTACACCACACCATCAGTTAAAGAATCAGTATTGTAGTTAATATCATAAAATCTGATACAAATAAATGGCGATAAGATTATAATACTGTTTCGCGTCCATCTTTTTTTGTTGGAATGCAATTTTTATTTTCGTTTAGCTGAGTTTTAGCTCCAGAGTCAAAATCTAGAATAACAAATCATGAATGCTCAACAACAGCTGTTTTACACATTCTGTACAGTTTTTTTTTTGACGTTTTATGTCTTGATAAGTATCCAAATATATTCCAAAATCCAGTAAAGCATAGCTTTTTTTCATTCTCTTTGGAGTTTGGACTTAGGACTTTGGAATAACTCTATAAATGATACTGAGGGAAATATATTTTCAGCTATTTATTTATGACCATCGAAACACCATTGGTACATTTTCCCAATCAGCAAAATTTTTAAAAAAAGTCAAACCTGATATCTAATCAACGCTTAGAATGTAATTCATAGAGGCGATAAAACCTGAGAGCTGATTAATATACACACAAGGTTCTCTGGTTGAAAGTCAAACGAGTATAGCACCTCATTAGAATATGCAAATATTCCAGTTATTACGTGCAAGTTTCTCTGATGATAGTTTTATATTTAGTTTTCTTTGCAATGCTTTTAGTTTTAGTTCAGCTTAGTTTCCATAATGAAACCATCACGTTAATGACGTGTTCAAGAACTTCAATTTTATAAATTACATATTAATGGCAAGGTTAAGTAAATATTTTTAAAGTAAATTAATGAACTTTAGCTTAGTTATTCTGGTATATATTTTCAATCAGTAAGGCCTGACCGGTAATAAATGACATTCAGAGTACAGATAGTCTGATAATCACTAGTTGTTGATAAAAATTTTTTATCATTAATATGAAATATCTGACGGTAAGTTAACACCATTATTAATATTCCTAAATAGTGTTAAAAATTTAATGACTTAAAAATTCAGAAAATCAAATTAATTATATAAATTAAACAAATTAATTCAATTGATAGGTGTTCGTGCCTTCACACATCACGTTTTTGAATTTCAAGTAGACAAATTGCTTTAATCACATTATTTTATTTCTCATTATTTATTTGAAATAATAGCGAGTCAAAATACTACTCCATTTTCCTTAGCCTGGAAGTCAAAAGACAATTTCAGTGAATTGCATTTTAATATTTTCTTAATATACAAATTATATTATAAACATTGGATATTAAATCTATTTCTTCAATATTCTCAATATCCAGTCTTTTTTTTTTAGAGAAATTCTCTGATTTTAAAATTATTTTGAATTTTGTATGCTTGTTGTTGTTACTTATTACACTTGCCATAGACAGGCCCGTTTGTGCAGTACTTCTGCACAATGAGGGTAGAATGTGGGTAAGGGCCCCTGAGCACCCGAGGGCAGAAATTTATGAAAATGACACTCACAACCCCATTTTATTGGAGGGGGGGGGGCTCGCTCACACATCTTACAGATGAGCGGATGGTAAAGAATAATCATGTCCGAATTAGGTCTCGAACCCGTGATGTCTATGTAACACGACAGGTGCGCTACCCCTAGGGCAGTGGGGCTGAATTCTTGTAAGAATGATATTTGAGTTGGATGCAAATAAAGGATTATGTTGAGTTCTTTTGCTACACCCTAATTCAACAAACTGGGCTAGGTAAAGAAAGCAATATTAATTAATTTTTATTTTGACATATCTTGATGAAATCCATTTTAATTTTTCATTTTATTGATAATTCTCAATTGTACTGAATATCAGGAAGTTTTTTAATTCTTCTTTTAGAAGAAAAGGTATTTGTTGCTAAATTTTAGTTTGCTATTAAAAATTATAAAATTACATTTTCTGAGTTAAACATAAAAGTATCAGGATTTTTTAAAATCTTTTTTTTTTTCAAATTTCTTAGAATATACATTAAAGTTTGATATTATCATTAAAATTTATGAATATTTATTATCAAAGATTTTTTTCGATATCATTTGTGTTAGAAGAAAACAATAAGAGGCTTTTAAAAATCTTTATGATTTATATACCATTTACATGCAGTTAATATATCTTAGATTTTTTAAGCAGAACTGAACTAATGTTTAAACAGTTTTTAATTCTTATAAATAGCAAAAATCGGATCTTCAATATTCGGCAAAAATCGGAATATTGGAGATTGGATACTGGATCTGGACAATCTGGAGATTTCCAAATCTGGATATTGAAAAGAAAATAAATGTTAATGAATTTTAGTTTTAATTTGTCAGAATGGTTTGGTAATCTTCTGTGTACAAAACTAGAAAGTATTTGAGATATAAAAACATTTTACTTTTGTACGATGTATTCTTCGGTCCATTCTATATTAAAATATATTTAATAATAATTTTTTACTTAACTTTTTAATATAAATTAACCGGACTGAGAAAATTTTTTCCCCTATTATTTAAACTAATTATAAAATGAGTCACCTATTTAGCAAAATAGAACAGTAAAAAATGGAAAAAAAATTAGTTATTTACTGAAAATGTCAAAAGTAACTATAATTTTCTTTATATTTGAAATGCAATAAAAATAAAGTAAAAAAAAAAAAAATAGAAGTAAGCAAATAGAAATAAAAGCAAATTGATTTCTTATTAATATGCTCAGAATATTTAAATTAAATCAAATTTCCTTTGCCTTTTTTTTCAATGCCTTTTTTTATGCCTCAAATTTTCAATGCCTCAAAATCAATGCCTTTTTTTATTATAAATATGTCATTGAAAATTTGATTTGCTTCTGGACTTGAGTGTTCGGTGAAAAATATGCCATTTAATCTAATATGTAATGGTCGAAAAATATTTTATCTTAAAATAATTCATTCCAACATTAATTAAATTTAAATTGTTGTTGGAACGAATTAAAGTTTTATAAAAATCGATGCAAATAGAAATAGAAAGAGACGAACTTCTTTCTGATATGCTCATAATATTTAAATTAAATCAAATTTCCATTAGATGTAAATTTTATTTATGATAAATATGACACTGAGAACCTGATATGCTTATGGACAACCTGTAATGGCTGTAAAGTATTTTATATTAAAATAATTTTTTCCAACAACAATTAATTTTAAAACAAAAATTTTTGTGACAAAATATTATTTTGAGTTTTTATTTTAATATTGATACTAAACAAAAGCTTACAATATTGTTATCCAATTGCAAATAATTATAATCTGGTTTTAATTTAATTTTTCCCTACAGAATTGCGAAAAAAAAATTCTTTCTTTTATATTCTAGAAAAGATAAATCACTTTTAATAAAAAATTCTACTTTATTTTTAATAAAAAAAATTAATAAGAAATTCTGACTTAAAATCTATGTTAAAGATACATTTTTCTCTTTAATTAATATTTAAAATTAGCTAATGAAACTGTTTGATGAAATTCAGACTGTATGCAGTAATTAGAAATAGTATTCTATTAGAACACACCTATTTGTTTTATAATTAAAAACATTTACACTATTTGTGTAGGAAAGAAAGCAGAAATATATTTCTCAGTCTTTTTTTTTTTTTTAAATAAAGCTATTCGATTGCATAAAACTCTTATCAATGAATTCTTTTTAAATATTTTTCCACTCTTCAGTTCCTAAAAACTACTTGGTTAAATTTCATATTAAGAAGAGACTCTTAGAAAATCAGAGCACCAGAATTTTATAAAAATTCTTACAAAAAAAGCATTGAGAGATTGTTTTTGGAGGTTTTTTCCAATTGAATTTGTTTCTCCAAAAAAGCGCCAACTTGGCGAATTATTTTTTTGGCGTCTGCTTAAAAATGAAGGAAAAAGTTAATTAATGTTGCTTTTTATAATGCTATTTATCAATTAGAGCTTTTAAGTGCTCCTGAACTGTGTAAAAAAGTAAGATGAATTTTTTGTCCATCGCTTTAAAATCTCTCTTCAAGAGATAAGTATCTTGCTCATGTTGTAAAAAAAGATGAAGTATATAGCCGATGTAGAGCTACATTGTCTTCGATCTTAATTATTTTGCTAGACAATGTGAATACAGGTTATGTGACAATGTGATTTATTGAAAGCTATTAATCAGCTCTTTTAAACAGTGCCTAAGTTCCTTAATTGAAAGGAGAGATATCTTAAAAGACGGGGAAATGAACTATTTAACTTTAATTTAAGTGTAAAAAAAAACTTAATTAAACTCGGTATATTTGTTGCATCATTTTCTTTATTTGCATTTTATTTTTATAGCGTTTATAAAGAATTCTAGACATAAAAGATAGCTCTTAAAAAGTCAATGAGGGTAATTTTTAATAAGGAAATGTATAACGGTAATCAAACATTTTATGCGAAGTAAATAATGCAGACAATTAGAAAAGATTAATAAATGTTTCTGAGAGCTCTTCTCTTGTGTTATTCTTAGCACTTTGTTTTCAGAGTTATAAAAATTTGGAATCGAACGATATGGATGCTCATTTGAGACTATGTCCGCTGCGTGCGTGGCTCAGTGTACGCATTATTTGCTATCATGTATGAAATATATTCGTGGAAACAGGAAGAATGTACAGCAGGTACATTTTGAAATTTTTGAAATACAAGTAAACTATGCAATTTGAATTCATTGTATTCATTATAATTTCCCTTAATTATTTGTATTCCTTATAATTTCCCTTAATTATTTGTATTCATTATAATTTCCCTTAATTATTTGCATTCATTATAATTTACCTTAAAATTTTGGAATAAAATGAATTGAAACTGAAATATAGATTGGGATTGAATGCACAGAAAATCTCTGATAATTAAATCAATGAAAAAAGCACAATAAAGCCTTGAAAAAAATGTAAGAAAATGTCACTGAACAAAACAATTATTTTTAGGTGGAAAAAAATCTCAACACAATTTCGCTTTTTTGGAACAAGATTAGAACATTTTAAATCAAAACAAGAAAAACACGCGCAACCTCTTCCAGTTACAAAATCTGAGTACAAGTGCGTTTTATCATTCTTTAATTAAAAGACATTATTTATTTCATAGAAATTTCATTATTTATTTACTTATTAATACCACCTTTTCAAAATTTCTGACGGAATAAAGCTTAACTACGTAAAAAATATATTATATGAAGATGAAGAGATGTATACGAATACAGAAAGAAGTAAAATGAAGAAAAGAAAAAAATTATGTAAACATTAAAATGTATTCTTGTACATATTAAAAATAAAAGGCATTTAAGAATTAATCTCATTTCCGCATGAATTGAAAGCAAAATCATCTTTTAAATGAATTTTTAATTTTATGTGTGTTAATTTTAATGAATTTTTACTAGGTGTTTCAAACATTTTTCCCTTTTTGATTGAATTAATCTAATTTACTAGTTTTGTATCCTGACAGAAAACATAAAATATTTATTCAATTCCATTAAAAATTCTCTCTCTTAAATTTGTCAGTAAAAACATATTTAAATAAGTTAAGGAATATCCAGCAACGCATGAAAAATAATTAGCATTCGTTGTAAAATATTACAACTCTACTGCAGTCGGACTAATTAACCTTTAAAAAGAGAAACAGACACTTCATTATTATTTTTTTAAAAAAATTCTCCATAACTGGTTCAAACATGAGGAATATTTTTTATCACCTTTATTAAATTAGGTATCCAAAAATTGAAAGGATCGCAGCAATGTAAATTATAAAATTTCTGACAGCACTTGGAAAAGTCTTTTTTTCTCCCCAGTCACTACAGCTTTGGAAAGCATATTTCGTACTTTAATTTCTAGTATTTTCGAAAAGAACCAAAAGAAATTCGAATACATGACGTTTTTACAACATAGTTATTTAAGTTTAATATTTGAATGTGGTAAATTTATTAGGTTAAATTACCAACTTAAGGAACGGAGTAAAAATTTTATCGAAAGTTTAACGATTATAGTTTTCGGGGCTCAGGTGTTTAATTTTAATTAAATTGGCATCATAATACTAAATTCCAAAATATATATATATAAATAAATAAATAAAATTATTTTATGTATTTGTACACACTCGTATTTCCTTTCTCATTTGCCGTTCGCTACATTATTGAAAAAGTTATTAAAGTTATTATTACTTACGGAATTTTACAGGCCTGCTGACAACTTTCAGCGATTTCAGACGAATGTACAGTAGTTTCCGAGGGCAAGGCCTCTGAACACCTGAGGGCAGAAGTCTGATTTCTATCGCATATGAGAATGACACACTCTTTCACTTGCGCACCCCTCTCCTCTCCTTAAGATTCGAATCCGGGGCACCCTGATCACGATAACGATATGCAACCCTAGTCCAGCTCGCAGGCAAAGCCATTTATTTTGAAATGATTTGTTTTGTAAATAGCGCACAGAATCTTAAATTCCTCATCTACAAACAAAAACCATAGCTTTCAATTAGAGTGATTTCATAAAAACAATCTTTTAAATATCGTTTATGCTTTTGTTAAGAGCATTATAAAAGCGGATTAGTTTACAGAATGAAATGTAATGATGACGATGTCGTGTCCGTGTCTACTCCTAAAAAAGATTCAGTAACTTCTGAGGCCAAAGACTCCTGAGCACCCGAAGGAGAAGTCTGACTTCTTACTCAAATGAAGATGACACACACACATTCGCTTGCACAACCCCTTCTTACAAGGGGGCTCATTCACACGTCTTACAGAGAGAACACAAGGAAAGAACAGCCATGCCCGAACTAGGACTCGAATGCGGGTCCTCGATCCCAGATCACGGGGAGGACCGCTACCCCTGAGCCAGGAGGCCAGCAATGAAATGTAATGCTCAAGCAATAACAATACTGAAATTTGATAGGGGTTATATCATTTAAGACCTATCTACGTTCGATCAATATGTGCTTATAAAAAGTATATTTACTTCTCTACTTTTCTCTGGCTCCACTCACTTTTTCACTATTTTTTTTTCTTCTTCCTCCTGCTGTTTTTCTCAGTTTTTATTAATAAGCAATGTTTATTTAGATGACTATCAGGATCTTATAAATCAAGTTCATTACTATAGCTTAAAATATAATTATAAGTTTCCCAAACGCTAATTAATTCGATGAAGAGCATTTTCATTCTGATTTATTTGAGAGGTAATTAATTATGTTCAAGAAACTGGTTCATCAGCACAGTATGTTTTTGCATCCTGTCGATACTGCTATATTCAGTGGTGGCGGGGTGATCGGCTGTATACAAGAAGAAGTATGGTTTTGCAACACTTCTCAGCTTTCTATTTTCTTTTCGCTTTGCAAAGCAGAGTTTCTGCTGCCGTGTCATCTTTACCTCGTAAAGGGTACAAACCCCTGAGCGCCCAAGAGCAGAAGTCTGTCTTCTAACTTGTATGAGAATGACACTCACACACTCTCTTGCGTAACCCTTTTTCCAGAGGGGTCTCTTTCACTCCTCTTACAGATAGAATACAAGAGAAGAATGACACGTGTAGTTTTAAGAAAGGAAAATGTAAGTATCTTTAAAAGAATGTGATAAACGTTAAGGATTTTCGTCCCTTTACTCGGAGCGTGAGAAAATGTTGAGACCAGCACTTTTCTGGAGCACGTGAAAAATAAATAAGTGGAAATTGGACCAGGAAATAAGGGAACATTTTAGAATGAAATTAATATGATGTAAGAGTTAAGAGATTATTTAGGATTTAAATTATATATATTACTGGATGAGTTTAGCACTTATATATGTACACACAGCATATATTATTTATGTATGTGTGGATGTAAAAGTGCTATATTCATCTAGTAACAAAAATTGTTTTTCCCTCTTTTTTATTTTATTATTCAAATTAAAATTATGAAATTATTCTCAACTATTAGGAAATCAATGTATGTACCACTTTTTATTTCACATGCCTCTTTTTTTTCGTATACCGACTCTCCAAACTATTCGTGTTGTAATACTTTAATAACCGAAATAAACATATTAATATCGATAATCTAGTCCCTTCCAATGGCTAAACCTCGTGATACTATACATTCCAATTTTTCCCCTTCCGGTGCCCCACTACAGGGAAAGCGTAACATATACATCATGACAAATCCCTAGATAATTTTAATTTTAACACATTCAAATAATAAACGAATATTTAATTACATATTCAAATAAACTATAGGAAATGCGTAATGTATACATCATGACAAATCCCAAGGTAATTTTAATTTTTACATAGTTAAATAATAAATGAGCAGAATCGATTTCATAATGTATGTTTTCATGACATAGGCAATTTTCTTATTTAGTTTTTTTTATTCTGGTGAACCTATTATGAATGATCAGCATAATGAATGGAGACGGACCCTTAAGCATTGTCGAAATTAAAAACTAGTGATTATTATATCTTTTAAGTACATGTGACATTCATCTTAATTCCATCAATTCCTACTCATAAAAAGTCAATTGACGTCTATATACTATGCTTTTGCAGCAAGGTATTTCTGCGTTGATGACTGGTTTGCTTAATTCTAATCAATAAGTAATATAAAGTGATACTCGTTCAGATGAGTTTTTGCAGCTTGTAAATCAAGTACATTACAGTCACCCAAACTATAATTATAAGGTTCCGCCGGCGTTAATCAATTCGAAAAAGAACATTTTTGTTCCTGTTTATTTGAAGTGCAAATGAAAAAGGTAGGTAATGGAACGAGGACCCATGATTAGAATGAATGACTGCAGACGATTTCAAAGTAAGCAATCAAAAAACGATTTGGAGTCAGGCGACTTTTAACAAGGAGTTTGTTTTTATTCTGGGCACGATACACCTGCAGATCTGTTCCGCTATATTTGATACTGGTGATTCAAGACACCCGTGGGTGTGAGGTTGTCACCGATAGGATGACGCCACGCCTCCTTCCTGTGTAGGGTTGCTGGAATTTATTGCTTTTACTCATCAGAATGTCGCCAAAATAATCACCTAGAAACCTCTTAATTTGGTAAAGATTGAAATTTCCATGTAAATTTAGATTCAGTGACATATTTGGTCTTCTTGATTACTTACAACGAAACGTCGAACGTCGATAGAACAAATCACTAAATTTGTCCAAATTCACTTGATTACTCACAGTAAATTTGAATAATATAAGAGTAAATATAATTTCTTTTTTCTTTAAATCCATTTATCAAATAGATCAGGGTGTATCTAATATGATAAACATTTTAGGAATTGATTGAATTCATTTATTTTTAGCTTCAGAACTAACGAATTTAAAAGTCCATTAATGTCGTCATTTATATTCTTGCTTATGTACCACATATAAAGCAATTTTTTTCTGTACAAATTTTACCTTCAAGATTTATGGATAAAATGGGGCAATTCATATTAACGACTGTATTATATAAACCATTGAATTCCTTTTCTGAGTGTAAATCCGCCGAAAAAAATATCTTTGAACTCCCCCCCCCTTCCGAAATACTGGCTGTTACTGATAGTTCGACTCGATTGCACTTAGGATATTGTTAGAAAATAACTCAGAAGGAATAAATTGGAAATTATTTGTATATTATTATTAGTTCTTTTTACGCAGATAACTAAAATTACTATATTAATGATAATATTACTACAAGAGTAGATTTTAAGAAATATATAAATTAATAATTATATATAAATATTGCTAAAATATTTAAGCAAGAAAATCTGGACAATTTAGAAAAAATATAAATCTCAGATTGTGTTACTTTAGTAGATATGCAAGTTTCAGATTGCATTCGGGACTTCAAATCAATGTTAAACGAAACGAATGAAAAATTCAGCTACAAGATGTCACCATTTAATCAGTTTGTATTAAGACAGAATCTTTTCTAAATGAATCATCTAGAAATTTGCATTCAGAAAAATATTTTTATTTATTGTTCCTAACTATTTTCAATACGTTCATTGAAATCAAAGTTAATCTGGTTAATTTTTCTTCTAATCTTAACTTAATACAAAAAAATATTCATAAATTTACTCATTTACTTGTACTTACGTTTATAAGTGCAAGTAAACGAATACTGATGGTTATAATCTTGCATATTTATAGATTTATAAATCAATTTAGTCTTAAATTTAAGTATATATGTTAAGTTCTGTATATTTTTTTGAACGTGCATAAAACCAAAAAGTATTATGCGTTTTCAATATATTTTGCATTAGAATAGGAATATTAAAGTATCACTCTAAATATTTTCAGTTTTAGAGCATTTCAGTTTTTTGAAAAAGAATGTATCATTTATATTACTGACATTTAGTAGTACTTATTTTCCATTAATTTTCTAACATTTGCATTTCAAATTTCACTTGTTTTTTTTATTATAATGACTTACATAATTTCATCTTATGATAAACGTTTATGAAGAATATAATACTAAACATTCTTCCAGGTAACCTACGCTTTAAAAAGATTTTTTTAAAACTATACTATCAAGTGGATACTGGTTCCGTGTTTCCTGTCAGATGTAGCTGTCTTGTACCACGTTATGTGATTAATCGATTTTCTTTCCTTCTGTTGGTTTTTTTTCAAGCACAAACCATGTGAATAAGGGTGCGAACGATAAAGAGCAACTGGGAGACATCAAACTCTTCTTTGTATGAAGAGGTTTACATAGATGCTGAAATTCATCATCAACTGAGTTTGAAATATGATGATGGATCTAATACCAGAAGGCTGCTCTCTTATCTTTCACCTATACGATTGAGAGTGTGTTAGGGGAGAAAAAGATACGTAGGTATACAACGAAGCCCTGGTGTTGTTATATAAAACTGTTAAAAATGATTCATTTCTTGAAGATGGACCTAAAACTTTAGACATCTTATTGAAAACATTCAAGATTTATGACATCTATCATTAACTTTTAGAATTAAAAAAGAAATGATTGCTTTGAAGTTGAAAACTTTGGAGCCTAGGAGATTAAATTGGATTTTTAAAAAATGAGAAAGTCAACTACATGGATGCAAAAAGCAACATTAATATTAATTTCAAATCATGAAGAAGGTTACCTTAAAAAGTCGCAAAGATGTGTGAATATAATAGCAAAATTATTAGAGAAATTTTAGAACTTTTATTAGAACGTATTAGGTTTATAGAAGTAATGGTAAAAAATGAAGATAATAATTGAATCAAAATAAAACGGCATACATCGAAGAAAAATGATTAAAAAAATTGATAATATCTTAAGGTCTCTAAAAAAAAGTATGTGTTTTTAATTTTTTTCTAATTAAAAAAAATCCTTTTTAATTATTCCAAATCACTATGTTTATTTCCAATGAGATCTTATAAATGAAACACCACGGTTGGTAATAATCTAGTTACATAAATGCGTTTAAAATTATTATTCGGCAACTTTATGCATTGCAATATTAATGAAATAACCAATTGATAATATTTTTTAGCTTCTATCAAGGGTAAAATATCCAGGTGCATTAGGTGACAATGATTATTGCTTTAACTCTGTATAAACTCAAATGATATGAAATTCTGTTACATTTTATGTACATTTAACAATGGATTTTTAAATTTTCAAAATAATCTCAATCGCAAACTTACTATTCCATACCTCCGGAAGGTATACGGAAAAACTTGAATGACTAGATAGCCACAACAGCAACACTGGCTGTAGCCTGTAACACTGTGTGCCTGTAACTGTGTGCTGCGGTAAAACACTTCCCTAAGGAAGTGCGTCCCGTCATCGATGGGAGGAACCAAACCCTCAACTTTTCGTGTACCCATAAAGGTGGTGAGAACCAATCACTATTCTGGAAGTTTCTCATCCAATTTACGAGGTACCCGCTCCAAGGAACAAGTTTAAGAAATAAAGACGACATGAATATTCAGGGTTTATTCACATGAAAATGGAAAATAGTATTCATAAGGTTAATTTGAAACTATTTATTCATTTATTAGATATTTTTTACTTACTCAAGGCCATTTGTAATATTCTTATATATTTGTAATACCTTTATATGTTTTTAATATCGAAAAGTTAGCTTGTATTTATTACACTAATATGAATCTGAAATCAATAAATAGAACTTATTTCAAAAGCCGTTGTTATGTATATATTTCTATCTTCAACTTTCAGATGATTTGTGGAAACTTTTAAATTTAATCTCATGAGACACTCGAAGCTAAAGATCGTCAAAATTTAGATGACATCATTTTATTGGATTAAAATTAATTAATGTGTTGATGAAATACTCTCAGTGTTGATATTCCAAAATCCTAAACCCTGTTCGCTGTTAAGCTGCTGTCGCTACAAGGGCAGCACATAGCCACCAATCTCCAGGGATTGCTCGTCTGCCACTTCCAGTGGCTTCTAAAGGTAAATAAGTATAATTATTTATCTGGAGATGTGACTTGTTTTCTTGCTTAGTTATGCTTTAACTAGAAAAATATTTAAAAGCAGTTTCAGTGGTTTAAATTGTTAAACTGGTCATCCTAAACTGATCATACTTTTGCTCCTCCATTTTGGTAAAGGGGAAACATCTTTTTTTTTTTTCAAATTAATGTATTTATTTATTAATCTAAGAGAAAAAGTTTAATCCTTTAATTAACAAATGATAATTTATTATAAACAGTTTTTGAATGCATATACTTAAGTAGGTAGAACATCTATGACAATTTTTAATTGTTGAATTCATAAATTAATTCGTAGAATTTTATGTTAATTAATTTGTTTTAATAATTATGTATACATATGAGTGCAAAGATATGTTTAAAAAGTCCATGTAAAACATCTGTAATTGGAATCTTCCATAAGGACCAATGATAACTCGTTGATCTCCCATTACATTTTGGACAAATAAATATTTTAAAAAAAATTGAAACATTAAAAACGCCTTTACAATGAATAGGACATAAAGGTGCTTGCTTAAGTAAGGAATAGATTTAAAAATACATACATTTGGAAAAAAATCTTTTTTTTTTTTTAAGTTGGCAAAATGATTTTACTAAAGAAAGACAGAAGTTTCAAATCAATATTTGTATTATGTTTTGAAAAATGCAATTTTATCAAAAAATACATATATGGCCTTTTCTATCTTATTTTTAAGGGAAAAAATCCATGTAAAAACTATAGGGATAGTTCCATTATTTGAGAAAGAGTTGAAAATAAAATTTGATTATAAAATTTGAAGCTTAAATTCTTTTTCCGATCAATGTAAAGCTCACATCATTAGTGTTTATTTTATTTTATTTATGGGAACGGTTAAATACATATTAAAATATTTTAAATTTAATTTTCATTACTTTTAAAAAAAATGCTTATTATAATGCCAGAAGCAATAATAGATTTGATAGACTTTTTCTGAGCCCAAATTTTTATCATTTGAAAAGTATTGTAAAAAATTTCGAATACTTGAATTTTTTTTCAATAAAATTGAATTTTTTAAAAAGAAGCGAGCATGGATTTGAGTCTTTCACCACTATTTTTCATCTGTGGAACCTATGATTATGTAGATTTAAAAAAATCATTTGTTAAAAAAAGGGAATTTTTTTTCTAAATTTGCACATTATTTAAATTTTCTTTAGTAGTATTTAAATTATTTAAAATTTACTAATTCTTTGCACATGTCCTTTTAATTATTATTTTACAAACTTTTTCCAATCAAATTAATAGACTTCATTTAAGTACATAAAATCTCCTTCAATTTGGTCCAATATCCGTTGAAAATGTACAATTCTGCTTGGAATGGTTAAGGTATCCGACTACCTTAAAAACACTGGTTATTGACCACATTGCAGATTATTGTTTCTGATAGTTCAGACTTTCTGGTTTCTAAACTAGTTTACTTTTTCTAGGGGAAGGAAGGCCTGACCTATCAACCAGGAAATTTTATGCAAATCATATCTTTCAGCTTAAATTTGTCTTTAGCTTCAGTGTTCTCAGAACTTTAATATTCATAAAAATTCTCCACCGTTAACATAATATATCGAAAACTAGTAGAGGTATTTACATAAAAATTTCAGTGTGTGTTTTAAATGATAGGGGTAAATAAATGAACCAAAAGTTTTTTTGTTGGTAAATTACTTTTCCATTTATAGGTGTTTTTAGAAAAATTAAGCTGTGAATTTATAGAAAAAATGCATATATTCGTATATTTTTACCCACAACTTCTTTGCATCTCAAAAATATTTCTTAGATTTTGGCTCATTTCATTCATCATTGGTTTTGGTTTTGTACACTATAACTTGTGTACAAAGATAAACAGGATTGCTGCCTTACGACTTTGTGTAGATTGTTAACCGTTTTGTTTAAATTTCATTAAAATTTACTACAATTTTTCCTGTTTCTAAAAATATATTATGTTTTCAAATAACTTGGTCGTATTTATTGTATTTTGTACTATAATTGGGAATACATCTAAAAACCATAGTTACAAATAGCCTTTTAAAAATTCAATTTTTCAAAAAATTTTCTCCAGGTTTCTCCTTAATTGAGTAACTTAAACCATAAAATTTCCTTTATGAACGTTTTTCATATATTGTCTCACTTAGTGATAAATTGATTGTCTGGCTGACATATATAAGTTTCAGTCCTTTCTAAGGGCATATGAAGTGTGCTTCACAACAAATTCATCAATTTGTGTAAAGTAATGTTGGTTAGCAGAAGTTGTGACAAATTTTTTGGTAAAACATAAATGTTTTAATCTTTTATCGCACACAAAATGGTGTGTCTAAATTCGTTACTAAATTAATTAATCAAATAAATTAAATTTATCTAATAAGCTAAATAATCACCTTTCTTAAACCGGTCCCAAACCTAAAATTGTTTTAATACACCATGAATAGAAAAGTGGCTTTTTAAAGGGTTAAGAAGAAAAAAAATGTTGTTTTTTAAAAATGTGCATTTTTTTGTTCACATATGTTTAATATTCTTATTTACAACTTATTAATATCCAGTGGACTGAACAACAACAAAAAAAACACACCTTCGAATGTAATTTTAACTCAAAAAAATCAAATCAACGAATGAAATTAACATAATTAATTAAAAAACAAGGCATTAAAATGCTTTGAAAATTTGTTGTTGCTTTTCACTAGCTTGACTTTCCATTTAAAATAAAATAATGGTTATAATGATAGAAGGGTCGTCTTTGTGAATTATTAGAAGAATGGCATTGAAATTACCTTCTCCAAACACTCCACTTCAACAATGCGAAAGCATTTCTTCGAAGTCCCATATTAAATATGCATCAGTCCGTATAGTCGATGGAAATACAATGGAAGAGAGCTGCAAAATTGTGTTCCTTCAACCCTGAAAGTGATATTTTACTACCGATTTATCACTGGCGGCTCACTTTCTGCGATCCTCTTTCGACTTTTTCAGATGGAACTGTGAAAGAAATAAAAATAAATTCAGATGGAAAGTGTGTTTCAAAACAAATTGAAAGAGAAAACTGTTTCACGTATCTGTGTTAATATTTTGGCCTTCTATTATTATTTTAAAATATGTTATGAAGCTAAAACAGCACACTTAGTAAATAATAAAGATAGAAGAATGGCAATGTTATTCGTTTAGTGAAATTTCCTTACACTTATTTCAGACAAAAATAATAATTAAAAAAATTCAATGAAAATCATCATCTTTCATGGGGAAAAAACGTTTAATCACTGTTATTGTTTTAACCGAACTCATATATGTATCGGTTTTTTCAAAATGTGTGTTAATGTTATGATGCAACAAATATAGTGCTAAAGCAGTTTTGAAAAGTGACATTAATATTATTAAACTAAGTGAAACTAAAGCTACCTTTTCTACAAATCCAAAACACATGAAAAACACCCTGAAGAAAATGGAAATAAAATGTTATTTTTTGAAAAGAACATGTTTCTTTTGTAATGAGACAAAAAAGGAAAAGAAAATTGATACATTTCGATTAACTAGATTTCATTCTATGTAATAATTAAAAATAAGTACATATTTCAGGATAAATCGAACTAAATAACTGTAGTGAAAAACTATGATGTCTTCTAATTGTTCTCTTTTCCTTCGATGCATTCATTGATTATTTTATTTTTTCCTGCATCACTTAAAAAATGATTAAGACAGAAAATTAAATATGTACATAAAAGTCAGTCTAAAACTAGAGTCATTTGAATCTAAATTTAAATTCCAAGGAATAGTTAAAGAAATGTAATAGTATATTCTTCAATAGTATTAATACTTTGCATTATTAAGTTTTTAGTAGTTTCAGATCACTCCTTTAGTAAAAGGATGCAAATCCTGAAATAGGATGGATGGGATTTCACATCATTAAATGTAGCAACAGGAATACATATTATGAAAAAGGAAACTGATAAAAGTTTTATTGAAGGTGTTTACTCTGAAAAGTTAATAGATTTTATGAACTAACAGCTGGTTTATTGAGTAAAACTTAATCAAGCAAAAAATATAGAAAGAGATACATGAAAGTTAAAAAAAATTATTCATGTTATATTGAAAATCGAAAACTACATATCATAGTAATTATGCTTTATTTGAAGATAAGAAAGTATTATTAGAAAATTTCTAAATTTATATAGAAAGCTGAAAAGGGATTGTCAAATAGCAAATTATACAAATTAAGAGAGAGACTTATCTCAAAAATATTTTAATTTAATTAATTTTTTAATTAAATTTTCTTATATTTTAAGGCTAATTTCTTTCTTACATGAAAGAAGTTAATGAATTAATTTAAAATCATATCATGAAATCGGCAGATAATTATTTAATTAACAAAAAGCTCAAAAATTTTTATAAATCAGTTCATAAAAGTTATTCCAATATGTTTTCGTTACTTTTGTAATACGTATTTACAACAAATTAATACTTACAAAGAGTTTGATAAAAAATGCATTTTAATAAAATTAAATGATTTTTTTTTATTTATAAAGTTTCACTATTTTTGGAGTATTGTTTATTTTTTAACTTTAAAATTTTTAAGATAACTGATCAAATATAAAAACAGACTGTCCTTTAATGATCATTTATCTATCTGATTTTTTTTATCAAATCGAACATCTGTTAATTATTAATAATTTACTAATTAAAATGTTCTTTCTAGTTCTGAGTGTTATTTTAACATCTGGCTTAAGGTAGTTTTTTTTTTCTCTTGTACCAAATTCAAATCAAATTCTTGTATTAAGTCGTTGGAATCTCCTTTATAAACCTGTCGTGGTTTCAACAAGATTCCTCCAATTTTAATTCGATTACTTCATCAGTAGAATGATGTATTTAATGCCAGTTTGAAACTTGGAATTAAATATATCTTTATTCTACTGATGAAAAAATCGTAGGTGATAGTTTGAAAAATGATATCTTCATTTCATAAAAATAAGGATCACAGTACATCCTTATTTCAAAGCACATTATAAATCATGGTATTTCCATTTTTATTGCAATAGATAAAACCTTTTTCATTCACTAGACAAAAAAACTAATTATAATGTTTATCCGTAAAATTATGCATGTGTGTTTTTTCATAAAATATCCGTGTATTATTTTCCATAAAATCGACACACCCGTTTGCTTATCTGCCGTTAATGGTTGATATATATATATTTTTTGTTGCTAACTTTGAGCAAAATCTATTGGTGCAGCATAGTCAAAACATGGCTCTTGCGCCAGAAAATTCAAATAATCCGATTGAGCAAAATCTAACACATATTTTACTGTCAAATTTAAGTCTTGTGTTTATAAATTATTGTAATTACATGAGTAAACATTTGACTTGGGCAATTCTGTTGTGGCATTAAATATAATAACAACATGAATGAAAATGGTAAATACAGAATATAAAATCTGAAATCAGAATCATGCATTAGAAATTATAGACACTATAGAAACGTTGATAGTATTATTTTTTTTTGTCAAACTAAAGCCAGTTCAGAAGAAATATAATCTTTTAGATAAGCTGCCTCAAAAATATCCTGAAACAGGTAAAAAAAATGATTTTAAAAATTGAGGGTTGAAAAATAATTTTCAACCAGAACTTTCATTTAATTAAAAGCATATTTAAGTTTCGCACTTGTGAATGCTTTGTGTGTGTATATGTATGTGGGGCGCCAGAGCGTGCATGAGTGCGGGTGCATGTGTGTGATTTTCATCCTAATTTATCACACACCTTGACCAGATGCAAATGTATTTATTTCGACTAGCATGAGGCAGCACAATTTTAAATCTGTATTCTATATTAAAAACTTTATATAAGCATATATTTATAATCCGTTTTAAGATTTTATACGGAAATATACAACTACCACAACACTAAGAAAAGCTCAGAATTTTTTAAGCTAAAGATTACAATTCCAAAAGCTATTTCAAGTATGAAAAGTTTGGTTAAAATAAGATACCTTTCTATTATTTTTTTTGAAAAATTTACTAAAGCATTTGTTATTTTGCCTGAGGTGTATGATCCGTTAGATAAATATTTCTATATCTCTCCAAAGAAAAAAAAACTGTGCATTGACGTAAGAAAAACAATCCGTTCTTAATGCAAGAAGAGGGTTTTTTTTTTTTTTTTTTGCTCCAAAATTGAAAAAAAATTTGTTTGTTTTTTTAATTTCCATATGATGATAATAGTTAGGAATTTTGTTTTCGTCTTGATAAATTTTCTATATAAGAAACTATTTTATACTATAAGTAAGGGGGATAATAAAAGTACATAAGATTTAACTGTCGGGAATTTATTTCATTTTATAGAACTGATAGAACTCGAATGCATAAGAAATATTCATTAAAAATAATAATAAAAAATAATCTAAAGCCCAGGATTTTCATGAGAACTCAATTCTTTTGTATGTAAATTAATATATATATATATATATATATATATATATATTGAAGTGAATCGTTTCGAAATTATATTCTTTTTAAACAATTTCTCCTTATCATGGCGAACACTTTTCATAATACCAACTCATACATGAATAAAGATTCAAAACAGGTCTTTTATAGAATTATTGATAGTTTTATTAATATGGTAATAATAAAAGTGAACTTTGTACAATGAAGTATCCTGCATATAATACATAATTAGAATATGGAAATTTTTTCCTGAAAATACTTAAAATTAATTAAGCAGTCAATACTTAAAAAAGCAGCTATATATATATACATATTATTACATTAAAAGGTTTGTACATGTAAGATAGAAATATAGAAATGCTTATAGATTAGATAGAAATGAAATGTAATTTCAAATTTTCTAACTAAATTAAATGTATGTAATCCCTCTGTTATTGAGAAAACATAGTACATGAGGAAAGAAACATTTGTTGCAAATGCAATTTTAATTTGTTTCTGTAAGACATTTTCTTTTCATTTATATTCAGTTTTACGGTTCCGATGATTGCTAAAACCTCGATTATACGTTTCATTTCAGCCGGCCATTCTCTATACTATTAGTGATCTTGAATTTAAACCGTCTAATTTTCATAAATAGTAAAATTCCCAATGTAATTTAATCTCACTAAGACACCGTCATGTGATGTTTATAAGTTCGTTTATTATAGTTCCAGTTATAATACTTGAATTTTAAAAACAATCTATACATTCAAAATTGCATAAATAAAAATATAATACACTGTAAATTTCTATTTGCCCAACTTTCACATTATTCTTAAGAGGAAAGAGAAAATGTAGATATATTAAAAAAATATTAGCATTGAAAGTGGAAGTTATCATTTGAAGAAATATCAGGAAATATTTTATACACATAAACAATGAAATAGGGATTTATGACATTAGAAGACATATATTTCATTTTTATATTAAATATATATTTCCAATTTGTTTACAGAGAAAATGTATGGTCTCAAAAGGGCTTTTTAACCTTTATCTATGTATCACTATCAACATCTTATGCATTTCTCATGAAATTTATACTTGGTTTTTTAGGGACGACTACATGAGTTTCATACAAGGAAACTGTATTTAAAATTTTATATAACTAAAATCATTTTACTTATATCAACTTTTACTTAAATAATGTCATTGCAGAAATTCATATTTAAACGATTATCCCATCTGGTTACTTTGCAATGTTGAAATTAGCTTGACTTTCGATTTTAAATATTCTAAGACAAATCACGATGTTCATGGTTACAGTTTTGATTTTAGATTAGCTCTTTCAAACAAAAAATTTAATATCTCTGACGAAATGAGATAGTTTTGGATACATAAAATAACGCCATACTTATTCCAGGTGCCTATAACAAGGAATCATCTCATTAGTTTGGATGAACAGAACAAATCTATTGAAAAAGAGTAGAACATTTCATTCCAGCATATGCTAGCTATTATTTGAGCCTAGTATCATAAAAGTACACAAAATGTTTAAAGGAAATTTAAAAAAGTAGAATAATATTGAAAAAGGCTTGCAGTTCTGTTTAACTGTAAGGATATTTAATAAAAAAATCAAATAAAGAATAAAGCGGGAGAAAAAAGGCAAATCCTGGATTTTCAAAACTTTTTTAATGGTGCTATTGAGTCTTCATGGGACATACGTCACATGAAAGTCAATTGATTCACATGAAGTGCTAATTTAAATGTGAAATTCATTGGGCATATTTCGGAAAGAAAGGTGAAAACGCTTTGCAGTAAGTCGTTAAAAATTATACAACTAAGTGTTTTATTAATTTTATATGAATAAAAAATAACTGAGAGCTCTGAGAGATTTGAAGGATACAAACGTGAAATCAGTATATGTTGATTAGGACAAAGTTGGACTTAATGGAAGCGAAAAGTTTTGTTTGTATATGTGTATGGGATAGTTCTTACTACCAACGAAATATTTTAACTATAATGTAAATAATCGAATATTAAAAAAAGGAAATTATTTTAATCTGTATGAAGTCATAGTAATCTTAATCCTCATAAATATTTTGTATTAAATATATGTGAGGGTCTAGACTTTGTTTAAGGAGATTGATGATTGTTTTGGTTCGTAAAAGACACTAATTTGATGAAATGTTTAATGTTTTTAAAAGTTAGCATTTTATGGTTTATCATTTTGAAGTAACTCTTGCCAAATAAAGAAAAGAAAAGCGTTTGCATCATGATTAATTTAGAATTAAGACGTATAAATTTAAATAATTCAAGAAAAGAGTGGTTGAGTTATGAGCAATACGGTTAATATAAAATTGAATAGCTGTGTATTTACAGTCTTGATCCTTTTTACATAACTAAATTGAATAAGTAATTGTGAGGAAGCAAAGGAATCTCTGTGTGTTCTTTTTTTTTCTTTATTGATTTTGGTATAAGGACACTAAAATTAAGTATTCACTTTAAAATGTATTTTATAAAAGAATCTTCATGAGTATGAATTTGGACAGAGAAGTATTCAAAGCAATTGCGATTTTTAAAGAATAATTACTTAATAAACTGTTTAAGACATGGGAGTTTTCCTTTACTATTGATTTTCGTATAATTAATTGACAAGAAATTAATAATTTTACAAACGTATTAACTTATAAAAAATTAACTGATAATTATAAATGAGATTAGTATTTAAAATAATGTTTTGAATCAATCGCCGTTTTATAAATGGGATTAGTATTTAGAACAATATTTTCAGCCAGGCCTTTAATTATAAATGGGATTAGTATTTAGAACAACGTTTTTCTCTATTCTCATAATTATAAATGGAATTAATATTTAGAACAATATTTTCGTTCAATCTCCCTAGCTACATACAGCATTTAGATCGAATTTCTTAAAATCGTTCTTTAAAAACTCTTTTTTAAATCACATTTCTTTATAGTGAAGACGGGAAAAAAAGCAATTATTCATTGAAAAATGCACTGGAGCATGAAAAAAATGTCTTCAAATTATCTGGCTACTGAAATTGCCGCATTCCTTTCATGATTAATAACTTATCACATGCAGTCTCCATTATTTCTTTTGAAATCAGAATAAGATAAGATACTTTTAAGATAAAATCAATCCGAACCAACACCCTCAATAAAAGGACGAAGCAATATCCCTTACCACATCGAAATAGCTTAATTTTGTTAAATTGCTTGATATTTTTCATTTTGAAATCCTATACCCTTTTCCATATCTAGGCATCTACTAGAGGCACTTTTCAGGGATGGGCCCAAATGCTATTTAAGATACTGCAGACGGTAGTGTCATAATCAAACCCAGCAAAAAACTAAAGCAACAAGTAAAGTGTCAAACATCCCTCTATCTCTAAGCTATAAATCGCCAAAACTGGAGGCTCTAGTGAGGAATAAAAAGTGGGTTTTCTATACACGAGTTTCGCCCACCCCTCTGGCGATCCTCTTCTCATTTCGAAAAAAAAGAAAGAAAGAAGGAAGGCCGTGCAAGCAACAACTTGTTTTCGACCATCCCTGTCTTTGGTCGAAACGCGACGGAGTTACCATCTGGACGCCAACACACAGTAGCCGCGAATGAAACGTTAATAAATAAATATCGTTCTACAGAATTTCACAAGATCGATCCTCCCATTCTGTTTTTTTTCTTCTTAGAATGCAGGAGAGTTTGATAAAAAATATAGTTCGAGATTTCTAAAAGAGATTTGCTTTTATTAAAATAGTTCCATGTTATCGGCCCCCGCAGCAACGGGATTCTTAGATAAGTTTCGAAACTTACTTTTTGGTTTAAAATTTCTTTTGTAAGTTTCATTTACTAGAGAAAATAAATAGTTAAATTTGGGATAAAAATTTTTTTTTCTATTTATTGTAAACCGTATTCTGCAATACATAATATTATAAATTATAAATGAAGTTTATTTTTTATAAGAAAGTATGCCTGTCTATAAAGGCAGTTATTCCTATTAACAATTTCTCTGGTTGTGATTAACAATGATCTGGTTATCCCAATTTATGTAAATTGTAGAATAAAATCTCAGACACAGTTGGAGAGCGTCTAAAAATTAAAAAAAGAAATATTATTTGCAGTACCCTTTAGATTTTAACAAGTAATAATTTTAGAAATTTTGTTACCTTGTAACAGGATCTTCTCTATTCATAAAATTCACGAATGGTCAAATCGAAAATGATCATTATAACATGATTGAAACAAATAGTGATCCAAGATTAGAAAAAAATACAATGCCGACTACAAAAATTTAAAAAAAGTGCTGAAAGAAAGCATTAGCTATAACCATAAGTTAGAAAAATAAATACAACGAATTGGCATATAAAATAATAAAAATTGAATGGGAGATCTCAGCTCAATAATATAAGTTATTTAATTACATTTAATTTTTTTGGTACACTGATAAATTAGTCAAGTCACACATTTAAAAAAAAGAAACTTGTCTTATTTGTTTAAAACCAAAACAAAAATTGGAATTTGTAAATATGATAACTGCATAAACCAAAAGGGATCGGATATTTTTAACTCTGTCCACCGTTACAAAAGATTTATACACTTGTAAAACCTTACCATGTATAATGATGTTCTGATGAAAATTATGATAAAAATATCTCTTTCTGATTTTAGATTTTTTAAAAATACTTTTTTAAAATATAATATTGACTAAATACCTTCTTGTTTAGCGGCTGTCGCTGGCAGAGAAAATCATTTTCTAGTTTATTTCAAAGAAGGAAAGTTGTATAAAAAATCATTGAAAAATAAATAAGAAAATACCATATTTATTAGCGATATCTAAAAATGAAATTTTAATTAAGACATTTAATTAATTTCATTGAGTAATATTCAATATTAATATTTAGTTTTTGTAAAGTCGGTTTTTCTTAAAGATAGTGAATTGTCTGAAGAAAAAATTTAATGATTTCAGAACCTTTTAAAAGAGATTTTTTTTTTTCTAGAACTATTTTTTACCAACGTCTAGTGAAATGACAGGGCTGGTTAAGAAATTATTTATACAGTGAAAATATTAAAAATTCCATAACCATCGTTAAAAATATAAATTATAATTAATCTTACTAACTCTTTTTCTAATAGTAAGTTATTATTCTGAATAAAATAAAATTATCTATATAGAATGTAATAAAGCTAAAGAAGAACTTAGAACTTTATTATAATTAATTGTCAAATTAATGTAACTATATTATTTTTTTAAATCTTTGAGTTTAAAAATGTTTATCTAGAAATAATATTCCAGACGCAAACATACAATATTTACAAAGTAATCTTTAATAAATAAATGAATTTATATTATTTATTAATGCATTAAAAAGTCTGCAGGAGGAAAATATACAAAAATAAATTTAATGAAAATATTTTATAATGATAGGAAAACAGTTAATATAAATATATTTACATTTTTCATTGTTTTTCTAATGTTTTTAGATCCCTTACTTGAGTTTATGAGTTAAAAAAAAAAAAAACGTTCCCAGAAATTATATCCCTGACCAAAATGTACAATATCTTCGAAAGAAATATTACTAAACAAATGAATAAATCCTTTCTAAAACTATAAGACATGGTCTATTTTCTGTATTATTTTTTTCTGGGCACGAAAATTTAAGGCTGGGAAACTCACTTGAGACTCTAACTGGAAATCTTCTTTATTAAAATAGTTTCATGTACACGGCCTGAAGCTGCAAGAGTTGTAACTTTTTTCGAAATTCTCTACTAAATTTCAATTTTCTGCCTT
>JAPMOQ010040661.1:4777-45116 GCA_026543055.1 Argiope trifasciata
TAAAATTTTCTTTTTAATTTCAAACACAGCGAGCCTTTAAAAATAACAGCATAACTATGCAGTTATAATTCCCTTTCTTACCTTTTGTTTGAATATTTGCAATCCCTTTTTGAGATTTTGCATCCCATATTCTCACTGTCTTATCAAGACTGGCAGTTGATAGAAGATCTGGATTTGTAGGATGCCAACACAGCTGATCAACGCTATCTCCATGCCCTTTGAAAGTATGTTCCTTACACTGAAAAAGAATAAAATGCAAAAATTTATTATTAATTTAGACTTGAAATCAATGAAAATATGTATAATATAATATAAAATTACAGTTAACAGAAACCTCAAATTTGATTCTTCTAATAAAAATTTTGTGATCAGAATAGAGCTTTTTAAAAAAATAAAAATAAATAATAATAATAATAATAAATACAAAGTGAGGTATAATACAATCATTATGTGCTTTTCCTTTTGTAGCTACTTAGGCATATTCCGTGATGTAAAAGTATTTTAATTTGTTTAAACACTTCAATTTAAAAAACTATACTGAATAAAAACAAAATAAAAATAATTATATTTATATTCTAATGTTCATTAAAAGTGGATATTTAAAATAAATTATATTATTGTTCTTTAAATTAAGTATAATGTTTCAATTCAAAATTGTTTTGCAAATGCATCCACATACACCCCTTCTTTCTATGTAGTTAATATTTAATTAAAAATCCATAAGATTTGATATATTAAATTTACTAACATGGAGTTTAAACATTAACATGCTGTAAGGTTATTTCTATTGCATGCAATCTCATTTGAAACCATATAAAAATAGAAAAACTACTAATATGCCATACTTAAAAATTATTTATTGCATTCAATTATTTCTCATCATTGATAAAAAAATTAAATCTTAAACAATCTAAAAATTTCTTACTCTATTAAGTTTTTATATAAGTACTTATCTATACATAAAAAGAGTATTAATAATTTTCCAGCAAATAGACATTCTTTTACAATTAAATAAATTTTTTACGTGTGTGTTTTACATGATATTTAAGCATCGAAATTATGAGATTAAATCTTTCAAAATAAGAATTCAAATTTGCAATCTATGACCATTGAGAAATATTGTATGGGAAGCTACATTCATCAAAAGTGAATGTTAAATCATAGAAAGTTTTAAATTAGTGGCATAGTTTTTTTTTCTTTTCTTTTTACCTTTGGAAATATCCTTAAACTGAAAAAAAAAAAAAAAAAAAATGAAAATGATGGTTATATCTTTTTAAAACTTATTGGGCATTAGAATTTTATATGACTAAGCACTGTTTCCACATAAGAGGTTTCTTAGAAAGCTAAGACCTATAGCTTAACATTAAAAGATCTAAATGCAAAAAGAATTATTTGGATATAATACTTCAAGAATCAGAGGCATCAAAAATCAGACCGACTAAGATGGTTTTACTTACAATCCCTGCTGATTAATTTTGTATTTAAAAGGATTCATACTTGAAGAAATTCAGACCTAAATTTAGTATAAAAAATTACATGCATATCAAATTTATATAGTATAATCTTGCATGTTAGAAAATTATTCACAAATCATAAAACCAGTAGAATTTTTTTTTGGGGGGGAAGCAATGTTCTTTATGATATTTAACTAGAATAACAAAATAATTTTTTAAATTAGTAAAAGGTTTTACTAAATTATTAAATTTTATTAATTTTGGAAGTTACCAGATATCAAATTTACTGACACATGATCATACATGTTGAATAAATTATATAGTTAATTCACATTAACAACATTGGAAAAAAAAGGTATGTTTATTCTGTTAGCAAGCTTTAATTATTACCATGCTTAAATGTCAGCTTTATTTCATTAATACTAACATTCACCAATAAGATTAAGAGATTTTTGTTTGGGACTCTAAAGAAAACTTTCAGTATGTATATTTTTAGAATTTAAAACTTATTCATTTCATGTTTATTAAACAATGCAAAAATGATTTTTTTTTTCATTTTAAGAAATATAAGAACAGAAATGAGCTGTATAAAAATATCAAACAAATCTTTTTCTTTAGAAATTAACCAATTTTCATGATACACTTCATTTAATGGAAATTTAATCTGAAAACAAGACTACAAGCATATATTTTTAAGACAACAGATTATCCCAGCACAATTAATAAGTAGCAATTTCATTAATATTGCAACAATGTAATCAGAGATAAGAAGCTACAAATGATCTCTCATCACAAATAGATTACATGTGTTTTATGCCTTCTAGAGTCATACCAAAAAGTTTATGAAATTAGGCAGTTTTAATTACTGGAATTTAACCCTTAACTGTAGATGTGCAATCTACGAGACCACATTTCATTTACACTCAAATAAAATTTTCTAATAAATGCATCAGTATGAAAAACCTCCAAAATATTTTTCTTGATATACAGATATGTTTTAGAAATTTTTCAAAATATATTATCACAGAAAAAAAATAATGCATTGGAAAATGCATTTTCTTCTCAAATTACATGTTACAATAATTTTGAAAAAACATATTGCTTTATACTTTTTAAATCATATTTATTTTTCCAGGATATAAAGGTATATAGAAAACAATATAATGCAAAATTGGACAATTTTGTGAAAAATAAAAAAATTGACAATGGGTAAAATTTGCCCCCTTTTTTAAAATCTGTTTCTGTGTCTTTCATAGCCTTGTTTTCTACGACATTTTAAACATACAGATTAAGAGCTAATATAAAAATCAACCAATAAATTCTGTATACATATTTCTCTCGGAATATTAATACATTTTATAATTTTTTTCAAAAGTACATTATCCCTAGAAAAATTAATTATATTTGAACATACATATCAGAATCAGTTTAATGTGAACTTTAACCAAAAAACTCTTCTGCAGTTATCCTTGTCATTAAAATCATTTTCTGCTTTCTTTCAAACAGCCTGGAGCAGTGCTTCAAACTTTGACCTTGAAATATCATCCAATTTGCTGATCCAAGGAGTAAATTGGATAATATTGCAAGGTCAAAGTTTTAGTGTCATCTGATAAGCCTTGTTTGTCACGGGGACACTAAAAGGGAGGTGCATCTTAGAGACTGCACTCAAACAAAAACTGAATTATTTTAAAAAGCATCCATTGTAATCAGTTCAAAAAGTGCATGAGTATTGAAAGTCACAAAATAGGAAGCAACAGAGTTAATACATTCAACTGAGCTAAAAATAGAATACAGGTGACCGAAAGTTCTTTGCTCACAGACTGTATGCCTCCAGTTAAAGTTTCAAACTAAATTTTTTTCAAATAAATAGTTTTTGACATATTAATATTATATTCAAGATAAATTAATAGCTAATAATTGCATTTAATTTAAAAAAGACTTTTCTAATACTGTCAACCTGCACCTATTATTTAATGATTATAATAGTTTTAACAGTAATTAAATAAATATGAAAGAACTTAAAACTTTAATCCAAAACATAGTCTGTGTATCATTCTCATCCTTTTTTAATAATTTTGATGCAAAGATAAATATTTTTAAAAACCTTTTTATAGAACGATAAAAATTGTTTTTTTATCAGTGGCTTCAATGTATCAGTTCTTATTTCTAAATATTGAAAAATTATCTAGATAAAAATTGAGTTTATTAAAAACACAAAATAGTAAAAAAATTCATTTATTATCAAAATAATAGCATAATATAATACATATAAATCATTGAATACAAAAGTAGAATTATTACCAGACTATTGGCTTTACAAAAAATTAATATTAACTAGAACAGAATTAATATTAATTATTGTGAAACATCAATATATTGATTTACCCATTAGTCAAATTATATTTATCACATATTATAAACTATGATTAAATCATTCATAGATTTACTAAGTCTATATATAAAGATTTCAAACAACTCAAACCATTTAAAAAAAAATCTAAATGTTTAGCTCAATAGTCGAGAATTAATTTTCATATGACAGCTTCTTAAAAATATTGGCTGTTCTAAAATGTTCTTAAATTTGCAATTTTTTTTTGGTGCAAAGAATCATTTATTAAAATTACAAGAATATTTTCTAAAGAAGTATTAAAGAGTTTTACAAATTCTCAGGTGAATTAAAATATATTCTCCAAATAATATCTAATTAGAAACAGATAAATAAATTAAAACATGTATTTTTAGAAGCAGCTATATATTTAACGGTCAGGGGGCATTCACAAAATTACATAATACAGGATGGTAATGCTCAATTTATTTATTTAACAATACATTTATTTGATTAACAATAATGAAGGCACACGAAGAAAAAATAACTATTTGCAAGTCAATAAGCTTCCAACCAATTTAATTAGAAATTAATGCAAAAATAAATATTGTGAAAAAAATAATTTTCCCCTAAATATACATGGATTTAATTGAAATCTGTATAAGCTTTAAAACAATAGATACTTTAATTGCTACTAAGTCCATATGATTTTTTAATTCTCATTAAATAAGACAGTCTATTAAGGGTAAGATGACAGGGGGTTTAATACAGAACTTCAAATTATAACAACAATGTATTAACCTGAAATTGATATGAACAAATTTAGATTTATTATTACACAATTACATGTAACTATATACAATAATTAAAATTTTTGTCAATAAAATATATTTATAAAATCTAAATACTATAAATTAATTTTCTAAAATTTCTCTCAGAGCAGCAGTTATTTCATTTCTTAGAACAACAAAAAAACCTTAATGATAATTAGAAATATATCAAATAAATAAAAGGTGTTTGAATTTTTTTTTAAATACATTATTTTTGCTTGACTTTATAAATTTACAAAAGAAAAAAAATTAATTTTACATAAATAAAAAAAAAGACCATACATAAAATTTTTTAAACAATAATAAAAAAATTAAGCTTGCATCATGCAATATTAGGGTTGGACAATTAATATATATTAAAAAATAATTCCTACACGGCATAGAAAAGCACAATGCCAAAAAATCTTTTAAATGGCAAAAGTAAAACTTATGAAGCTAGTAACTTAAAAAAATAAAGTAATAATAAATATGCACAAGAAAATTTCTATTTTATGCGAAACTTTAATTAAAGTATTTTTTAAATGTAGTTTAATTTATAAATAGGTTAATTAGTGATCAATCTTCAAGATAAATTTTCCATGCCACTTTACTCATCAAAAGTAGCAGAAATATAATTATGCAAATAAGTCATCATTGAAACAATAGTTTTCATACCATCTTGCTCATAAAAAGTATTTCAAGCACATTTTTTCTTCAGTGTCTAATCATTTTTCAAGTAGCAGTAATCATACCAGTTTGATCAGCAAATGATTTTAAAGACTCCAAAGCAGCAGCAGAAGAAGGATAATGTATTATTTCTCTCCTAATCCATTTGGACAAAGCTTCAGGATAACGAGCATTTTTCTGAAAACGTTCGTCCACTATCAAAAGGGCACCAAAATCATTCCTATGACGAATACATCGGCCAAGAGCTTGATTAAGAGCACGGAAAGCTTGTATTTCATACCATTCGGATCCATTCATTATTTGCTTCTTTGAAGAATGCATATCATTGTATTTTCTTTTCAAATCCACTTGAGCATCCTTGATGTTGGGGAATGGTATACCCACGGTTATAACAGCTCGAGCATTGTTATCTGCAAAATCTAAACCTTCACTGACTTTACCACGACATATGGCCAAAAATAAGGCTCCATTGACAGATTTAGTTGGATAATTATCATGTTGAACTGCATCATAAAATTCCTTGATTGCTTCAGCAAAATTAGCCTGTCTACGTGGTTCACATAACACTATCTTTTTCGATTCAAGCTTGTTCCATAGTCCAGTTTGCTGCCATCGATTTACAAGCTTATCTAACATACTATAAGATGGTAAAAAACATAGTATACCATGAGGAATAACACAGCAAACTTGGTAAATTAATTCTCCAACATCATCTTGGAAAGCAAACGTAGCAGCATTGTGATAGGTTGCCGAGAGTATATTATTATTAGGGCCTTTACCAACAGTTCCAACCCACAACTGTGACTTAGAGATAACATGATTTGCCTCTAGAGTAATTGGAAAAGGCATATTAAGTTCAGATTGAAATGATGTTAAAGGAGATAAAGTTCCTGAAGCTACGATTATGGAATGGGTTGCTCCTTTGAAATCAGAAAATGCTACAGCAGGATTCAAACACCAGAAGTTTATAGTGATTTGGAAAGCATGGGCTGTCAAATACTTCTTTTTTGACTGGGGAGGAGGTGAAGCTTTAGATTTCATGACAACACATCTGTAATCAGGAACAAACATCAAATCCTCTTTGTATATATATTGCAGAATTACACTTAGAGTCTCCACACATTTAAGTGTTGATCCAAGAAGCTTAGGTTTGTCCATATCAACAATGGTTTCTTTCTCAGAATCTGATTCTTCAGCACATATTTTTTCAAATTTCTTTTTGAAAATAGGAAAGTGTTCTGGTCCTAATTCTACATAGTTCAGAACAGCCATCATTGTGTCTCCAGCCCAGACTTTAGCTGAACAGTCAAAAGATGTGTAATCAGTTAGATGATCAATATTTGATTTTAGCCATTTCACCAAATTAGATAAGGTACTGCCAATAAGTTGGTAACAATCAGGAATAGTTCTTGAATGTCGCCCAACTTTCTCCATATCAAGAACAGTTTCTTCAAGCTGAGAAAGAGAAATTGTTGCACTAGCAGCATCTCTAGCAGAATCTTCAATATTATGAGCTTCATCAGTAACAACAATATTTCCTTTTAAATTAATAGTCATTGCTGATCGTATAAGTGGATCAGTAAGATAATTATAAGGACAAAATACTATGTCAGCAGCTAACAACAATTCACGAGACCCAAAGTATGGACATGCCCGAATTTTTTTACATGAGCCAACAAAATCTTCCAAATCAAATGCAGAGGATAATCTTGCTGGATGATAATGACTGACAGATTTAGCAGTTCTAAAAAATTTACATTTTGGTCCCCCATTAGCTTTAATTAATTCATCGCAAGCATCATTTTTATTATCTGCTTTAGATGCCTCAGGATGGATACATGTTCTCTCACGACTTGATAAAATTACCATTTTGCAATTTTTATAAGGTGTTTTCTTCAGCTCTCTAATAATCTGATCAATCTGCTTATGAGTTCGAGTTCCAAAATAAATTTTTGGAAGCTTGTTAGGAATAGAAGATTCTTTGTTAGATTCTTTAAATTTTTTTTCTTTAGAACATGGAGAATCACTGGAATTTGAATTACTACAACCACTAGGATATTTTAATATTTCTTGCTTTGGTGAATCAATATCTGCAACTTTTTTTGGACAACTGAGATTTTCAGATGCATTGTTTGGACAAAACATATCAGAACTAGATCTGTACTTTTTAATTGGCTGGAAATCATCAAAATCATCAGCATCAAATAGTAAATTCCCTCTTTTGCTATTCTGCACCCTTGGAGCTGATTCTGATGAAACTTCTTTTGATAAAGGTGAATTGGCGCAAATAGCATTAGAATCACTGGCACCATCATGAAAATTATATTTTGAATCACTCTGAATAGCAGATTCATTGCTCAAACTAGGATCATCAATAAAAATTATTCCTTTTCGGCTGTTCTTCATCTCTCTAATTTTTATCCTTTCAACAATTTTATTGAGATGGCCATCATCAGAAGAGTTGGTCTCATCCAATTTATTTTCATTACCAAATGCTGCAGATTCATTTTGAAGCTTAGTATTCATTCCATATTCATCAGGTACTGCCATTCCATGTGCATTTAACTCTGTTTCCAATTCCCATTCTTGCATTTCAATCTCTCGTCTAATTTTTTTCTGCCATGCTAAACATGCACACAAAAGAGCAAGACTTTTCCCACTTCCAGTAGGCGACTCAAGTAAGCAATTTTGCTTTTTATTCAAACATTTTATAATTTTGTCCATCATTGTTATTTGAGAAGGGTACGCTTTATATGGAAAAATAATAGGTACTCCACCAATAGTATAAGCTTTATTCGACACTGACTCATTGTTCTCAGTATCAAGAGGATTTGTTCCTATAAACTCCATTTATATTTATAGGGCTTCCAACAATTTAGAGCTGATTATAAACAAACACGAACTTATCAAGATTCCCGCCAAAATGCTATCACGTGCTTAATCAGCATAAAAAGAAACCAAGATTATTAAACTGTCAAAAACAGAGTTATTAAAAAAATAAAAAAAGACGTTAAAATTTTCAAATGAGTTAACATACCAATCTGTCTCTTTCTAGTACAAAAAGACAAACCGTTCTGTCGTAACTACCAGAAGCTAACCGGCGACCATCCGAACTCCAGTTTATAGAATGAACCTTAGAAGAATGTGCCTGATATTCTTTTATTCTACTATTATTTTGAAAATAATTACGCATTGTTTCAGCATAAGACATGATGAGAGTTGTTTATTCTTTTGAATTCGGAATAATATGATTACACCACAAGCAAACAAAAAACAACATTCATTACTTTCACTTCACTTGAACCGTTATCTTTTAGGATTTATCTTATTTTAAAGTTGCCAACGTTATTGCTAAAATATGGGCTCTATATCATTTGTATTATTAACTTTAACTGTTACTGGCGACTTGCTTCATTTTTCGATTAACGAGTCAAGCAAGATCATTCAAAATGGGTTCAATTCTCCGGTTAAGATCTGTATTAAAATTATTCAATGTTCAATCACAAATTGTCAGAAATTTTTCCGTTTCTAAAACTGCTAATAGGCTCTGTGTACCATGTTGTAGCGCAGTGCAGTGCACTAATTCTTTAAAATTGAAACAAAGTATTCTAAAGCAAGATAAGGTAAAAACTTCACAGTTTTTGCAATTTGTTAGTATAAGACTTTTTAACTTACTATGTTTTCTGACTTTTATAATATGAATTTTTAATCTCTTAAATAGATATTTCAATGCAATATAAAAAGAAGAATCAATGATTGTGTGTGGCAAATATGTATTTATCTCTAATAATAACACTGTTTTTTTTGTATATGTTTCCGAGTTAGTTTGGTGTATGTATCTTTTTACTAATTGTTTTGTTCCTGTATTGATATTAGGTAATTGTTAAAATATTGCTCATTATCAACTCTTGCTTAGATGGTTAGTCTTTTTTGTGTGATTCCAAATCTATCATTATTTATTGTATTTTGCATTATTGAAAGTAGGCATGAGGATAATCATATCAGTTGTGCATTACAAATTGATATATGCTGGAAAGCTACCTTTTATTAACACAATATCTGCCCTTAATGTTATTTTGTAATATCAAGGGCAGATATTGTTTTTAAGCTTTCGGGCTTTTAAGCAATTGTATGCACAAAGAAATAATATTGTTGATTGCATTATGTTTGTTAGTATTGTGAACAATAACTGTTTTATTTACAAGCATAGTTTCGATTTCCTTGATTAATGAAAGCAGTTGTTCAAACACTTAAATGAAACTTTGGTTAGATAAATGTGGTCAAACATTTTCTTGACGATTTTATTTTATTTTTATTCCTTTTAAGAATTTCATCAAAAAATATTTCTACTCTTTAAAATCATGTTGATTTGCTAAAATAATCCTCATCAGAAATTTTATAATTTTTATTTTATTTTTTGCAAATCTGGTTTGGGCTAGAAAAATGTTTAGTAATAATCTTTAATAATTTATTATTTATATTTAAATGTCAGTTTTTGTATACTTTTTTGAATGATTAAAAATTAATATGCGTGATTGAGGACAGCTTTTCCGATTATTTCATTTTTTACTGTTTCTTAAAAATTTATGCATTTTTTCAATTATATGTATGAAATTTTTCTCTATTACTGGTCATTTCATCATTTATTTAGTTGCTCAAAATAATGTACTCGTTTTTATATATCTGAATTTTATTCAACTTTCACATTCATTCAATAAGTAAGAAAACTCTTTAATTAGAATTACGCCTTACCAGTCTGAAGAAAAATAATTTGTATTCTTACCCATTGTGAATAGTTATTGTGATTTGAAAGTTGATATTAACTTTACCATCATAAATGCTGTTTCTAATCATTAGGATACTTATTTTTAGATTAAAGTAAAGCAATAATTTCAATCTTAATTTGTGTATTTTTTCCTCTTCATATCCATCTACCTGCAACAGCTGAATCTTTTATCTGCTCAATATCGTTTGCATCAGGATCCTGAGACTAACAATTTTTAAAAATCATACACTACTAATCGGTGGTATGTGGAAAATAAACAGTTGTTATGACTTCATAGTTTCTGAATAATATATTATACTGCTTCATGTAAGCATCTTTTCTTTTCACCTTCCTTGTCACTTTTTGGATGAAATAAATATCTTGTGATGCATATATTGAAGTGTGGAGGATTTCTCAATCTGAGAATAAATAATAATTGGACAATTTCCTTGAGTTATTTATCAGTCAATATATATATATGGGTGTGTATCAAAGTTTTGAATTTTTATCTGCATTATGTTAAAGTAGGATAATTTCTTTACTGTATATACTTAAGTATTTGAGAGTACTCAGTGAAGAAATTATCCTATTTTAACTTAATACAGTTAAAAATTCAAAACTTTGACACATACACACATGTGTTTCTTCATTGAGTGTTATCAAATACATATGTATACATTTAGTTTATTTCATGAAAGTATTATTCATCTTGGCATGCCTCACTTTGGTATAAAGAGTACATATTTTTAGGAGGATGAGTAATGAATTTTAAACAATTTCTGATTATTTAAGCCTGTTGATGCATTTGCTTCAAATATTCTTATTTCAGTCTTGGACTTTTTATTTTTATATCTTCCTAAGATAATTTTAAAAAAATCATATAAACCTTATAAATTAAATGTTTTATTTAAGTAAAAATATATTAGCACTAACAAAATTTTTGTTTGCATTTCCTTATGATTACATTATTTTATTACATTCATTTATAATTTACTTGAATTTAAACGCACGATATTAAGTATTTATGATGTAAAAAAGACAGGTTTTAAACAGAACATGTAAAACATTTGAGTTTTAATATCAATCGTAGTATTTATAAACATGATGCATTCCATTAATCAGTAATTTATTTTTTTCAAATAATGTGGATGCTAAAATTAAAGTTAAGAGTCCAGCATTCATGTTGCTATATTATAAATTTTTTAAATATTTTCATCTAATTTTGCTCATAATGCCTAGTTAAAAATTTTGATTTCTTACTTGTCTGCTCTATAGTCATTTAGGAATATTTATTTAAAAATAACTTGAAAACATGGAAAATTTAATAAATCAAGTAAATATTATAATGTCTAAAATACTTTGATTTTTTTTAGGTATCTAGTATTTTGGCATCAAATGGAAGAAATTATTCTTCAGGTGAACTCACAAAGGAAGCTATTTCTGAGAAGGTGTTGCATGTATGCAAGACGTTCGACAAAATTCCAGCTGATAAGGTGACTGAGAAAATTGTAACACTTAAATTATTTTAATTTAAACACTAGATGTTAATATATTTTCTGGGATCCTGTTTTTTTGGGGGAATTGGGTTTCTCTATAGATCTAAAATATACAAGAACAGAAATATTTATTAATTTATTTACTATTTTTTAATATCTGATATATAGACACTATTTTACACCATTCATATTTTTATAATGAAGTTAAATGAAATAGTTTTCCATTAAATTCTTTATAATAACTAAATTTTAACCCGTGAAATTTTACATAATTTTCACTTTAAAGTAGTCTGTTAATTCAGCACTTCCCTGTTAGCCGGACATAATGAGAAATCACCAAATTATGTAGAATGCTGCCAAATTTCTTAAAACTGTTGATTGCTTTGCTTGACAACTTGGCTCGTGTTTGGTTCACATTGACGAAATTTGTGGCCAGGTAATGGAAAAGTACCATTTTTTCTTTAAAAGTAAACTGTATGTTATTTTAGTTTTCCATAATCATTTATAAAAAATGGTTTATTGTTAAATATAATAATGGTAGTACAATAAAATCTTTATTATCATGAAAATAAGCTAAAAAAATCCTCATGACCAGTTCATCAATTTTGTTATACTTCTGTAATTAAATATGTTATCTAGATATAGATATTTATAACCTGAATTCATATTGGATGAGTAATAACTATAAAAATAAAATTCTACTAAAACTTTAGAAATGTTTTCAGTACTATATATATATGTATATATAATATAAAGTTTTGGATGGATGGATGTTTGTTACTCAATGATGTCAGAACGGCTGAACAGAATTGAATGAAATTTAGCACAAAGATATATTATAGTCAGGAATAGAACATAGACTACTTTTTATTCTGGTTAATTGAGTGTTTAATTTTTTATTAATCAAAAACTATCTTTTGCATTAAAAAACTGAGGCCAAATCCTGCCAAAGATAATTAAGGCTCCAGGGTTTTTTCTCAGCAGAGTTGAGGTTAGACTTGGCAGAATTTCGACCAATTATTTCAAACGATTCTATTTATTTTCTTTTTGTTAATGAATCGATCTTTCAGATTCATTCCGAAGTACTTTTAGAAAACAGAATGAAGGAAATAAAAAATTTCTAATCTGCATTGTGTTACCCCAACTGTCGTAGGAAAGTCAGACATGTGCATTAAGCCAATCGGCGTTGAAAGTTCTTGCGCGATTGTTGACAACTGTGTTTTCATTTAAATTAAAAGTTTAAAAATTATGTTTATAATACTATTGTGGCAATCTCAATCTCGTTCAATAAATAAAATGAATTTGACCTGATTTTTAAGAAATACGCACTTGAGTTGCTGTTTTGTTTTATTTTGGGTATACAATGCAAATAAATTGCTTTTACATTAGTTGCGTATTTTGTTATTTAATTGTATTTATGATATATATTTTTCATATATGCTACTCTTAAATGCATCGTTTTTAGGTTAGGTTTAATTTTTTTTATTTGTCATTATTTAATAGTTTTTTTGTACATATCCATTGAAATTTCCTTGCGAACAGTCGCAGGTAATAGCTAGAATATATATATTATTGCTAATATATTATTGTTTTTAGTTGACCTTGGAAGCTCATTTTATGAATGATTTGGGACTTGACAGTTTAGATCATGTTGAACTTATTATGAATATTGAAGATGAATTTAATTTTGAAATTCCTGATGGAGATGCTGAAAAATTACTAAGACCTAGAGATATAGTAGAGTATATAGCACAGAAAGATCTCAGTACATAAATGATTGTTATGTCTTAAATTTGGTAAGTTTTATGCTTTTAAATGTATTTGAAAAATACTGTAGTAATCTGTCTTAATATTCGCTTTTCATTTGTTTACTTCCAAGCAGGTACACTTCTATAATTTTGAGGCAGTTGTTTGTCAAATTTACTTTCAAAGTTTATATAGAGGGGAACAGTAAAGTTGTAAAGTAACAGTATAGAGGGGAAGAAACATCTTAGCAGATTCCCCAAATCCAGTAATGATCATCACCTAAGCCGCAGCAGTGGTGGTTGCAATATTGAAATAACATCTTCAAATTTATTAATGATTCAAACCTGATTAATAAAAACATTTTTATCCTTAGAAAATCATGTATTGTTTTTAATTATTTTTGGCAGTATTTATATATAATTTTAAAATATGTGAAATCTTTATTTAAACTTGAAGTAAATACAGCAATCCCCCCCCCCCCTGCAAATAAATGATAAAAGATTATGTTTTCAGAAATTTGTTTTAAAATTAATTCTTCTGACTTCTTAATTATCTAAACTTTGATAAATTTGTAATCTTATTATTTTTTTTTTATATTTAAAACAGTTTTTAAAAATGTAAATGTAAAGACTTTTTTTTGAGATGCATATGATAGTTGTAAATGTTATCCTGTTGATAAAATAAATATATCTTATGAATTAAAAAAATTAATTTCTTCTCTCTGTGTGTATGTGTAACATAAACTAAATATTCTTCAAAAATTAATTTCATTTTAACCTTTTCTGATATTTTGATAAAAGATTTCTGTATACTTCTTTCTTTCTTGGCTACACAAAACTAGAAATAAACATAATTATTCTGTTTTTAATGAAAAAGTAAACATCTTAATGCTACTGGAAACATTGTACATTAAAAAAAGTAATATAATTAAGTAAAGTATTATGAAAAGTAGTATGATTAATTAATATGTGTGTATTTAATTTTTATTTCAGTGTACAGAAATGCAACATTACTGTGGGATTTCTATTTCAGGCACATACATATAAATTTTGAAGTTTCTAATCCCTGTCATAGCTTTGAAGGAAATAGTATGAAAACTTCTGTTTTGTAGCTTTCATAATAAACTGTCCATACTTTTGATGTTTTTGAATGTTGGATTGATTTGTTTCATATAGTTTTAAAAAAGTATTTAATAAAAAATAGCCATTATTTGTCTAATGCATTTTTCAATCATTGAGGAAAATTGTGCTAAATTTTCTTGCTTAGTATTAGAAATATAAGTCTTTAGCATGTTTTATTGTCTGTAATTTTTATAAATACAATGTTAATTAATTATACATAACAGCTGCTTTTACCTGAAATTTTTTCCATTATGAGTATAGAGAACTATAACTGCTTATGTTTAAATCCTATTATTGAATATAGTTAATCATTATGATGTAATTTTGAAAAGATTTAATTTGTTAGTTGGAGGAGTAATTACAGATAGCAATATTCTGTTAATCTTCTTAATATTTTTATACTATAAATATAAAAATTTATATAATTTTGCAGAATTAAATTTATACCGTCTCTTAAAGATTATCTAGTTTTTCACTAATAAGCAAAGTTATATATTACTATTTTAAGAATTTCCACAGAAATTATAATTTGGTAATGACATAGACTTCTATAATTTTTTATTAATCGCTAAGAAATGTGGGAAATGTCAGTTTTGTTCATGATTTGAGAATATTAAACATTTACCTTATATAAGCAGTATACATTATGTAAAGTATTTTTTGTTAAATTGATTAACTCATTTTCTTACATCTAAAATTACATTTTAAGTATGATTTGAATAACAAATTATTTTGATCATTTTACTATTAATCTAAACAATACGGATGGGTGCACACCATATGCACTCCAAAATTTAGTTATAAAATTTCATTTGCTCAAAAAATAAATAATAAATTGTTACACTGTTGTATATAGGTTCATATATATAAATATTGAATTAAAAATCATTACTTATAATCAAAGCCTTTTTTTATTTAGTAATAATTGTATCAAAAAAAGAGAGAAAGAATTTAACACAAATTTCTTGATCTAGTGCTAAAAAGTATAAAAAATTACTTATCATGTCTTAATCACCATATTGTTTACCAATACTTTGAGTATTACCATTTTGCATTTATATATTCTTTTTAACCTACTGTTATTTATATGGTATAATTAGCAATAAAAGACTTGTTTGGTATTGATTTTCTTTGATATTTAATATCAATGCTACAGATTTTTTACTTATTTATACTAATTGCTTTGATGATTAACTGGTTTGCTGAAAATATTGTTTTTAATTCCAGATAACTCTTGTGTACAACTGGATGATTGTAATTTCCACAACTTATTTTTAAACTGCACATTTGATAAATAATAATGCCCTGCTCTCTTAATAGATATACACTTATTCTTCTTAGTTTACACCTGAAATTTCTTAATAAAGTTAAGTATCATATTATTTAAAATTTTAAGTCACTATTTTTTCAATTTTCATCTTCAATTTCATAGATAAAACATACCAGTTGGTGGCACAAAAGAAAAATCAAAGTATCTGGGAATTTTATTTGTGTTGAAAAATCAGAATTTTAAAAAAAAAATCTAGGGAACTTTTCTGTGACAGTATTTCAAACAAAACATGAGGGCAATTAGAAGTTTTGTGCAATCATTTCTCTGCATCCAAAACTTGATATTACTAAAATTATCACTGCAGCAGAAACCAGAACACTTCTCTTTCAAATGTATGACAACTTTTTGGAATTTTATTATTATGAGGATAGCAGTAAATTTATGAATGTGCTTATAATAATTTTAATAAATTTTTCAGAAAGACCAGTTCTCAAAAAATAGAAAGTGTTGATAATTTTTGTTTGATTTTTTCTTGCAATGATGCTATATCATTTTTAAGAATAATATTTCTTTGTGGTAACAGTAGTGGTGAGCGAGAATCTCGAGCAGTAAGATTTTTTATCGGAAAATATATAAGAGCAGACACTCCTTATAAGAAGAATGGTTTAGCAGCATTCAAGCAAATGGTAAAATAAATAATTTTAGTTGCAAAATGATTGATTCTAACTACAAGGAAATTGTGCCTCAATTATGAAGAGAGATGAAAACAAATTAAGTTAAAATTTTAGAAAAGTGGTAGAGCGATTGCATTATATTAGTTTAATGAATGAAAAACAAAATAAAAATAAATTCTTAAAGCAGCTCAAAAACTTTAACTCTGAAGCTTTATTTATGTAAAGCAAGACCAAATGTTTTTAAACCAAGTATTATAATAATCTGATGTCTCAGTTTTGAAGTTAATTATTATTTATAAAAGTTTGTTTTTAAAGTATAATAGGGACACAGTTATTATTTATTACTGCAGTTACAATTTATAAGTTAGTATCTTATATGTAGCATTATTTGTAATAATAAATGGAATATAAAGGGGGAAAAAAGACATTTATTTTAGAAAAAGAAAAGCATAATTTTTAGATTAAAACATTTTTGTAATTTGTTAAAGAGAGAAAAAAAATTGTAGTTTCTGTTTAAGCCTTTGCTAAAATATATACCATTAAGTAATTGTTATTTTTTTATATCTAAGTTAAAACATTTTGTATTTATGTAAAGAGTTAAAATTAATTCTTGAACTGTTTTAAAATGCTGAGCAAAAATCATAATTTGTACTGTTGCCATAATATATCTGATGTTGCAAAGTATGATTTTAATTTCTTTTAGAAATCTGATATAGTGTTAGAATTGGAGTATTTTGTTCAAGTAAGAGTGTCTTTTACATATAATATTTTATTTATATAGTTTTTTAGGATGTTCATTCTTTTTTTAAAGAATCAAACTCCGTATATTTTTTTTCTCATTAAACAACTTATAAATGGTTTTTTAAATAATGAGGAGGAATACAAATATTTCCTCTCATGTATTCCCTGTGAAATATTATTCAGTTTAGGAAAGTATTGTATTTTTTGTTGTTGTAGCAGTTTGAAATTATATTTTTAAGTGTAACCTTTGCTGACTAAATTTACTTTGAAAAAAAGCTGTAACTAGAAAGAAATGACCTTTTTGGGAACACATCATTGTTGTACATCACATTATAGTTTATATACATTTCATTTCAGTAAAACTAAAACATTAAGATTTTTTTTTTTCGTTTACAATGTTTACTGTAGCATCATAGATTATATATTACTGATATGTAATATTTTATTCTGAATGTGATGATTAAAGAAGCTATATTATTGATGAAACCTGATCTGTAAATGCATGAATTGGAGTAGCATTAAAAAAAGTAATGATTAAGATTCTATAGAGTAACAAAGATATCATTACATTTGTAGCAATAATGCCAGAAATACAAAACTATTAAGAGTATAATTGTTGTAACAGGTAAAGAAAAGTTATGCTTGGTAAGGATTCTAATGATAGTTAGATTTTTACTAAAATTACAGCTTATGTACTAGAGGGAGAAAATTTTCATGTGATTTATATTTATAATAAACAAAAAGAAAACGATGTATTTTTCAAAAATTAGAAAATTTAGAAACATTATTTAATTATAATAAGCATAGAAGAATGATTTAAAAAATCATTCCAGATATATATTAGTTTTATATTAGTAGATATTACCAGACATATATTAGTATTTATATATATATATTAGTTTTACATTATCTTATATAACACCTACATAAGAATATTTAATCTTTTCTTTTTAGCTATTTGGCTAATAACTTCTATTTATTATTTTCTCAATCCTTGCCTCAATAGTATCTTCAGTGAAAACAATTTTACCTCCTATTTATGCTGTTTATATATGGGCAGCAGATTCCTTATTCAAATTAATTTTTTGTATATCCTTTTGAATTTTTTAAAGTTTTAAACTCTTTAAATTTGAAGCAAGAATAGAATTGACTTTGATTGTCTCAGAAATAACTCTTATCTCTAAATTAAAACAATTTTAATTCCAAAATTATGATTTGTTGAGTTTTTTTAGTAGTTTTTTAAATATATTGAGTGCAGAATATGATGTATCAAATCTTATACCACAATCCAGAGTGCTTTTTGTTTGCAAAAACAAACTTAATTTTGTCTTTCATAAAACTGGAAGATAAATTTATTGTGATTAGCAGCTACAAACTTTTCTTTTTAAAGCAATGTTTGATGGTTATAACTTTACCAAACCCAGTTTTTCAAAAAAAAAAAAAAAAAAAAAAAAAATCATTAGCCATTATTTGTAATCCAGTTAATTATTTAGGAATTTAAAAAAAAAAAAATGCTGTTACTAGACATATCCAAGTGGGAATGCATTATTTTAGCTGATACTATTTTCCAGATAATTTTAAATATGGAAAACAGATGTAACCATATAGTTGGAAGTTTATCATTTGTCTTCATGCACTGTACAAAATCATACTAAAGAGTTTAAAGTATAAAAGAATAAGCATCTTCCAAAATGGAAACTACATCCTTTGCCCCTACTCATTTAAAGTATGTAATCCACATCCCCACTATTTACACTTTAAACATTTCATTGGTATCCTTTATTTGCACTTCTTGCAGTATCCAAATATTATAAAATATCATTTGTTTTCTTTAATATTTAGATGCTGCTGACACATTTTTTTTCTGTATTATAAATTATATAATATTAATATCAGCTGTTGGGAAAATTTTTAAATTGTCTTTTTGATTTTTAATGTTAAACATTCTATATCTTAGATTTTTTTTTTAGATGTACTTTTATAGATAAGATAGAAAGCTTTTGAAAGTTTTTATTTAAAAAAATTTGAATTGAGTAATATATGTGTAGTCGTATAACATCTGTTTTCTTTTGAAATTTCTGTTTCAAAATAATAAAAACAGTATTCACATTATATATATCTTCAGTATAAATAGGAAAAACAAATATATATAATATATAATATATTTTCACTTACTTTTTTAAGAACACAGATATTAATTAAATTATAACATCAATTTACTAAAAGTGAACAAGTTTGCATGAAATTTTAAATACTTTGTTGTTTATCATTGCACCATTATTCATTCTTTTCTATTTAACTATGTACTTGTCAACATTTGCTGCTTGCTATATTTGCTGTTTATTTAATTGTCTTTGAAAAATATATTGATACAAGAGGTTACAAATATTGAAATTAAATCTCAATCCTAAATCATAATATGTACCAAGTAAAAATTATTTTATTTCATAAACAGTAAAGAGAATGAAAAACACTTCCAAAGTTTTAAAACTAGTAGCATTTTATAGTACTGTTCCTTTGAAATAGCACTGTAGTTAAATGGGCAACTTGTTTTGAACAACTTATTTGTTTAGGTATAAGTCAAATAAATCTGGACTTAAATAAAAAAATTTTAATGTCAAATTTTATTTATTTTTCTATTATTTTTGGGTGTGGGGTGAGAAAATGTAGCTGGACATGTGAAATGCATGATTTTTTGTCCCGCCCCCTTTACAACATGGCATACTAATTAATGGGGAGGGGTTTAGATTCTATGGTGTTAAAAAGAGACCCAAAATATATGAATAAAAAATTCAAATTTGAAAGAATATCTTAAAAAATATTACTTAGAAATCAATGTGATTGCATATGTAATAATTCAATAGGAACTGATTAATTTATCATGAGTAACAAAAGTTAACTTTATAATCTGAAATTAGAAAGTGCATAAATAAAGGGACATGATATGTATCTGAGTATGACACAAAATTTGATTATTCAATAAAAGTAAATGATATATATACACACACAGTTTCAGAAGACCATATTTAAAATTAAAATCCTGCTATTACATATTAAATTCAATATACTTAAGTGAAATAAAAACTTGCCTAAAAACTAAACTGAAAATTTCAAAAAATATATGAAAACAATTTAATATCAACTAGAAACAATGCTTGGCTAATGTATGTGGCTGAAAATTAAAGTTTCTTTAAATATTTCAAAAGCAATTATAATAATTATTTCATATTGTTTACAATTAATTAAAATCTCAACTTGTTATTCGAAATTGGTATTGTTGAAAAGTCAGTTTTGAAAATAATTTGTGTGTTTTATCTTCCGAAGTTATAGTAGAACATAAAAGCGTTTAAGTTTCATTCCCTTCTCCCATCTTTAGGAAATAATTGTAGTCTTACTTACCACAGTTAATGTTTCTAAATATTAAGGAGCATAAATGCCAAATGTTATTTGAATCCATGAAAGGTTATGAAGTTATATAAGGTGTAATCAAATCATATTTAATTGATATATATATATCAGAGTAAATGTAGTGTTGCAGCTTAATAGCATTTTTTTAAAAAGAAAAAAAGTATAGCACATATATGTTGTGATTTAATGTTATGAGAAAGATTTAAGAAAATCACGAGCTTATTCTTTTTTATTCCTGATGTAAAGTACAAATATATTAAAAGGAATCTTTCTCTAGTTTTGAAAAAAAGAAGTTATGATTAAAAATTATTATATTAGGGATTATTTTAAAATTATAATCTATTCTTGAAACTTAATAAAAAAAATTAAGAATTATCAAAATTATATAACAATTGCATTGGTCTTATCACAAAGACAACTTTTTAAGATGATGTAAATTTGTTTTTGTAATATTTGTGGATAAAAGATAAAATTTTGTTAAATTTCTAATTTATTGAAATTGAAAAAAAAAAAAAAAAATTGAAGGTGCATTCATGTATGTCTTGTGAAATTCAGTGGTTCTAGCTGAAGCAATGATGTAGAGTGCTACCATACACATATTCTTTATTATTAATAGAGATATCACATGATTTTACTGTTAAAAATCATTCCCATAGCCATTGTCATATTATAGTAATTTTGTCATTGATTGTTAGTTATAATTATTATAAAATTCATTCTTGCTTGTTATGTGGGGTGAAATTACCCCTTTCCACCACATATCTCGAGATTCAGCATTTTGATTACAGGCAAATTCAAAAAAAAAAAAAAAAAAAAAAATTGAATGTGTTATTTTATTTTATTTAGCAATGATACTTAGAAAAATATATCCTGTTTGTTAGAAAAATATATTCTGTTTGTTGGAAAAATATATCCTGTTTATTAGTCAGTTTTTATATGTTCTGCAGACAGACCAAAGCATTTTTAGCTCATTGTGTTACCTCAGTAATTAATGGTGCTGAAGAGCTTTCCTTATAGTCAAATGCACATTTTTATTTGAGTTGCTTTTGAATTATATCTTTTATATATACTCACAAATAGGTGATTGACCCATTGAAGGATTTGATACTCATCTATAAATAATTAAAATATGTACCAACATATTTCTACCTAGTTTTTATATATTTTTTCTTCTTACTACATATTTTTTCTTTTTAATACTTATTTTTTCTTTTTAATACATATTTTTTCTTTTTAATATATATTTTTTCTTTTTAATACATATTTTTTCTTTTCACACACACACACGCACGCACGCACGCACATCCTGGAGATGCCTGAGAATCTCAAGAGTTAATTTTTTGACAAAGTAGGTTTTTTTTTATATACACAGAATCACTAAAGGGAATGATTTCTATAAAACTTTCATATTTTTAAATAAAAGTATTATCCCGATAATGCATTGGCATACTATAATTACGAAATATTAACCTTACCCGTGAACTTAGCATTTTTACTAGATGTATCGTGTGATTCTCGGCGAATATTTTGGTGAATAATCCTTGCAATGCAGTTAGTAGTACCTGAAAATTGAATTTGTATTTTTCACAATCGATTGAAATAAAATAAAAAAATGATACTAAACGACTTGTAATCACAAATTCCCAAACTAAATTTGGTATATTCAAGTCTTTTTGTTTATAACTATCGAGTTAACATGTATCTGAAAGTACAGATTGACAGACTGTTTGTTCCTTGTTGTATTTTACTCAAATTTTGACAGGCGTCTACTATATTATTGATATTAATCTATGTATCAAATTTTTATTTATTTGAATCTCTTAATTTTTTATTTATTGTGTTAACTTGCATTCGAATAGTTGAGCAGACTGACTTCCTTTGAACGGAATTTGCTCAGAATTTGATGAAAATCAACAAATTTTGTGCAAAACCACCGTACACCTAATTTAATCTGTCTTGCCTTTTTTCTAGACAGACCAACATTTTCCAAAAATATTTTTTTTTCGAAACGTGGAGATTCGTCAAAATCTGGAATTCGGAGTTTTTGACAATTTCAATACACTATCTATAGTTAGAATACGAGAAAGTAATAAAAAGGTGCCTAATCGCAACAATTTATGACTTACGCAAGATATTGGCTGGGCTGGAGCCAGCCAAATGGCAAACCAAACTATAGTTTGGTTTGTTAGAATTCTCTTGTTTTCTAATCTCCCGCCCTTACGAAGTCACATTTTTCTTAGCAAAGATATCGATCGGAAAATTTTACAATATTTCTTCTCTTTTGTGTGTAGCACGAACTTAAATGGAATTGCAAAATTGTTGATAATCTAATACTATACTACTATAATCTAATACTACTAATATAATACGAGGAATGGTTGCCAAGTCGAAAATCGCCCCAGAATTAATAAACTCCGGTGAACTTGGGGGTCTGGGGTTTTTGCCCACGAGGAATCGATTGGCGCCGGGTTTGAAGCGCTACGGTCGAGCAGTTCGGAGTTACAGATAGGATATTTTCAAACTTTATTAGTTCGCCATAATGGCTACTTAAATTTTCAAGCGGTAACGTGCTGCCATCTATAGCCAATATGGCGAACTAATAAAGTTTTATGTTTATGCTGTTATAGGTTTATATGTTTTTTATGTATGTATATATGTTTGGCTTTTCTAAATAAATTTGTCAAAAATATTGAACTTCAACACACTGCAATCTTTACTTTTACTTTACCTTTGTATAGAATAGTTCCCTTTCCAAACTCTAACTTTGTTTAGAATAGTTTACAATGGTGCACTTTAACCGGTTATCTTTTCACCAATGGTTTCGCAAATTTTCTTATGGCATTTATTGTTTTGATAAATCACAATTTAAAATTTAAATCTTCGAGTTAGCTTCGATACCTGTTTTCTCCGAGCGGAGCTCGGTCACCCGCTGGTAAGATTCTGCAATGTATTTCTTCGATTTTTTTAAAAAGTTTATTCTTAAGTATAAATATAAAGTTTCATCTTAAAAATCTCATTTTATAGCCTTTTTAATACCTACAACTTTTTGTTTTAATTATTTCCTCTGAGATTGATAGACGCATTTAATTATGAAAAACCTGTTTTGTATTTTCCGTAACCCTCTTACTTCTGTATGGGAACATTCGTCATCTGACCGCGGTAAAAAACTACGAGGCCCTTACGCAATTAATAGCCCTAGTGTTGTTTTAAAACAGGACATTAATATAACTAAACTAAACTAAGGTACATATAGAATTTTGATACTTTTTCATGACAATTATGACACGAATGTTTGCATTGGACTATACGTTCAATACTTAGTTTTTTTTGGGGGGGGGGGTTATTCGAGAAATGTAATTACTATTTCATACGAAAATTAGTATAATTAAATCGAAACATGAAAGTCTAGATTTTGGGGACATTTTTAATTGATTATGCATGTAATATTAAATCAAAATTTTGAATGAACTAATAAGAATTACTGAAGAATTGCTTTAAAAAGTCATCTTTAATTTCAGCCTTCTGCTAAAAAACGATTTATTTTAATTTTCCACTTTTTTATGGGAATTAATCAGTTATAATTTAATGAACGATAACTTTTGCGTTGCTTTTGCTGAAAGTTACGAAAGAAGTTAAGTATCTTTCTATGAAAAAATTAAAAGAAATCGGAAAGCAAAATATTCACGGAGCGTATATTTAATCCAATTTAATTGCTAATTAGTAATAAAGTATCTAATTAACAATTAATTTAAAGATTTGTTTCTTGTAAATTGCCTTAGTAATTAGTTGTAATTCATGTGAACCCTGTGGTAGAAAAGAGAAATTTTTATAATTTGATATTTGCGTTTCTAACCTTTTTCCCCTACAAATTAAATGCTATTCAAGAAATTAAATGACTTAAGAAAATTGATTTTAAGCGTTTTATTAAAGACTAGGGGGTTTCACCACTTGCTCGTCAACCCCCAGGAATTGCTAATACAGTTTCTCTCGAATCGCTTTGCTCGCTCGCCATCTACTAAACCATTTTAGTTCTGCTAAAGATATATTCAAATAGTTTATTCCAAAATGCAATAAAACAATGAAAGACAAAAAAAAAAAAAAAAAATGAAGCAAAAAATATACCCAAAAATTGAACTTTAGAAAAGTTTTTTGTAAACAAAAATAATTTCTCATTTAGGAAAATTAACAAATTCAGTCTGATTTTGCGCCCACATAAGCGTTTTATGTATGTAGAAATTTATTAGAAGATTTTTTTTCTTTGTAAAATGCAAATTTTTATTGTTTTTTTATATGCGATACTTCCCAATGAAATGCTATTACAAAAAGGCGAATATTATTTCTTTTTACTGCTGTGATAACGCAACCCACCGAATTGTATGGTGCAATTATAGTGGGATTTCCAAATGAGTCGGGTCAAAATAGTTTAGGAGCAACATTTTTCTTAAAAGCAGGATCTCTCTGAAAATGTAGAATATAGTTGCTATTAATTGAGGCCTTTTATTTTATATTTTATCTACGCGTAAACAAATTTTTACTCTTTATTTTCACATTCTCAATCTCTTTTCCCCTCGCTTTTGCATTTGCGCCCGGAGCCGTTTATTTCATTAAGAAAGAGGTGAGAGGAAGAATGAAAAGAGATGTTTACTTTTAACATTAAGGCGAATCGCCTCTTAACTAAGAAATTCATCGAAAAGTGCTATTCTCGGGATTCTGAAACGGGCACTACTCTCTTGTATACTAAGTATATACAGGGTGCGGCAGAAAAACCCGGATAAATAATTTTAAATATAATTGTATTAAAAATAAGTAAATTAACAAAATATAACAAATAATAACAAGAGTAGACTTTTATTAATAAAGAAATTTGTTTTCAAAGTGATTCTCTTCTGCAATGACACAAACGTTGTTTGAAATTTTCAGCAATGGACCGCAAGTCTTCTCTCCATAATCTATCCCATTGCTTCAGAGAATCCAAACTTTTGTGTGGTTTAGGTCCGACCTTAGACTTTAAAATGGACCATATACGGAATTGAGATTCAACGAGTATTGTGCCCGCTCTCCAGATGATATCACTTCACCTTGCTCCAGTCTTGTGTCTTTTTGACTTTTTAAAGATTCCGAGGGAAATCTTTAAAAAGTCTTTGGTAATACTTATCTTTTTAAAAATTTACATTGTCGTAATTTCTGTGGGATAAAGCAGTGCGTTTTAGCCCGCAGAAGTGCCGCAGATTCTAGAATGCTCCTCCGACACACTTTTTGATTTATTTTAACGCGTTCATCTACAAAAACCTAATTTGTTCTGCTGCTTGCGCAAATTCCACCCCAGACCATGACCGACTTTGGATGTTGGCATTGTTTAATAATTGCTGAAGTACTTAGAGCGTTTACAGACCAGAGACTATCATTATGGGAATTATAAGCTTGTTGGACGGTAAAGAGCTTCTCATTAGTGAAAAGGAATCTCCAAACGCTGACTTGTGAAAGTTTTCGTCATCTTTGGAGCCGTACATACTTATTCCCATTTCACGCGCGATCCTTCTCATGGAAACTTGTATATTGTTGTATAAACTCCCTTGTATATTGTTGAGTTCACTTTTTGATGGCTTTACTGTTATTGAAAACATCGACGTACGTTTTCATTCATTTCTTGAACATCGACCATCATTGCCAAGCGGTTTGAAACGACAGATTATATCAAACACCGTTTGACGAAACACATTTAATCAAACAAATGATTTCACACTGTTGTTTTCCTTGCTTAAACAACTCTAAAATAATAGATCTTTCGCTTGGCATTAAAAAGAATGTGTAAACTAAAACATACATTTTAAAATATTTTATTATTGAAGTGGTAGACAAAAAAAAAAGTCAAAACAAATTAGAAAGAAAGTTAACATTTATTATTTGATGCAATAACTTTATCCGACATTTTTTGCCACACCCTGTAAAGAGAAAATATTATAACCCTAAGAAAATTGGAACTCGGGATTTTAATGAATCTTCACGTTTTAGATCACTCCGAGTTTGCGATACACTTTTTTAGAAGTGTTTCTGTTTGCATGTCTGTAAATTCAAAATTAAAAAAAAAGATAAAGAAAAAAAACCCCCCACTATTTTGAGCTAGACGAATGAAATTTGATAACTTATCTTTATACTGGTTTGTAGATACCTATAAAAATATACCGTTCACAGAAATTCTATTTTGTTTTTTGAATCGAAGGGAACTTGGTAACTCTAAAAAGTAGAGAGGTAGATTTATAAAATTTGGTACACAGATTTAGCATCTAAAATGTAGATTCTTACCACATTTCAAGCCAGATATGCCAAAGGGTTGATCTTCTGTTGGTTTGAACTTTTGCATGCATGTAATTGCAATAACTCATAAACGCAATGATTTAAATCGATGGAAATTGGTATGTAATGTGATTACTGCAGAAGGGCTATGTTAAATTTTGGCTCCATTCAGACGGGAAAAAAAGATTTTCAATAAGTATATTTAATTATCTGTTATTTATATATTAACCATAACACAAGATATTAATCAACATAATATCGTGTTTGATTCAATAAAAGTTATGAGATTAAAACCTACGATAGATATTTTGTCATTATTGTTTGCTAATGCCATACAATTAACACCGAGTACCAGTTTTCTTTACTATACTACGAATCATTTGTTCTAATGTATGGAATTCAATATAAAAATCCGAAGGTTTGTTCCTTTTACGTCCTTGCCTAAGGACCACAATTTTATTCAGGGGTAGAAGCATAGGATACTTTTATTAAGAAACCATGTGAGGAAGCTCTTAGGGAACGATTTCTGCTGATTGGAAATAATTTTGAGTTACAAGCAGCGGCATAACTAGATTCCATAAGACCTCAGCCTTATGTATAGGACGAGATCCTGAGAAAATGGAATTTAGCTCCAACCATAATTATAAAAGTTCCTTGTATTTTGAAATACTTAATAGCATTTAATATATTTATAATAATAGTTTTTGGTTGATCAAAAAACCCCTAAAAAATAGGATTTATTTACATCCTTATTTAAGACAATTCTTTTAGTTATTAATATTTTACAATTAATTTAAATTATTTATTTGGAGACTTCAGTTACATGGAATATCGCTACAATGCCTAAAACCCTGGGTCATTCATTTAAGATTCTTAAAACAACCCTGGCGGTTTACTGCTGTTTCTAATCTTTACTTACGCCTCTGAACGAACACAAAAATAATCGCTTTATATCAAGTCTTAATTAATGTTATGCTGAAAATATGTGTCTATCTGTCTATTTAACACACTACTAAGAGAATGTGATTTTTCCTGAATGCAATGCATTCTAAAAGAAAAGCTAAAACACATATTATATCGCATAATAATGAAATATGCATAATAATGATAATTTCATGATCCGATAGTTATTCATAAATGTTTCTTTATGAATTAAGTGTTTATTGCAACGAAAATGAATTAAAATTAAAGTATTTAAAAATTTATCGCTATTTTTTTTCGAACTTTATAAGAAATTTGGTTTAAACACTACATACTAAATTTCATTCATCTAGCTCAAAGTGCTTTTGAATTATTGCAGGCAGAAATTAATGAGAAAAGTGTTCTTTTTAAAGTCAAGAAAGTTTAGAACACAGGAATTTGTTGAATTCGAATTTTTCAGACGATTACGATACGATCTCTAGATTTTATGTATGAGAAAGTAAAACTAATTCAACTTTCGCTATTTGGCCTGCAGATTAAAATTTGTAATTTTTTTCTTTTGAGTTTTTTATTCTGCAGTGCTCATTATCAAACTCGAATCGGAACTTATACAGAACCTATATTAGGCACGGGGAATTTTCAATTTATATATTTGAAGAAATAACTCAAAGCATGTGAGATTCACTACTATAAATAAAAATAAAAATATTTTTCACAATTTCAAAAACCCTGATACTATCTTGTAATATGATTTTATGTTCGTGTTGTGAATATCTGGCATTCCTGTTAACTTTTCAATAATAATCTGGTCTCAAAAATGTTCAGCGCAGCTGTTAAAAGTCTTCAATATATGTGTTAGAACTAAAGAACTAACGGAATTTAAATCCAGCCTTTGAAATCTGAGAATAATTCATTTAAATGGCAGCGCTGTTTGATTCGCGCTGTGTCTGTAAACTAATTGATGGATTTTAACAACACACACTTTGGTACTTTAATTCCTTCTTAGAGAATATTTAAGTAAGATAAATAATTCTGACGTCTTCTGCTTAATCCCTTGTGAGTTTCAATTTATATGATTTTAGTTTTAAAGCAAAGATCAAATAAATTGTAAGAGGTTCCTCTATCTACAAATTCCTTTTGTGAAAGTCTACTGAGATTATGTTCTGGAAAATGAAATACTTCGAGGCAGTTGAATATTATTAGACGGTGGTTATTTTTCTATGCATCTCACTCATACTCTCTATCGCAAATGTGTGTCACGCTCTATTGTGTGCAGTCTTTGAATGAAATTATCTTTTTCCTTTCCATACGTCAGAATAAAACAAACAAATGTCTTTGAATGATTCTATCTGTATTAGAATAAGACTTAAGAAAGGATTTTATTAGGAGAAAAAGTAATAACAAACTTCTTTTCGAAAGAAATATTTTGCAGTAAAATAAATGCGTGCGCATTGAATTCTGTAGATGTAATAGCTAATTGTCAGTATTTACTTAAAATATGTAAGCTTACATATTTTAAAAACAATTTTATTCTGCAAGTTATCCAAATATATTCACTTGAAAGAACTTTTTATGATTTGAAATAAAACCCTCGGTATACAATATACAAACTCAAATTCAAGAGCTACCAAACTTATACCAAAATTATATTTCAAATTGGTAAATGTTTCAAATGATATGAAAAATTATATTTCAATAGGTTTTAATTAATAAATTCATCGCTTGAAAAATTATGAGGTTTAAATTTTCGTAAAATCTCCCTAACTTTTTAATTTTGAAACGACAATGCTACATTATTCTATGGTCAAAGTAAATTTAATTATTTATTTGAATTTTACCATTTTTAGTCAGTTTACGAGCATTTTAAGGAACTATTGTGTGATGATTAGCGGTTCTATTGAAAAAATAATAGTATTCAAACCTTTATAACTTAGCTAACTTATTTATTGACAAATGAAACTTTTTATATGCATTTTATGTGCTAAAGACAAATATAATTTCAGTTTTTGTTCAACAGCTGTTAGTTAGATATGACGGTTATTATAATGATTACGCTTAAATAGAACTTAAATTAGTTTTATGGAATAATAATTAAATTCAAAACTAATAAATTTTGAAAAATAATTTAAATGATTGAAATATCATTTCGACATTCATGTAAAAACCTACAATAAATTAATTAAAAAGTAGGAAGAGGAAAAAAGTAAAGAAAAATTATAAATTTTTGCTCCTGTTTCGAAAGCTTCTTTATTCAATATTTTTGAATGAAGTTTGATTATGCAGTTTCTTTGCAGAATTCTTACAATAGTCCATAAACAGTTCATCCATCTCGATATCGATTCATTTTTCTTTCATTGTCTAATGAAATCGTTGACTTTAATCCTTTCTTGTATGGCCAAGTTTTTTTAGGGAAACTGTTCAAAATGGCTTTCATTAATTTATGCGTATTAAATTAAATTTTTTACCCTCAAAAAATTTGCTAAACATTTTAATTATTTGATGAAAGGACATAACACTTTTATAAATCTAAAATAATTTAATTAAAAATTAAAAATGAGATAAAAAATAAAACAGTAATTTTATTCCTCTCCAAAATTCTCTTATTTTTTTTTCTTAAGAAAGTTTTATTTACTCTATCAATATGCAGATTTCAACAACATTCAAACATTAAATAAATAAACATTTAGCATTTAAATAACATCATATATCTTAGTATTAAATCAACATTATCTATGTGAACTCTAGAATCGTCATTCTTTTTAGAATTAATCATCAATATCATCGCGATTTTCAGAAAAATTGTTTGCATGGTAACCTAGAAAATTCATGACAAAAAAAACAAATGAGATCACTCCTTTCTCTCACATTCATGGAATTCGCTAAATGGAAAATTTTCATTATCTGTTTAGATATTTTTTTTACTCTGATTATCCTGATCAAAAGCTTTCATGAATCTGTTTCATTTACCTAATTAAGAACATAATTCATTAGCTTGGAACATTTAAGAACATAATTTATTTGCTTAGAGAATTTAAAAACATAATTTATTAGTTTTTAGTTTAATCTCTGTTTTGAATGAAGCTTATAAAGAGTTTCTTTCTGAAGATTTAAAAAAAAATTGGTCAAATTATAAAATTTGGAATATCATTATTTTGAATGGCTTTTCTACATTTTTAATATTCTCAATATTTCGCAATTAAATATTCAAATGTAATACCAAAATGTGCTTTTCGAACACTGGAATATCTAAAATGTGCAGATTTACATTGTTTTGAATTTTATTTTTTATTTTTTTATTTATATAATTATGATACTTACATTATACTTCGCATAGGAGACGGTAAAAACGTAATCTTGTTAACATTGATCTATGAGAAGAAAATTTTAGAGTTAAGGGTTGATTTTCAATGCATTTGTGTAAATGAAACCAAGTCAACAGTCCAAAACAATCACCAAACTGAACACGAGACAAAAATTATTCTAAAGTTCAAAACAAATAAAACGTACTTAAAAAAATTATCTAATCGCTCTCTTCTTTGAGAGTTCCTTGCAGTCTGAGAATAGAGGTCAACAATTTTGATTTACTCTATCCTTTAGCTGACATGTAAATTCTATAATTTATTTATATTCAGTCTTAATTTGGTGATGCATCAGAATTCCGTCTAAAGAATTTTTGTGTAAGAAATTCAAAATAATCAACAATAAACATATGTTCCTGATAATGACCTGCATATTATTGATTGCTCATTAATTTTAATTTTATCTGCATGTAATCAATCAATTGAGAGTTTTATATCGAAGCACGTGTGTTTCTAAAAACTGTAAAGTTACACACAAACTTCACAGGTTAAATTACTATAATTAAACAAGATTTTCTCTGCATCGAAGGAAAAAAAATATCCTTCTAGGGTTTGCAATCAATCATTGAAGAGCGAATTAAATATCATCTTCCATGACTTCAGGGGTAATCAATTTGGTAGCGAACTCTTATTATCTCGTTAAATATATTGACATAAGGTGGGTAAGCATTATGCTATGCTTCTTCTGTGATCCGACATGGAGCGTTCTGTATGATTTTAAATATTAACAAAATTAATTAAAATTTATCAACAAACATTGCGTGTCAAAGACAAGCAAGTTAATGCAAGTACTTAAAAATAATACTATGCATTCTCAGAAGGATATCAATTTTCTTAGAAAAATTATACCTTGAGTGCTTCGCTTTAAAATTGTCTGGTAGTTACAAAATATCGCCTATTTAAGCTTAGTTTCATAGTATAGTGAAATGACTTGAATGGATTTAGTTTAGTTATATTAAAAGTTCCGTTTTCATTTGAACGCAAGAACTGTTTGGGAAGAGACCGAGTCATTTTGAACCCAGGTCAGATGACGAGGATGATAACTGCGCTGACACCCCCTCTCAAAACTTTCACACCCCACCAAATGGAGGACATTTGGCCCCGACGGACTTAAGTGCATCAGATCAGCTTACATAACGGTTCCTCTGTGGAATCAATCTTGGACCTGAAGCCCTCCTGTTCCGAAGGCAACACCTTATCACCAGATTATTGCGGCTATGACTTAAATATGGATTTTTAACCGGTTTACGTTGTCCATTTGGAACCAAAATAGCATACAGATGTGCTGTTTTGTTAAATAGATGAAATGCATATAACATTTTTGCTAAAGTGGAATATTACAGTAATAATTTATCAAAAATTAATCCACGTGGTTTATTGTATTTTTTTAGTTGCCGAACTCATATAGAGAGTTAACTATAATGACATATCTTATATCCATATCAACTAACAGTTACGTTTTTGATGACATTAGTCCTCAAAGTTTAAATGAATTTTCGGTATTACGTATACAGTCTGTCAAAAAAAGTATTGGGACCCACTACAAGTCCACAGATTTTTATGATAATATTTTAATTGAATGTGCAAATGAAACTAAAACAAATAATTGGATATTATATTGCTATATACTAATCATAATATTACAAACAAAACTTACATATTAGTGTAATTATGATTATAACTGAAAATAAAAGAGATTAAGTAAAAGAACGTGCTCAAAAAGTATTGGGAGACTTCCCAATAAAATAAGGAATTGTTTTTTATGACCTATAATGGTCTATTTTGCATAGATTGGACCAATATTTCGCAAAATGATCCATCGGTTTTGACCCAATCTTTACCAAATTTAGTCTTAAATCCTGCTTGTTGAAAATTTGATATGCATAAAGTTTTTGTTTAAAATAATCCCGCGCTTGCTCAATGAGATTAAAGTCTGGACTTTGTGCAGTACTTTTAATAACACTTGGACAGTAGTATATGACCAATAACTTGTAAATATCAGCAGCAGGTTTTGGGTCATTATCTTGGTATAGCTTAAAATGTCTTGAGATCTCCAGCTTTCACGCACTTTGCTTTAAATTTCGCTTGAGAATGTCAAGATAGACCTATTTATTCATTGCATCTTTAACAAAATGCAAGATACCGACACCAGTGCTTATCATACAACCCCAGAGTATTTGATTGCCACTTCCATACGTTTCTAGGCCAATTAAGCCATTTTTGACTTTAAAAATTTATAAATTCTAGAAATTTTATGTCAGAGGCTAGAAAGTACCAACCAAAAGTTTAAACAATCTTTATAAAAATAATTTAAAAGAAAAATTTCTGAATCAAATTTAATAATTTAAAAAAAAACACTGTATTTGAAGAGTGGTCATGCTGCTACACACTTAACCAAATTAGAAATAAATAATAAATTTAAAGGCAACAAGGAATTTAAATGAAAAAAAGAAGAAAAAATATGAATCCCGCTCTATGACTCTTTCAAGAGCCACCTTCAGGCAGGGATTCAAACATAGATTTTTCCTGTGAGGGATCTAACTTTTGTTATATTGACCTCTCTTGACTCGAAAATCTCAAGAAATTGAAGTTTTTAAAAATAAAAATGAATATCAAAAAATCAAAGACATTAAGTTGCATAGTAATAATAAGCAAAATATTATTTCAAAAATTCAAATGTAACCGAAAATACAGCAAAATCGAGTAAATCAAACAATTAAAAGCTTTCAGGCCGGGTTTTTCATTTCCAGTTTTATTTCATTGAATTATTTATTCCATTTAAACTTAATACTTGTTTCTAATTTTAAATGATATCAGAAGTTCGACTATTTTCACCATTTTCGGTCAAGACGTTCAGGTAATTAATCCTCAAGAATTATTTGTACACTGTTTTAAAGAGCAACAAATTATCTTTTAAATTATACGAATTTTATTGCTTGCAGCTTTCCTCTAATTTTAACAAAATCTTAAAAATTCATTTTAAAAAGCATGCTGCAACAATTAAATTCAAACAACTTTATTCAAGGCACTACTGATATTCCATTGCTATGCAACAATGAGCCTTAGAATTACTTGACATTTATTTTTGATATTTATCTTATTTATTTAATGCATTTAACCATATATTTGATTGGTTTTAAATGATTTCTAAAATTTATTTAATTAAACAATAGTTTTTTTAAAAAAAACTTTTGTCATAAAAAATTTCATTAATTAAAACTTATCAAGACTTTGACATTTTATCATGGTATCTGAATTTCTCAGAAAAAAAAGATTTTTTATACATCGTTAGATTTATATAAAAATTAATTTTTCAGTGACAAATTTCATTTTAGTTTTTTGTTTCTCTCATTTTAATAAATATTTTAAATTCAATTTTGTGTATAATATATAACAATATATTTCATTGTTGAAGAATAAGAATATAAACAAAGCGCGTCTAGCAGAATTTTGGAAATACACTAAAAGAAATGTTTAAAAGTGAAGATTAGTTTTGTCAGGAACAAATATTGATATTTTTATTTTGATTGTTTTAAATTAATAAAAAATTAACTTTTTAATCTACTGCTTCAAAATATTCATTTAAGTCTTTCTTATATTTCAATATTTATGTCTAAACTCTGCAATACTTCGATACAAATATTAATAACTTGTGGAGGAAATTTGCCAGCGGCAGTTTTTAGAAATCGCTTGGCTGATATTCTCATTTTAATTAAAAATATTTCAGAACGATAAGAAGATTTTGTACATCGTAATATTTTAAATAAAATTAGTTTTTTGCATTAAAAAAACATTAGATATATAAGATCCTATTCTTGAACATGCAGATGTAATAGTAAGAAATCTAAAATTAAGAGAGGAAAAAAATAAAAGAACCTCTGTTTCACCAATATCCTAAAATAATTATTATAAGTTACAAGCAATGTCACCCTGGCAGATGAAATTAGAATTTACATAATTTATCCTTCTGAAACAAATACTTATGAATGTTTAAGAAATTAGATGCAAGAGAGTTAATAACTTCCTATTAATGTATAAAGAAATTTTCAATATACGAAAAAAAGTTCGAAAATATTAAATTACAAAAGTATATTATTTTGGTGCTTGTATATTTAAATTATTCAAACTTTGAGATAAAAATTCTAGGAGAAATTTATATTTAGATTGGATATTGTACCTTTAAAATGTACCCTCTTGATATGCTTTTGCTTAGTTTCGTTTAATTATATTAATTTCTAGTTTTAAAGTAATGCTGGGGTTATTTTGATACGGACCTCGTATTTTTGAATCTTAGTCAGATGACGAGGACGACACCTGATCTGTTACCCCCTCTCGAAGCTTTCACACCATACCAGAGCGAGGATGTTTGGCCCGATGAGATTTAATGTCCACCAGATCTGCTTGCACGATGGTCTTCGATGGAATTTGGATACGAACCTGAAACCCTTCTTTTCCGAAGCCGATATCTGTCAACAGGTCACCGCGGCCTACTCATTACAAATTTTGCAATCAGTAAGCCGCACAAATTTTGTTTGAATCAGATTTCGTAAGTAATGCAAGTAATTTTTTTAAAAGGTATGGTTTGAAAGCAAGTTTTCTTGCATATAAGAAGAAAAGCAGGTAATGTATTTCAGGTAACATATTAGTAATAATTACTGCTTATTGTAATCCTAATATAATATAACGAAAAATTCGATTTGGTTCAATCTTTCTTGTACACAGACATATTACAACGCATTTAGCGTTTGACCTTGTAGCATAGACAAAATACACGAAGATAAGAATACGCAGAAACAAATATACAGCCGAGACAAACACACGCAACACACAGCAGCATACTACAACAAACAGTAGCCCACAAGTAGTAATTTATAGTAAAAGCAACCACAGACACAAAGCGGCCAGGCAGAATTCAGCAGGAGGAGGGAATCTATGTAGCTTTACTCTACAATCTCTCCAAGCGCTTGCTTTCTTCATTGTCTTTAGCTGTTTTCACATGCCAACTCATTACGACATGACTGGCTATACCTCAAATGACTCGATGCTGCTTCTACAATAAATACCAGGACTTGGCGCACAACTGAATTCAGCAATCGCTTGAGCTTCACACAACACTTGCTCTTCCCTGGACTGATTTAACTACTCACCATGAACTCTTTCTACGATTGTCTTCTGCTTAAACTACCTGCTTTTTCTAGTTCCCGGAGCCGGACAGAAAAGGTTCTGGAACAATCAAGCATATCTTGACTCCTATTGGCTCCATTACCGCAATTCTGAATAATTCCATTATTATCTATTTTTATCACCAAGCCTCGGGTCACTGGTCCGGCATATGAATAGCATTGAATAGATCTGATCGTAAAACGGTCTTTCTAAAGATTAAACTATTCCTGTTGGGAAGCAACCTTACAGGTTCGTAATAATATTATCTATAAATTACATCATGTGGCATGAGTGTTATGATGTGCTTAAGGAAAAAGGCATTTAAAAGACCCTACAGGTCATATTTATAGACCTACAGCTACAACACATGGCAATTTCTTACTTCTTACCATGAACAGTTTTTCAAACGTTTAATTAGACTTTTAGTCAAAAAATAAATCAAATAGTAAAAAAAACAACATTTTTTTTTTACTAATGTAAGTTGAAAAAATCAATCGTACTAACTAATTTTATTATCTAATAGTTTATTCTAAAAAATTTTACCATGTTTAAATTTTTTTAAAAAATACTTCAGAATTTTTTAAATGTTTCAATTACTGCTTTTATTTATGTATGAATTATGGCCCTAAATAAACTTGATATCTTCAAAATGTAGAGAACTACAGTAGCAGTCAAAGGTATTCGTACACAAATTGTTCACCTCAAAATGTAGTACAAAAATTAAAATTGCGTAGTAACAAATAAAGCTGTTGAAAAGGGGTTAATGTCATTCAAATAGTTGTGAAAATTATTGGTATTGATGAAAGAAAAATCTTAAAATATGATCATAATGAATTGTTTATTAGAGGAACAATTTGAAATTCACCACAAATCTCGGACTTCAAAGCTATTCGTAAATCCAGATTTCGCTTTGTAAATCAATAAAAATGAAACAATTTACGCATCTGGAGGACTAACTGGTTGTTGGTTTCTTCTTTCTTTTAGTGCAAGACTAGTTTTACTCTAATATTCACTAACTCAAGCTCGCATTAGTTGTTGCTAACTCAACAGCTTCAAGTTGAGATGGCTCGAAAGAAAAAAGAAACTAATCTTGCTGAAAGAAAACTTATAATGAGACTCCATAACAACTGTAACTCTCTACGAAAGATATCGCAGGTGATTGAAAGACCACGTTCTACACTGCAGAGTGTTATAGACCGACATTGCCATTGGAATATTATCGAAAATATGCCACGAAGGGGGCACCCTAAAGCATTCATCGGTAAGCACAGACGTTTACTTCTAAGATTGATTTTAAAAAATCCGAAATTGAGTGTTCCAGCAATTAAAGCAGAGCTGATCAACCAAGGAATTTCGATTTCAGAAAGTACTTCACGCCGCTCTTTTAATGAAGCGGGTTCCAGAGTCGATTATCTAGAAAAAAAGTTTTTTATTTTTTTGTGTGTGTCGGAGGTTAACAGAAAAAAGCGCTTGTTATTCCCTAAACAACACGCTAATAAAAATACTGACTTTTGGAGCAGATTTGTATTCTCGGATGAAAGCAAATTCATTGTTGTTAGGATTAGATGGCATAAAAATGGTGTGGCGTAAAAAGAATGTAAAGCTACAACCGATAAATCTGAGTGCAGCAGTAAAGCATGGCGGTGGCAACATTCTAGTTTGGGGGTGTATGAGCTCCCATGGAGTGGGTAAATTGCACATCATTGATGGAATTATGGATCATAAAATGTACATTGACATTATGAAAAATAATTCAAATTTTAGCTCTGCAGAAATGGGTTTGCAAAATAACTACATATTTCAACAAGATAACGACCCCAAGCATAGAGCTCCTAATGCTAAGCTCTGGGTATTGTATAACACTGCTGAAAGACTTGATACACCTCCACAATGACCAGACATAAGTACCGTTGAGCATTTATGGAGTATTTTAGAAGGGAAAATCAAAAATCGACATATAAAAAATAAAAATCAGCTGAAAACCGCTGTCTTGAAAGAATGGGCATCAATTTCACCTGACATTACGAAGAAATTAGTAGATTCAGTGCCAAATCGAATGAAGGCATAATTAGAGCTAAAGGATATCTTACAAAATATTAAAAAATGATAATTTATCTCATTTTTAGAGCAGTTATATAGTGTAGAAATAATTTTGACACAAAAGTTTTGTTAAGTTCTTTTTTTTATTTTTTTTTCTGTAAGAGTTTTACAGAAAAATATTTTTTATAAAATTGCTCAAAAATAAAAAATACAAGCCGTGGTATTTGTATTTTTTGCCATAATGTTATAGATAAAATACTATACAATACTTTCTTTAAAATTCAGTGTACGAATACTTTTGACTGCCGATGTAGATAGATAAAGTCTGGCACGCAGATTAAGTATCTAAACGGAATATTTTCATTAAGTTTGGAATCGAAACGATCTATTAATCTATTCTTTAGCATAGCATGAACTCTAACTCAAAAATGCAAAAAATATATGATACTTAGTAAATGATAATGGGATAACAAATGTAATTTATGTCACATCTTTTCAATCTGTTGGAAACTTTAATTTTGGGTAGTTAATGAGGATTTACCAGAAAATCCCAATTTTATAGGAGGAAAAGGAAAAGAAATTTCAAGTTATCATGTGAGAACATTATTATTTTTTGTCATTATTTGTCTTAAATAATTTAAGATATGATCCAGTTTAAACCGGTTTGACACAATTACGAGATTTCTCTCTCTTTCTGTACACACACACACACACACACACACGTGTGTGTGTGTGTGCACAAATGTGACATCCTTCTGCATTATTTTCTAATAACCTAATAATTTTTCTGATCATTTTAATTAATTGAAATTACCACTGAACCGACAAACATTATCGATTAAGCAAACAAAATTTTAACTTGTTTGGTTTTAATTTTAAAAAACGTTGCACGAATCAGGTAATAGCACTGTGATTTACTAGGTAAAAACTAAAATAACGGGTGATAGGTAATTCAAAATCCATACAGTGAAAGCCGACTCCAAAATAAAACTACATTAACATGCGACAGATAATTCAAAAGCTATACAGTGAAAATCAACTCCAAAATAAAATTACATGGACATAAGATAGATCTTTCAAAAGCAATACCGTGAAAGCCGACTCTAAAATAAAATTAAAAAGTTATGAATCGCCAATTTGTTGCCTAAGCATTTTGAAGCTCCAACAATTTATTGCGAAATTTGAAAATCTCAAGCGAAAACAACCTCATATTCTCACATGATAACAAGGATTAAAAAATATTTTTAAATGCCTTTTGATATTCTGTTTCATATAAAAAATTAGGCTTAATATAATGAACTATATAAGCATTTTGTAAACATGAGAAAAAGAATAAATATTATTCCATTACGTGTATTTGGTAACAGGCACCCTTCTAAATCGCCCTTTGGATTGCATCCTTTATCGGAGCACGTCTGGGCACTTGAATAGACTCGAAGTGCTTCATTTTTTTTTCACAAAAAAGATGGGGCACAATAGGAGATGAGCAAGATCACCAACAGCAGTCTGAACGTGAACAGGTTCTCTAAAGCAGAGACAGCACACGAAAGAGACATCCGCTTTGCATTCGAATGATATCATTACGGGATGAGGCGACGATGCGGCTGAGATCGGCAATGGTCTCGGAGAATTATCGGTCTTGCCAAAGTGAAAAGTGAGTAGTGGAACGTGATTATTCACTCGCCCTTATTTTCCTTCAATGCTGTGTTATTAGAACCAGCAAGGAATAAACTTCTGTACAGTTATTCAAGGAAGTGAAATTTCTGATCGGTTACAGTAGGTGAAAATTCTATAAACAATATGATTTGATTCGTCCTTTCTCCATGCGATTTTGATTGTTCAGATGTTTTGAGTTTTGTTTATTTTGGTGAATACTTTTTCTCAGAAGCATCATCGGTTGTCTCAAGCTCCTTTTATCGACATTTATTTTCAAATAAATCTATCTATACTTATAATAAAGCTCAATGTGTGTGCGTGTGTGTGTGTTGGCGCTCTACAGACCAGACCGTTGGACCTATAGCTACCAAATTTGGTACATGTATACCTTGGAGGTCGGGAATGTGCA
>JAPMOQ010040661.1:45516-59059 GCA_026543055.1 Argiope trifasciata
GTGTGTGTGTGTGCACAAATGTGACATCCTTCTGCATTATTTTCTAATAACCTAATAATTTTTCTGATCATTTTAATTAATTGAAATTACCACTGAACCGACAAACATTATCGATTAAGCAAACAAAATTTTAACTTGTTTGGTTTTAATTTTAAAAAACGTTGCACGAATCAGGTAATAGCACTGTGATTTACTAGGTAAAAACTAAAATAACGGGTGATAGGTAATTCAAAATCCATACAGTGAAAGCCGACTCCAAAATAAAACTACATTAACATGCGACAGATAATTCAAAAGCTATACAGTGAAAATCAACTCCAAAATAAAATTACATGGACATAAGATAGATCTTTCAAAAGCAATACCGTGAAAGCCGACTCTAAAATAAAAATAAAAAGTTATGAATCGCCAATTTGTTGCCTAAGCATTTTGAAGCTCCAACAATTTATTGCGAAATTTGAAAATCTCAAGCGAAAACAACCTCATATTCTCACATGATAACAAGGATTAAAAAATATTTTTAAATGCCTTTTGATATTCTGTTTCATATAAAAAATTAGGCTTAATATAATGAACTATATAAGCATTTTGTAAACATGAGAAAAAGAATAAATATTATTCCATTACGTGTATTTGGTAACAGGCACCCTTCTAAATCGCCCTTTGGATTGCATCCTTTATCGGAGCACGTCTGGGCACTTGAATAGACTCGAAGTGCTTCATTTTTTTTTTCACAAAAAAGATGGGGCACAATAGGAGATGAGCAAGATCACCAACAGCAGTCTGAACGTGAACAGGTTCTCTAAAGCAGAGACAGCACACGAAAGAGACACCCGCTTTGCATTCGAATGATATCATTACGGGATGAGGCGACGATGCGGCTGAGATCGGCAATGGTCTCGGAGAATTATCGGTCTTGCCAAAGTGAAAAGTGAGTAGTGGAACGTGATTTATTCACTCGCCCTTATTTTCCTTCAATGCTGTGTTATTAGAACCAGCAAGGAATAAACTTCTGTACAGTTATTCAAGGAAGTGAAATTTCTGATCGGTTACAGTAGGTGAAAATTCTATAAACAATATGATTTGATTCGTCCTTCTCCATGCGATTTTGATTGTTCAGATGTTTTGAGTTTTGTTTATTTTGGTGAATACTTTTTCTCAGAAACATCATCGGTTGTCTCAAGCTCCTTTTATCGACATTTATTTTCAAATAAATCTATCTATACTTATAATAAAGCTCAATGTGTGTGCGTGTGTGTGTGTGTGTTGGCGCTCTACAGACCAGACCGTTGGAGCTATAGCTACCAAATTTGGTACATGTATACCTTGGAGGTCGGGAATGTGCACCTCGGAGCCCTTTTTTCGAATTTTTAATTAGAATTTGAATTATTTAAATTTTAAGCGAAATTTCGACGTTTTTCCGTTATAACTTCCGAAAATATTATTGCACAAACATGATTTTTATATCAATTTAAAGATAAAAAAAATTAGCTTTCTAACGGTATCGGTTTGAATAATTTATAACATAAACGTCTATTTTTAACGAATTTTTAAAGAAATATTTTAACCATGTTTTTATCACGTGACTGGATAAAATAAAAGAATGCCGGAAGTTTGAATTAAAAAAAAAACTATCATCGCAAAATAAATCTAAAGAAATGCAACTTTTAACACGTAACTGGATAAAATAAAAGAAACATAAAATGTGATATTTTGTAAAATAATAAATGCAAAGCAAAGGATTCTATGATCGTTTGCAATATCTAAATAATTAATTCAATAAATCTTCTTTACGGTAAACCTGATCGAATTTAGACAGGATATGCATTGGAATCCCGACTTAATGGCATATTTCTATTACCGTTTGCAATATCTGTATCATTAATTCAATATATTTTTTTTATTATAAAATTTGATAGTTTCTAAAAAAATAAATGCAAAGCTAAGGTTTCTATAAAATCTGCAAGCACACGTTAAACGGGAAAAATTAGGTTTTATCACCGTGTTGCCATCATTTTGACGGAAGCTCAAATAAAAAAAAACTATCATCGCAAATTAAATCTGAAGAAATGCAACTTTTAGCACGTGACTGGATAAAATAAAATAAATATAAAATGTTATATTTTCTTTAAAAAATGCAAGGCAAAGGATTCTATGATCTTTTGCAATATTTAAATCATTAATTGAATAAATTATCTTTATTTATACAGGATTGAATTTATACAGGATTGAATTTATACAGGATATGCATTCAAATTCCTTTCCTATGGCCAATTTGTAAAATATTATTAATAGGCATATATATTGTTTAATACTATTAATTTGATCTAAATGAAGTAAATAATTACATTTTATGTAGTTTGAGTCAAACATGCATTTATGAATAATGAGTTTTAGATTTCTTCATCTTTGCTCTGTGAGCCATATTTTACAAAATATTTTTATTAATATTTTAAGTGAAAGTTGCTACATCAATCAGTCTTCTAAATCAATCATTAAAACGGACTGATTTAAAAAATTAAAGAATATTATTAGGAAAACGTGTTCTTTTAGAACTTTCAGTTCATCATCTTTAAGAAAATACTAATTTCAGGCCAGTCAATGCCCGGAGTTACTACAAGGCTAATGAATATGTGATTTAATTGAAAATTTTAGAACCCATTACTCATGGCGAACCAGCTGGTCACCAAAGGCGGCTAGTCCTTAATAAATTTGTAACGCCTTAGTAACTGGAGGGATTTAATCAATTTTTTTTAACATACAGTAGAAAACATCGTTTCCTAAACAAATCACAAACAGACTCGTATCTTATCTCCCAATTTATTTTCAGTAATAAAATATGATATTCAATTCAATATACTCTATTCGTAAAGAAAGGTACAGTTTAAAATCTATAAACATTCAGATGTATTCCAGTTTTTTAATTAAAAGCCTTCCAATGAAAAAAAATCTTTTCAAAAAAACAACAAACTTACAAGTAGAAAATAATCAAGTCTAAAATGAACATTCAGTTAATTCAGCATCAGCATAACCTTCTATAGCATTTGTTCATGGCTATCAGAATCAAAAAATAAATTCAACAATTGTGGATCTTTATTAAATATAATTTTTTCTAAGAGTAAATGCCAAATATAACAGCCATTGAATTTCACTTTCCTGCAAGTATAATTAATTTTGCAATAAAAATTATACTTTTGTAGTGATAATTTGTAATTAATCAAATCTATTGAACATTTCTAAATTAATAGTATAAACGTTTAAGGCGAACAGGTGATGAAATATTTAAAGCTAATTTTGAAATTGGGCTACTTTGCATTCATTAAATAAATTGTGCATATATATATATAGTTTCATCACGCAGAAACTTATACTTTTACATTAGCATTTATTTCATTGAAATGTTAAGGTATGTTAAATATTATATGTTTTAATTTAACTAAATAAAAAGAATACGCATTTCCTCGAAAGCTTCACAAATACTATAATTTTCTACTGCTTTATAGACGTCTGAGATCTTTCTGCGTAACTAAATTTCTCCTTAGTAAAAGACATTGATTTATAGTCGGGATAGCCTGGTTTGTGGGACATTCCACTCGCATCCCTTAGGTTGTGAGTTCAAACCTCGCTGACTGAACAATCTCTACGTGTGTGGTGGCTGGCACATGTATAAATCTGTCGTGGTCACGAAGTCCTCCATGTCGCGAGAAATACCACTGGGGATACTGATTCACAGGTGATCGTTCTCTGGTCTAAGTCTAAATTACGATCTCTGGATGAGTAAATGAAAATGCATGGATGAAATCGGCTCGTAAAAAAGGGTTGCGATGCATGAGTGGCAAGGTCGTACTTTTGTGCCTAGATGATGCTACTGAAAAAATTAAGAAACGCACCCTATCGGCATAAATCGTTGTCTGCGTAACAGAGGGCTTGTCCAGTGGCAAGTGCCATTAGGAAAAACACTACGATTTATCGCAAAAGAATTATTTTTGTAGCAAAATACAAAATTTAATGATACTTATCATTACCAAACTGTTTTAATTTACATGTTTCTGAAAGGGAATGGGCTAAAAGTAAAGGTATATTTGTGTAAACAATCTTGTTCGAATGGGGGGAAGGGCAAAAAGAAAATACAATAAAAACAAAAACAAAAGTGAACAAAAACTATGTAGAGTTTTCTAATGTTAGGCTGAAATGGGAGTTGTTTTACAGTTTCCTGGTCTAGGGGTAGCGCATCTTTCCATTAATCTGGGCCTCCTGGGTTCGAGTTCAGGTTTAGTTGTTCTTCATCGGTTATATCTTTTAGACGTGTAAACTTGCCTCTGTAAAAAGGGGTTGTACAAGCATGGGATGCGTGAGCAACTAAGACGTACGCTTGATTTTGGTGCTTCTGAAACCAAAGATGTATCCTTGGCTTAAAATCGCTCATTTCGTCAGAGAGCCTGCCAATGGCAAGCGTTTTAACAAACGACAACAGTTTTAATTTTTCTGACGTTAAGATTTTAAAGAAAGATAATCGAATCACACACTAACAAGATACAAGAACGATAATTTATTTTACCTTGTTTTCATGGAATGGAATCATGGTTTGGTTTGTTCTACTTTTCTGTTTCTTCTATACTTTTTCTCCCACAAGTATCGCCAGATCCAAAATTAATTTTCCATTTGTCGAACATGAGCTACAGTGCACTCAACTTGCTTGGAATGTGCTACAGTGCACTCAACGATAGTCGAAATTTGAAAGAGTTACTCGAAAATTTATTTCATAATAGTATTAAATGGATTATTTCTAAAACTAAGAATTTAAGAGACAAGATTTCTTAAAATTTTGAGAATTAAAATCCAATGAATTTTAAAATTAGGAAATGACGAGAGTGCCAGCCATTTCATTTGCAGTTGTTCTGAAGAAACTTATATGTAGTGAATTAAAGAAAAATGTGTATTCTACAGAATGTAGAAACCCAGCATGGCAATTCCTGTGAAAGCATCGGGAATCATTATTTATTATTAGGTTGTTCGGAAAGTAATTTCGTTTTTTCCTGACAAAGGATTTAATTGCATTTTTCGCACCCAATTTCATACTTAAACCGCAAAATCATTTTATGTTTTAAGAGCTGATATAGCAAGGCTTGAGTGTGAAAAAGTGCAGCTGATTCTTCGCAGTAGTTTTTGGATGGTGCCCTTTTAAATATGGAGAGCAATAAACAGCATTTTCGTCATTTTTTTCTTTTTTGCTATAAAAGGTAAAAATGCTGTTCAAGCTAGAAATAAATTAGCCAATATGTGTGGAGAAGATGTGTTAACAGTACATCAGTACCAGAACTGATTTGCAAAATTTTTCCTTCAAATGAGGAGGCCAAAAACCACCTCGATCAGTTTTTTTTTACAGCAAAGACCAAAACTTTTATGAGCGTGTAATCATGTTACTACCAAAAATATGGCAAACGGTATTAGACCAGAATGGCAATTTTATAATTTAATAAATAATTTATTCATTAAACGAAAATTTCTTTTCATTTTGACACAAAAATACGAAATGACTTTCCGAAAGACCCAATACATGAAATGCCGACATCTAAATCTCAGTAACTCAGTACATCATCATGACAAAATGGAATCAATTTTTCTGTTTCTTGAAAAATGGCCCTTTTTGTTCAACAGGTAAATCGTAGATAGTATATTTTGTGTTTTAAAGATTCCTCACAGCTTTTAATTAGAATTAAAAACATTCTTAATCTGATTTTTAAATAGGCATGACTGTGTTTTCAAAAATGGAGAATGTTTTAACTTGAATGGAACGGAATTATTGGAAAATGTGAGGAAAGAAGACAATAAGAGAAAAGATAAAGCCTGGAATGGAAGAAAGATAAGGAAAAGGATCGATAATTCAGCATGAAAGTAAATAACTATTCTCAAAAATATTATCGTAAAACACATACTGAAAAATACCTCTCTAATTTGCATCTTCTTTGAGAAAAACAGTTGTTGCTGTTGTTACTTATTGCACTTAATATAGACAATCCCGCTGACGAAGTCAGCGATTCAAGTAGAGTTTGTGCAGTAGCTATTGTGGGTAAAGGCTCCTGAGAACCCGGATGCAGAAGTCTGACTTCTAGCTCATATGACGATGGCACTTACACACTCGTGAGCACGATTCCTTTTTACAGGGAGAGAGGGGAGCTCTTTCACACACCTCACAAATAAAACAAAGGGTAAAGAACAAACATGCTCAAACCAGGCCTCGAACCCGGTACGTCCAGATTATAGGGAAGACATGCTACCCCTAGGATGGTCGCTGGAAGAAAAATAACATGTGCACTATAAAGAACAGTTTCTAAAAGGCACCAAAAGCAGTTTTAAGAAGTCGTAATCAAATATATATATATATTTTTCTTTTATTCAAATCCGTTTTTAATGTATCTATACCTATAACTCTAAAAGGAATTCACTGTATAAACATCTATTTATTTTAATAAATAAACATAATAATTAAAAACATGTTTCGGGCAACTAATCTTTAGCATAATACCATGATGTTGCTTCAGGCTTTATTCGATTATTTTTATTTAATTTGAAAATGCTCTCTTTATTATAAGTGACATTTATCATTACAACAGGAAGCTTAAATTTAGTAAATCAAGCGGGCAAGCAAACAAACCACAAAAAAGACCCGAAAAATATATTTAAGAATGTTTTTAAAAATTTACGATGAAAGGAAACTTTTACGGATATATAACTGGTACAACTGAAGAGCTTACGTTTTTGGACTTTTATTTTTAACTGAATTCAATTTTTAAAAATATTTTTCTGGATTTATTGTGGGAAAAGAACAGATATTTGATTAATTTTCTTATCAAAAATCTTGCTAAAATTAAAAAAAAAAAAAACCTTCCTTCTGTTATGCAAATGTAGCCACATGTCGAGTTCGGCAAATCTACTTCCAGCGATCTTTTACATTACTGGTTTCAAAGCAATTTTTTTCAAAGCGTACATAGTATCAAGGATTCAACAAATAGAACGCCAGACTATAAACAATAGTATGTTAAAGTTTCGTGTATTTAGCATCAGATGAAATATAAAATATCTATATGAAAAATAAGCAACATTGTAAGATTTTACCATAGCATTTCTCATTGACAATAAATAAAATGAAATCTTATTATTTAAATAAAAGCTAGTTTCCACTTCAACTGTCATTAAATTATTATAAAATCTAGAAATTTTATTAAATTAAGCGAAAATACAGATGTTCTTCGCCATACAGATCAGTGGTTCATCCTTCTGTTTTTTGAAAAATATATTGAGGATTAATGAAAATGCGGCATCTTAATTTTTAATCGCTGATAACATTACAATGACTAATTTCAAAACAGTTCCTGCTATTTTTATAATTTCCTAAAATTTTGAACTTTCAAAAATCTATCTTGAAAATTAAAATAGTAATAATTATAATATGCAAACAAAACAGAGAAAAAAAAATACAACAAAAATAAAACTAGGAAAATTAAAAAACAAGACAAAATGAAATTGAAAGCAAATAGGAGTATTGAAGAAAAGTCTCTAAAGTATGCGGGGAAAGTAACATAAAAACATAACATAAATACGGAAATAAAAAGGAAAATGACATAGAACACATGCAGAACAAAAGTTCAATTCAAGTAACGACGAAGAAATAAATCCTCTATCAATAGTAAAGAGTAAAAAATATATATGGAAGAAAATGCGAAATAAGGCAGCTAATGCATTAATTACTCGTTGGGGAATGAAAATAATTTGGACCGCAAAAGGAATAATAGCATTTTCTTTGAGCAATATGGAACATATAAATGAAAATATGTTATATTAAGCTCAAATACTGCACTAGACAGTAATACAATGTAAATACTTAGTAAATATTAAATATATATTAATTAGTTACATTGTATTCCACTTAACAAATCCCTTACAATAATATATATATATTTTAAATTTTTTGTTTATTAATAATTTTATATATATTTTTAATCTTTCAGATAATCAATCGGCCATATTTGTATATAAGGAAATCAGTTACTAATAATTATGGATAACTTTTTTAGAATTTTATTATTTTTCCAAATGGAAATATAAAAAATAAATAAATAAAAATAAAGCATCAAAATGTTAATTTAGTTAAAAATGCGAATATAAATTAATCCAATCTTAAACATGTGGCAATAAAGTAAACAATTCTTGAATGTATATTTCTAAGAAGTCAAAGAAACTTTCCTGTGGTTTGGATGTTAATTTTTCCTTCATTTTTTAAAATTGAAGCATTTTTAAAATCCCCGTGCACCACAAACTACCATACGGGGCTTATAGAAGTAAGCATTCAACACATAACAAAAGAAAATAAGAAAATTTAATAGTTATGAAGGATTGATATAAGAATAAAATAAAGAAAATATAAGCCATTGATTTGGAATCAAACTTAAAAACTATTTGAAACTAAAAACTTTGCTATTACAACTTAAAATGTTAGATACTACTGTATGTAAATGTTCTTTCTTTCCTTCCTAAATATTTTTAATATTATCATGTTATATATTTGTGTGTTCTACAAATAATAATGAATTATAGTGTGTTGCAATTTAATGTCGATATCATTTGAGTTTTATAAAACATATATCCATAATTTTTTTTAAAAAACCTGGAAAGTCGAAAGCGATGTTTTATAAAATGATAAATATTCTAGAAAATAAAAGAAATTAAAGAAGCAAAAAATCTATACTTATAATAAAGCTCAATGTGTGTGTGTGTGTGTGTGTGTGTGTGCGTGTGTGTGTGTGTTGGCGCTCTACAGACCAGACCGTTGGACCTACAGCTACCAAATTTGGTACATGTATACCTTGGAGATTGGGAATGTGCACCTCGAAGTCCTTTTTTTGAATTTTTAATTAGAATTTGAATTAATTAAAATTTAAGCGAAATGTCGACGTTTTTCCGCTATGACTTCCGAAATTATTATCGGACAAACATGATTTTAACATCAATTTAAATATAAAAAAATTAGCTTTCTAATGGTATCAGTGTTTTAATGTATAACTCAAGCTTCTATTTTTAACGAATTTTTAAAGAAATATTTTAACCATGTTTTTTTTTTAGCACGTGACTGGATAAAATAAAACAATGCCGGAAGTTCAAATGAAAAAACAACAACTATAATCGTAAATCAAATCTTAAGAAATACAACTTTCAGCACGTGACTGGATAAAATAACATAAATATAAAGTGTGATATCTTCTATAAAAATAAATGCAAGGCAAAGGATTCTAAGAAATCGTTTGCAATATTTATATCATTAATTCCATAAATTATCTTTATTTACAGTAAACCTGATTGAATTTAGACAGGATATGCATTGAAATCCCGACTGAAGGCATATTTCTATAATCCTTTGCAATATCTGTATCATTAATTCAATAATTTTTTCCCTTTTTCGCTTTCTTTAAAAAACATATTTAACATTTTGGCAATATCACCAAGAAAAACATTTTTAATATTTTGGAAGCATAATTAATAAATTATTAGAGCATTAAACTCAAAACGTTTTTCCGAATAAAGTTACCGACTCTTTAACTACTAATAACTGAATCTTTTAACTTAAACTATTTCTTAAATTTTGGCTAAAAAATATATGATTTAATTGGAAATTTTAGAACGCATTACTCATGGCGAACCAGCTGGTCGCCAAAGGCGGCTAGTATAAAATAAAATAAAGTAAAGTCATTCGTTACTTTCATTACAATAAAATCAGTGAAATTCCTAATATATTCTTATATTTCAAGATTTTTATATTTATTGATTTCATATTTTATAACATTTATATAAATAAAAAATGATATCCATAAAATATTAAGCTCGTTTGGAAAGATTTAGTATCATATTCATTGTAATCATTCTTATTTAGAAAATTGAATTTAATTTTGACTATCATATATCATAACAACATTTGGGAAGAAAAAAGGATTTTTTTTCTTGAGATATCACGGCAATTATTTATTTCTCCGATTCTTTCTCGGGGCTGCTACTATCTTTTGGGATCCAGTCATCATTGAATATCCCTTTTCTGTCTTTCTTTCGTTTGCGCAAAACGCAGTTGATTGCAAGCCAAAGCAACTGTTTGAATAAGAGTTATAGGAAGCAAAAAATAAAAAAGAGAGAAGCCTGTGGTTAACACCCGAAAGAGGAACTAAAGATTTTCTGTAAGCCTATGAGAGGACCTAAAAGAATTCTTCGTACTTTTTTTTCTTTTTATCATTAGCTGCCATGCATGTGTCTTCCGATTCTATGAGACTGTTTTTGTGGATTAGATATGTCATGTCTACCTTTGCTGGTCATATTTTCCTCCCTATTACTTCCATGGAGAAAATGAAGAAATATTATTATTTTTATTTTGAAAAGTATTGATCTTTGACTGAATATTGATCTTGGCAGTTTTAATTTCAGTTCTTAAATATATGTCACGGTCATCATCGAATGTGCTGTGACTTTTCTTTTCAACGAACTTTTTTCATTCATTTATTCTCTATGTATAGGAAGGGCAATGATGATCAGGCCGGAAAGTCACGGCTTTGGAACAGGACGGTTTCAAGTTCGAGACTCGATTCCATCAAAGAACCGTCGTGTAAGCGAGTCGGGTGGATGTTAATTTTGTCGGAGCCAAACGTCTTTCCGCTGATGTGATGGGGAAGTTTAGAGATGGGAAGTGCCAACTCAGGTGTCATCCTCGGCATCTGACCGCGGTTCAAAATGACGAGGTCCGTCTCAAAACAGCATTTGTGTTGCTATAAAAAACAGGGCATTAATATAACTAAACTGATCTAATTTTTTTTTGTCATGTCCGTGTTTCCACGGAAAGAGGGTGCAGTAGCTTCTGAGGGTAAAGACCCTTGAGCACCCAGAGGGCAGAAGTCTGACTTGTAGCTCAAATGAAGATGACACACTCATTCGCTTGCACAACCCCTTTTTACAGGGGAACACATTCCCACGCCTCACGGATAGAACACAGAGTAACAACCATGCCCGAACCGGGACTCGAACCCGGGACGCCCAGATCACGGGGAAGATATGCTACCTTTACTCCATGACGCTGGCTAGATATTAAGTAGAAAGGAAATGTTGGTGAAATTGACAGCCGATCACGTTTGAAACATCGAAATACCTTGTTATGATTTGGCACACATGTTCTAAAATGTGCAAAGATGTTCTTTTCAAAATGTGCAATTGATGAAATCTCCAGTGAAGGTCAATTTTAATAAAATCTGGAGATCATTTTACTGGACAAGATTAAAAAACCTTGTATCATAATTTCATGCACCCTCTTATATAAAGTAAAAATTTTATTCTTATAACTATGATGAAGTTTATGATGTATCCAACTTTAAGTTTTCTAGTTGGAAGCAATCATATTCCACTTGTCTCCTACCGTCAACTCAATTAACACAGCAGGGATGTCCCTAGAAATATGAATAGAAACAGCTGATTGAATCAAAGCAGCACAGGCAAGTTTCTTCTTATACATTCACTATAATGACTTGGTATTCGATAAATCTCGTCTTCAGTAATCCTCCAGTCTTTTCATTTCAAGTCAATATCATCAATTTTTAAACTACTTTCCGCCAAAGTAGACATATAAAGGAAAAAGAAAGTTTTTAAAAGTATCTTGAAGCTCCCGATTGCAAGAAGGACTCGCTGTTAAATCGACGCGGATGGATTCTTAATCCGCCATTCCACAAAATCAGAATTCGCGATTCCCACCCAAAGTTTATGAAAAAGAAAAGAAGAGAGGGTTTCTTTTTTTCAAACAGCCTCGCTTTTCTTGAGCGGCCGTTTTCGGTAACGATGCCGCTCTCGATGCAAATAAGAACGGCAAGAAGCGCCATTTCGGAATCAATACACGCAACTTCCCCTGCTTTCGTCTTTAAGAAGTTTTACAGTCATTGCATCCAAGCTGCGTTTCACTTTTTCGAAAGTTATGCAAATAGAGCGTTAAGGAAATGGAGATTTTTCTCGCAGCTCGTTTACACTTGTTGGAGAATAATTTTGCTTATCTATTCATCTCAGATTTTTAAAATCTTTTTTATGTTTTTCTCTTATCTCCAAAGCGGATTATAAACTAATGCGATTAGTTTGCGTGCGGATTTAAATGAATTAATAATTACATTTTTCAATCTGATGGAAGCTCGTCGCGTTTAAGCAAAATTTTCATTGTTTCGAAACTTTTTACGTTTGTTACTCTTTTCGTCTTTAATACTGAAGTCATTAAGTTTGTATTCACAATTTTTTACTTTTCTTTATTCGGTGGAATAAGTAGCATCCATACTTAAAAAAAAGGGAACTTTGAATATTTTAATTTTTACAAAGACTATTGTAGCAAAATACTTTTTATCTTGTATTTTAGTATTATACTTGCTAAAAATAATTTTTTTGCAAATTATTAAGGGCCAAAATAAATGCTATCGCTTCGGATATCTATTTATTTTCTAAGAAAGCTTCACTTTTTATAAAATCATTTTTTATATGTTCCTGTTAATATGATTAATCGGTTATCATTAATAATGAACAATAATGATGAATCAATTCGTCTCTTAGGCCGATTTTATTAATAACTAGACGCCTTTGGTGACCAGCTGGTTCGCCAAGAGTAATGGGGTCTAAGATTTTCAATTAAATACTTATGTGCCTTGCTCTCTTTATAATTTCTCTTCCAGATATACTTAAACTTCGAAAGTCACGTAACACTGATTTACTAAATTAATGATATAGATGTTGCAAACGATCATAGAAACCTTTGTCTTGTATTTCTTTTTTAGAAAACATAACATTTAATATTTATTTAATTTCATCCAATCACGTGGTGAATGTTACATTTTTTTTATTTAATTTGCAGTCATAGTTAATTTATTTTTTAATTTGAACTTCTGTCAGTAGGATTTCAAGAGTTTAATAAAAGCTATTTTTTTCCCTTTGCTCGTTCATTCTTTATTTTAGAAAATGTCACATATTATATTTCTTTTATTTTATCCAGTCACGTGCTAAAAGTTGCATTTCTTTAGATTTAATTTGTAATGATAGTTGTTTTTTTTAGTTTGGACTTCCGTCAATAAGATGGCAACATGCTGATAAAACCTAATTTTTCCCCCTTGACGTGCTCGTGCAGATTACATTTTATTGTTTTGTCCGAAATATGTTGTTGAAAACATGGTTAAAATATTTCTTTAAAAATTCGTTAAAAATAGAAGCTTGAGTTATACATTAAAACAAAGATACCATTAGAAAGCTAATTTTTTAATCTTTAAATTGATGTAAAAATCATGTTTGTGCAATAATATTTTTGGCAGTTATAGCGGAAAAACGTCGAAATTTCGCTTAAATTTTAATTAATTCAAATTTTAATTAAAAATCCGAAAAAAGGGCTCCAAGGTGCACATTCCCGACCTCCAAGGTATACATGTACCAAATTTGGTAGCTGTAGGTCCTGTTAAGATCAACGTCATGTGCCCCGCCCACATGAACAGCGCCACCT
>JAPMOQ010040661.1:59069-87300 GCA_026543055.1 Argiope trifasciata
TAAATAATTCTTTAAGAGGTCCGTCGTATTGATTTCATACCTCTCCATTTTGGTCCTAGCGACCGGAGAAAATCAGCAAATATGGATGCGAAATCCACTACAAAAACAGCAACCATTAAGGATTTAAATCGGGCACGAGGTGCCATCAAAACCAAACTAACGAACATCAAGAAGTTCATTGATGCGTCATCAACTTCCGATGATGAGACAAAGATTGTCCTAACTGCAAAACAAAAACTAACCAGTGTATTATCGGTGAAACAAGAACTGGAATTATTATACAGCAAGTATTTAGAACTTGATGAAGATGAACAAGCTAGTAAAAAAACAGATGAAGAAATGTTTTCTTTACAGGATGAAAGAGATGAAATAGAGGTAAGTCTTCAATGCTTACTCTCTAAATACAATAATGGTGATCTTGTAACATTTAATGAAACTAAAAAAGATCACAATGAAGATTTGAAACCGTATATTGAGCATATAGAACATAAATCTAAGTTGCCTGAAATTCCCTTACCTACCTTTTATGGAAAAATAGAAGAATTTTCGAATTTTAAAAATCAGTTCTTAAGTCTCATTAATGAAAACAAGGATCTTTCAAAGGATCAAAAGTTATTTTATTTAAAATCTGCCCTCCGTGGTGAAGCAAAATCAATTGAAACAAGTGATGACACTTTCGATTCTTTATTTTGTGCTCTCGAAGATCGTTTTGAGAATAGGAGAGCTGTTGTAGATATTCATATTGACAATATGTTAAAAATTCAGAAACTGAGTTTTGAATCATCCAAAGGTTTAAAATCTATAACAGACTCCGTTAATAAAAGTTTAAGAGCATTGAAAAGTTTGAAATTAGAGTGTAATGATCTAACTAACGCTATTCTGGTAAATATTATATTAGAGAAGCTAGATAACGAGACAAGAAAGTCGTATGAGTTATCGTTGCAATCGAAAGAAATTCCTTCTCTAAAAGAGCTCTTAAAGTTTTTAGAATCAAGAGCATTAGTTTTAGATCAGTTAGGAAAAAATCCGTCGAATAACAGATTCAAAAGGGAATTTCAAGGAACAGGAAATAAAGCGAAAAATTTATTTGTCAGTTCTAATAAAGGCAATCAATTTATGAAGAAATGTGTACTCTGTAATACTGAACATCCGTTACAAAAATGTTATGAATTCTTAAAATTGAATGTTGCTGAACGTATTAAAGTATTAGAAAATCATCATTTATGTAAAAACTGTTTAAAGTGCCATAACGCGCCATGCAAGTCTAAATATATCTGCAGAGTATGTAAAAAACAAGGCCATAACTCATTAATTCATTTAGATCAGCAAAACGAAAGTAATGTTTTGCCTAGCTCAAATAGTGTTGCGCAATCAAATGCAACTCTAAATCCGAACGCTGAGGTTTTTCACTCTTCGGGTGGATCGACCTTGAACATTCAACCGTCAGAAATAAATCATACTCTTTTGTGCACAGCAAATATTCTTATTGAAAATACTGTTGGGCAAAAAATAAAATTAAAAGCTCTCTTAGATAGCGGAAGTAGTGTAAATATATTAAGACAGGATGTTGCCGATTCTTTAATGCTAGAAAAGCAAAAAATAAATTGTAAGATCTCTGGCATTTCCGGTGATGAATTCTTAGTTAAAAATAGATTGATAGCTACTATTTCTAACGAAAGCAATGATTTTTCAAGGGATGTTTCTTTTTTGATTCTTCCTAAAATTACTGATTTAACACCTGCAAGGAAAATAAACATTAATAACATAAACTTTCCAACTGAAATAAAACTTGCAGACAGTACGTTCCATATTCCCAGTCAAATTCATGTTTTATTAGGGGCTGAATTATTCTTCGAAATATTGAAATCTGAAAAATTTAGATCTTATGATAATTCATTGCTTCTTCAAAATAGTGTGTTCGGATATCTTGTCACAGGAACACTTAAAGGGACTGAGTCTCATTTCTTTTCTGGATTAATTTCTGAAGGGGAAATTTTAGAAAACTCAGTTAAAGAATTCTTTGAAATCGAATCATTTCCGGGTGATAACACAGATAATTCAAAGACATTTGAAAGGCAGTATTGTGAAGAACATTTTCTCTCAACTTACAAGAGAGATGATTCTGGAAGATTTATTGTCAAACTGCCAATAATCGAAGACAAACGCTCAACATTAGGGGATTCAAGGGAAATGGCAGAGAGGCGATTGAATTTGCTTTGGAAAAAGTTAAATAAAAATGAAATCATGGCAGAACAATACAAGGCATTCATCGACGAATATTTCATACTTAATCATATGGAGAAAATTGTTGATTCTGTTGATTCCGAAAGTAAAAACTTTTACATTCCTCACCATGCAGTTTTTCGTCCCGAAAGTTCATCTACACCTTTACGTGTTGTTTTTGATGCTTCTGCGACTTCAAATAATGGAGTTTCTCTTAACTCTATTTTATTAAATGGGGGAACAGTGCAACAAGAGCTTTGCTCTATAATTTTAAATTTCAGAACCTACAAGTATGCATTTTGTGCTGACATAAAAAAAATGTATCGGCAAATTTTGATAGATGAATCCGATAGAAACTTGCAAAGGATCCTCTGGAAGCCTAATCAATCTGCTCCTGTGGAAACTTACAGGTTATGCACTGTTACCTATGGTACAACCTGCGCACCATTTTTAGCGACTAGAGCTTTAAAGGCGCTCGCTGAAGAGGAACAAAATAACTACCCTGAAGCAGCCGCTAAACTTATAACGAATACTTATGTAGATGATATTTTGACTGGTAGTAATAACTTGCAAGCAGCTAAAGATTTACAGTATCAATTAATTGAGCTGTTAAAGAAGGGATGCATGGAACTCCATAAGTGGGTTTCAAACGATTCCGAACTTTTGAATGATCAAAAAAATTTAGAATATTCATTTCCATCAGAGTCTGACACAGTAAAGACTCTTGGAATGCTGTGGCGCCCAACATCCGACGTTTTCACGTTTAGAGTGGCTTGCAATTTAAAGAATAATTTCACAAAGCGAGAAGTTCTTTCAACTATTGCCAGATTGTTTGACCCGTTGGGTCTTATTGCTCCTGTGATTACAATTGCGAAATTATTCATGCAGAGACTTTGGCTTCAAAGGCTGAGTTGGAATGATCCAATTCCACCAAATGACTTGCATGACTGGATTTATTTTTTAAAGGACTTACCGGCAGTGAACGAGCTAGAAGTTTCAAGAAATTTACTCATCAACAATTCAAGTTCCATCGAGTTACATGCATTTGCAGATGCTTCTAGCAAGGCATTTGGCGCAGTTTTGTATTTGTGCTCCAAAAATGAATTAGGTGAAGTGCAATCCAGCATTTTGTGTAGCAAGTCACGTGTGTGTCCCATCAAAGCGATGACTATACCCCGTTTAGAATTGTCTGCAACATTGCTGTTGGCTCGTCTTGTATCCAAGGTGATATCAACTATTCAAGTGCCAATTAATCACATCTACATGTGGACTGATTCAACAATTGCGATATCCTGGATAAAAACTCCACCAGAAAGGTTAAAAACTTTTGTTGCAAACAGAGTAAGGGAAATCAATTTGTTGTGCCCAAATTACGATTGGAGACATGTAAAATCAGCAGACAATCCTGCAGATCTTATTTCCAGAGGTGTGTCAGCTAAAAACCTAGTGAACAATTCATTATGGTTTAATGGACCATCTTTCATAAAATCAAATATGTGTTTACCTGTAGAAATTAATGACTCTAAAAATGATGAAGAATATCTTAAGGAAGTTAAAACTTCCAGTGAGCCAGTATTATCATGTAAAATTTCTGATGAATTTGTTACTAATATTTTGAATTTGAGTAATAATTATGCTAAAATTTGTCGTATTGTTAGTTATATTTTTAGATTTGTGTTTAATATGAAGTCTCCTACTGAAAGAAGGAAAGGTAAGTTGGAAATACAGGAGATCAAGGAAGCTTCTAATTTCTTGGTAAGAAAGGTACAATTGTCTGAATTTGCAGATGAAGTTAAAGTTTTATCTAAGAATGTTAATCTAAATCAGAGTAAAATTAAAAACTTGGCCCCATTTCTAGATGAAAATAATGTTCTTCGTGTGGGTGGCCGTTTACAAAAGAGTAAGCTAACTGTAGACGAAAGACATCCTAAGCTTCTGCCTTCCAATCACAGGCTTACAAAACTAATAATGTGCTCATTTCATTTAAAACATTTGCATGTAGGTCCCCAAACTTTACTGCACCTTGTCAGGCAGGAATTTTGGCCAATTGGCGGGAGGAATTTAGCCAGAAAAATAGTTAATGAATGTGTTGTTTGTTTCAAAAACAAACCAATCAGCTGTAACCAATTGTTAGGAAACCTGCCAGCTGAGAGAGTTAATCCTTGTCCACCATTCTCAAATTGTGGGATAGATTTCTGTGGCCCTTTTTTAATTAAATATAAAGGTCAACGCAAGGGTATCTTTCAAAAGATTTATGTAGCAGTCTTTATTTGTTTTGCTACTAAAGCAATTCATCTAGAATTAGTCACCGATCTAACATCTGAAGCTTTAATTGCAACTTTAAAACGCTTCTTTGCACGACGAGGCAAATGTTCTTGTATTTTCTCAGACAATGCTGGGAACTTTGTAGGAGCAAATTCAGAGTTGAAGAGACTGCTAAAATTAGTAAGTAACCCTGATAATAATTTAGCTAACTATCTAATTTCAGAAAGTATTAATTGGAAATTTATTCCTCCAAGATCTCCAAATTTTGGAGGTTTGTGGGAATCAGGAGTCAAATCCTTCAAACATCATCTAAAAAGAGCGGCAGGTGCTGTTAAATTAACTTTTGAAGAATTTTTAACTTTGACAGCTGAAATTGAAGGAATCTTGAATAGCAGACCCATTGTTCCAATGTCTTCTGACCCTCATGATTATTCAGCCTTAACGCCAGGCCATTTTTTAATTGGTCGTCCTTTAACGTCAATTGCTGAACCATCATTAATTGAAAGGGCAGATAATTATTTGTCTAGATGGAAAAGGGTAGCTAAATTATTGCAACAAATTTGGAAAAGTTGGAAGCGGGATTATTTAAATAATCTTCATCTTAGAAACAAGTGGCAATTTACAAAGGATAATGTGAAACCTAATGATATGGTAATACTTAAGGACACTGATTTACCTCCATATAGATGGAAATTAGGTAGAATCCAAGAAATAGTTAAGGGTTCAGATGGTTTAGTCAGAGTAGTAACCGTCAAGGTTGCAAATGGCATTGTTAAAAGAGGCATAAGCCAAATATGCTTGCTTCCCATAAATAATTGAACATTTGTAAATTACACATGATATTAAATTGCTTTATATAATTGATCTTAATGTATCTCCAAAGGATATACAGTACATTTGAATTTCATATATGTATATATTTTATTTCTTTTTTGTAATGTATAATGTGCATATTGTTTTGTATCGAATGTTTATATGGCAATTTGTTTAATTTGTAATCGTATAATTGTATCTGTAATTGAAATTGTATAATTTCAAGGCGGGAGTATGTTAAGATCAACGTCATGTGCCCCGCCCACATGAACAGCGCCACCTACTGGAAAATGTAAAACTATTGAGTAAGCTACAAGCTTTCATACTGAAAACATCAATCTCCCATTTAAGCGGAGTAATCTCCCATTAAGCGGAGTAATCTCCCGATTAAGCGGAGCAAATTCTATAATAACTATGTCCCATAGCGGATAAATTGTAAAGGTCCCATTTAAGCGGACAACAAAATAAATAATTCTTTAAGAGGTCCGTCGTATTGATTTCATACCTCTCCAGGTCCAACGGTCTGGCCTGCAGAGCGCCAACACACACACACACATTGAGCTTTATTATAAGTATAGATTACGGGTTAGTAATGTTAACCACTAAAATTTTCTATTAATAATAAAGATGAATGTGTATGTGTAAACTGCATAAAAAAGTAGAAGGATACTCTATTTAAAAGAGATAGGAATTTTTTTTATTTCTAATGCAATTATTTAAAAAAAATTATTTTTAGATCATTCACCGAAAAAGCATTAGTATCATTACCATGATACTCAGAAATAAAGTATAAATGATAATAAAAATGGTTTCTTTGATTTGAAACCGTGTAAAAGCGTAGAAGGACAGTTATAAAAAGAACAAAATACAAGGTGATTTAGTAAAGAATGCTCTTTCCATTAGCTTTTGTGATTTAGAATATTCTGTTTGGAAGTGAATCTTACAAAGATTGGATTTCTATTTGATAAAAACTATCTTATGAGGTATTTAATGCCACTCGAAGCTCTGACAGCGATTCAAACTGCTTCCCACCAGTGTATATTTGACGAAAAAGCATTACCCAGGAATGTTTACTATATTCAGATAGGGGCTTTTAGCTGGCCATGCAAATTTTTTGTGTGAATCAATTTTTAACTGGAGAAATAAGGAAGAAGCTCAGAATTCAGATTAATATAGTCTGTATGGTTCTTTCTACCATTGAGAGAGACTACACTTTTTTCTCTCCTTAACCAACTGCTAACCAGACCATCAAAACCATCAAACTTCCTCATCCTATTTGTTTAGTTGAATAAGTTCTACGTTGTTAAAGTTCTGCATTCTTCAAACAATGCCAGTTGTATCGATAACCGTCTAGACCATCTAAGTTAACCTTTTTCAACTGAAAACATCACAAAAGTCATTTTGTGGTTAGTTACATGTATTCTTTAGGCCAAGATAAATTATTAATTATTAATGTGCCTCCGTTTTTTTTAAACACATATTTTGAACCTTCTAATACAGTTGTATATTTTTTGTCGAATACATCAATAAGTCCTGCTTGATTTCATGCTTTTGCAACATTTCCATTACTACAGGGTGTCCCAAATTAAAGTTACCCAATTCAGAGCTACATACCGCCGTGACTACTTATCCGAAAATTCTGAAATTTTGGATACGCCTTAATAAAGGAATGGAAAAGACATTTTTCTATAAAAAAAATTAGTTCCAAATGTCACCCCTAGAGGGTGAATTATCAACTATTTTATTATAAGAATTACACATTAGCTTGGAATTAATCCAAGTCATTTTCGATATGATGGCCACCATTGTCAGCTACCATCTGAAATCTGAAAATGGCCTGTTCAATAGTAGAGTGTAGTGTCTGCGTTGAATAATTCAACACTTGGCTGCATATACTGGCTTTAAGATCAGACAACTCTCTTGGGTTGTCACGGCCAACAGGGATCTTTCAAATATAAACAGAGCCAAATATCGCGTGGGTTAAGATCTGGGGATCGGGCAGGCTAAGCATTAGTGAAATGACGGATTACTACTCTTTCTTCTGTAAAATGTGTTTTCAGAATATTTTTTACACAATTTGCAGTGTGTGGAGGCGTACCACCCTGCATAAAAAGTGTTCGGTCAAGACACTGACGTGATTGTAGAGCCGGAACAACTGCATTTTCCAACATCGATGCATATCGCTCTTTCGTGATAGTGCATGTCACTGCACGTGATGAAGTTTGTTCCTCGAAGAAATACGGCTCCAGAATAAAAGAAGCATCAAATCCACACCATATCGTTACTTTTGGTGAATGGAACGGAACATCTAGGGTAGAGCGGGGGATGCTCTGTAGTCCAAATTCGGCTGTTATGCGTCTATATAGAAATTAGCTTCTAAAGACCACAAAACATTCCAAGGCCATTCAGAATCGACCTCGCACCAAGCAAGAAACTGTAGTGAGAACGTTAATTGTGCGTCAAAATCTTGTGGATGCAGCTGATGAACAAGTGAAATTTTGTACGGAAAATATCGTAGGATATTCCTGAGGATCCAACGTACAGTGGAACATGGGCTATCCAACACTGTTACGACATAACAAAAACTACTGCTAGCCATGAAGTTTGATGTTTTGTCCTCTTCCACTTGAAGTGCAACCTCTTCCACGACTTCTGAAGGAACTGATTTTCTTCCTCTTCCAGGACGAACACCCAAAGATCCTGTTTCTTCAAATTTCGTAATCATTTTCTTTAATTCTTGGGTCGCTATTGAACCTGTTCGAAGATCCTTCAAAGTCCGAAATTTCTCGGACATAACCCGCTTTACATGAATACGTCCTCTAGTGGTGACATTTGGAACTAAATTATTTTTAGCAAAATGTCCTTCCCATTCCTTTATTAAGGCTTACGCAAAATTTCAGAATTTTCGGATGAATAATTACGGCGGCATGTAGCTCTGAATAGGGTAACTTTAATTTGGGACACCCTGTACTTTTAAGTTCATGAGCAAGCTTTACTTCATCACGAGTTATTAACTTTTGGGACCTGCAGTCTTCTTTCTTATTCCGATTCAGTTTGAATTTTTAATAAAGTTAGTATTTGTAATGGGGCTAACGTACATTACACTAGAGATCTCTCTAATACCTTTGCCTTCGTTTTTATAAACATGAACATGATCCTTTTAAAACTCTTTTAAGGGTACACATCCAGACATTAAAGCATCAGGGAAGATTTTAAAGAAATATGTTTTTCTGAAGAAAAACAGTTTTTAAAAAGTATATACATATTATTCTACTCGTGCGCATTTCATGAATTAAAAAAGCATATTAAGTGTCCGACTTTTTTGACACATTGTAAATTATATATTTTCATTTTTCTAATTATCAATAGCAGTAGCTATTTCATTTTTACATGAAAATAAAATATCATTAAATAAAATCTACATAAGGATCTATTATTCTGGATAAAAGTGACTTTTCTTCTATTTTTTTTACTGTGCATTTATTGACGGTCTGCAGGTCAGACCTCTTTTGCCTTGAGTTATCAAATATGTACACAATTTAGAGGGTAAAAATGCATATCTGGAAGCAAATGTCTTGAATTGTAATTAATTAAAAGAATTTTTCATGCTTCATAGTAATAATTTTCAAAAAGTATGCCACCGAAAATCATTTTTAGACTACTTAAATCTAAAACCTCTTTTCAATGTTACTCATTTTTTGATGTAGAATTCTTTTCATTGTTAATCAATTTTTAAATTATATATATTTTAAGGGTTTTTATGTATTTTTTATAACAATATATGTTTACATTTATAGATTTGGAGTCTAAACTAAGTTCTTTATTTTATTTTATTCTCTACATCTTTGATGTATCGAGACACACATTGTGTCCCAATATATCAAAGATGTTTTAGATCGTAGAACAGATCAATTAGATCTATGAGACACTACGCAAAAACGCGCCAGTTGGCGACTTTTTGAAAATGCGCCAAGCAGGGGACCCAAAGCACAGATTAACCCCTACTATTAGTTCTCACTCTTTCTCTATGTATTATTATTTATATGTCTTGTTCAGATTTTCAATCGTTGATATAATACTTTTTATTCATCCACTCAAGTTCAAATACATTTTTTACGCTTGTTGGGAATAACATTTGATGTTAATACAGTCTTTTTTCCAAATATTAATATATTAATTAAATTAAATTAATTTTTAATGCTTTAAATAGAGTAGCCAAATTCGTCGTCAAACTGACATCACTAACGCGGCACCCTCTCAACAAGCAACGGGACTGATAGTACCTTGATAATTACATATATTAAATAGGGCTTGTATTAATTAACAAGGATTTCAGTATTTTTCACGTGAGAATGAAGAATGCGAGTTCAATTCTTGCAAAAATCAATAATTTTTTGATAATCTATACTTATAATAAAGCTCAATGTGTGTGTGTGTTGGCGCTCTACAGGCCAGACCATTGGACCTACAGCTACCAAATTTGGTACATGTATACCTTGGAGGTCCGGAATGTGCACCTCGGAGCCCTTTTTTAGAATTTTTAATTAGAATTTGAATTAATTAAAATTGAAGCGAAATTTCGACGTTTTTCCGCTATAACTCCGCTCAATTTAAAGATTAAAAAATTAGCTTTCTAACGGTATCAGTTTTTTTAATTTATAACGTAAGCTTCTATTTTTAACGAATTTTTAAAGAAATACTTTAACTATGTTTTACAACAATATATTTCAGACAAAACAATAAAATTTAATCTGCACGAGCACGTCAAGGGGGAAAAATTAGGTTTTATCAGCATGTTGCTATCCTATTGACGGAAGTTCAAACTAAAAAACAACAACTATCATTACAAATTAAATTTAAAGAAATGCAACTTTTAGCACGTGACTGGATAAAATAAAAGAAATATAATATGTGTCATTTTCTAAAATAAATAATGAACGAGCAAAGGGAAAAAAATAGCTTTTATTAAACTGTTGAAATCATACTGACAGAAGTTCAAATTAAAAATAAATTAACTATGACTGCAAATTAAATCGAAAAAAAATGTAACATTCACCACGTGATTGGATGAAATTAAATAAATATTAAATGTTATGTTTTCTAAAAAAGAAATACAAGACAAAGGTTTCTATGATCGTTTGCGACATCTATATCATTAATTTAGTAAATCAGTGTTACGTGACTTTCGAAGTTTAAGTATATCTGGGAGAGAAATTATAAAGAGAGCAAGGCACATAAGTATTTAATTGAAAATCTTAGACCCCATTACTCTTGGCGAACCAGCTGGTCGCCAAAGGCGTCTAGTTATTTAATAAAAGTAACTGAAATAAAATTTTGCTTTGTTAACATACGTAGGAATAGAAATTTTTAAAAAAATATTTTTTGTTTATGATGATTTTTTAATATTTTTTTCTAGTTAAGGAGTTTGAAATCCTTGAATTTTAAATTACAAATCATAATAATTGAAATGGGATAAAAGTAAAAATTTACATATAATAAAATAAAATCACATTTTTTTTTCTATTTATTGAAACTTCTAATTAATTCATAATTCATTTTTATATTTCGATATTTGACATTTAACGCAAATTGAAAACCGGTGGAAACAAAAATAGAATGCAAATAAACGTAAAATATTTAAAAACGCAAGAACATGTTATACACAGTATTTACAGATTTTGATATGACGAGGAACATAAAATTATTAAATTTGGAAATACAGATTAAATAATGGTAAATTTCTCAATTGTGAGTACCATTACTCAGAAAAATAATCTATATAGCATTTTTTCACTTTATTTCTGGTGTTGTGAATGAATCGCATGTATAAAACTCCAATTAATAACTTACGGCAGTAAAGTAATAACTCTTTATAAAACTTACAGCCTCAGAGAGACCATATATAAATTGAATGGGATTAAAATCAGGCGAGTATGGAGACCACTTTATTATGATTATGGTTACCTCTTTGGTTAGGAACATTTCATTTGGACTTTCTTGAAGAAATTAATGCATAAGATGAGAAATTCAAGGATGAGTATCATGTGTTTTCAAACAACAGATATCGCTAATTGGACCAGCATATGGGAGAACAATGGAGTGTAATATGCAGTCTCTATTCCGTTTACATCGAGAGCTCTATGTGACAGACTTGCGCCCAATCTAAAGATAGACATTTCTATACATTAATATTGCTTCATGCATAGGTGTCTCTTTCTTACAATTAGAAGACTGAAGTATTTATTGTCATTGAAGATAAAAATCTTCAAATTTCTTACCGTTCGTTTCAGTATTTTGAGATGACCACTTTTCGACGATTCTACTTCATTAAAGAGTGAGATAGAAATGTAGAAAAAGGATATCAGCATATCCGGAATTTATTTGATTATTAAATGTAAATGTCACCTCCTTACATCTTTCTTCTCACCCTTATTTTGCCGTATTAAATTCATTCTAGTGCATGGGCAAAAATGTGAAAGGTTTTAGAATTCAGTGACAAATAATATTCTAAAAACTTCTTACTGCACCAAAAAGTTACTTTTTACGGATAAAAACAGTAAGCATTTGTTTTGAATCAAAGTTTTAAACGGGATAATATAAGGCAAGAATAAAATGAAAAAGTCAAAAGGGGAAAAAAGGAAAAAAACTGGTAATTCTCGACAATATTCTTCCCTACACATAAAAGAAAAGGTAAAGAAAAAAAATCCTCTCGTCTTCTAGCGATGGTGATTGGTAAGAGTCTTATTGCCGATTCGATCTTTTATATGAATGTGATAGCAAGCTTTTCCGCCTATCTCCGTAAAAAATACTGAAGATTATTATGGTCATTTGGAGAGACCAATGGCATTTCTTGGCTTTAATAAACAAGAATTGACTGTCATGGGTGTCATAGACTGTTCTGAAGGTCACAGTTTGTCACTGGAAGTGTGAAGGCCTTACTTTTTTATATGATGGCAATATGTCTGTTGATTTCTAAAGGAAAAAAGGAAGATTTGATACAAATTAATGATCCGTTATATCATGATAAGCATTAGATATAAATAAAATTGAACGACAACTGTTGCTTATAAGCAATTGAAACGTATTAAGATGATGTATTTTGATTGTCCCTTTCAATGTATTTTGATACTATATAATTATATAGTTGATCGGAAAATACGTGTGTTAACAAAAATTGCTTTTATTGTTAAAAGCCAGAAAATTTAGGAATGTAAAATAATACATAGAGCTACTGATGAAACTGCTAAGTTATTTTTATAAAAAATATATTTTGTCAGCAATTTTAATATATATTTTGTGCAGTACTACTAGAAATGTAACGCTTAGTTTTCAGCATTCAATCGAAATTGATAATCTTATTTATTTTTCTGAGGAAATTAATCATTCAACTGCATATAAAATGTTAAAATGTATTAAAGAGTCTTTTTTTTTAAAAAAAAATTATTATTAAGAATAGTTTTGTATATTCCCAGGAAAGTATAGCTCCAGAAAATTGAAAAAATCTATTTTATTCAATTTAGAGAATAAAAAGCTGCCTCCCACTTTTATATGGACTTCGATAGTTAGGATTGTTATGAGCAAAAATTTAAATAAATTATTTCAAATGAAATTTTATGAATTATAAATAGAACATGTAGTTTCTAACATATAAATGATACAATCATACAATCATCTAAAATGATTGAATATCTTTTGGCTTGGAATTTATAAAACAAAAGAAAGTTCTAAAAACAGATTTGGCTATTTCTGAAACAGGATAATCTCCATATCTAGAAAATCAAAAAAGGGTTTGCCTGAATAAAAGTTCGGTTTTCTGAAACTATTATCCACATTTTGCGTTATTGGATTCAGATTTGATAAGAATGCTTCTCATTCCCTTTCATCAACAAATTTAAAATACATTATTCCCTTTCATCAATACATTTAAAATACATTATTCCCTTTCATCAATACATTTAAAATATATTATTCCCTTTCATCAATACATTTAAAATACATTATTCCCTTTCATCAATATATTACTGTATTCACATCCTTTGGTTCACGTCTTTTGGGCCAAAGGCTCAATCTTGACGAGACTCTCCGTGAGCATGGTGGCTTGTGAACGTTTAAATAGGCCGTAGAAACGTAGTCCTCCAAGGTGAAACAATATAATCAGAGGGGATCGTTCTTCGATTCAGGTCTAAATTACAATCAGCGGATGAGTAAATGAAATGCATGAATGAAATCCACCCGATAAAAAGTACTGGGACGCATAAATATATAAGAAGTACTCTTGGCCCTAGATGGCGCTACTTAAATAAGAGACGCTAAAACTCGATTTAAAATCTTTAACTTTGCCAGCGGATGTGTCTATAACAAGTGCCGTAAGCAACAACAACATTATGTTATTGAACCTTGTTGTCTATTAATATGAATGTATCATGGGTGGTTCAAATATAAGTAAAGCTAAACACAGGAGTATTCTAAGGTTTTCCATCTATAAAACTGATATTCAGGGTGATATAAAAGTCTTTGCTGCCAAAAGCATCGTTTCCTCATATTCTCGATCTTATTGTCATTCCCTCATGCATTTTCGATTAGTTTGCATTTCAAATTATCTCTCTTTATGTTAATACGATTAATTAAGTGACTCTGGGATGACCAGGGAAAAAAACTTGACACCCCTTTCATTGGCTCAGTTGTAGTGCGATTCTTTCTAGTTTAGCTCTTCGTTCTTCTTTTTGCTCTGTGATGTGCCAGGAAAACTAAAATGTAAGCAAAAAATAATAATAAGTCCATGTTAACCAATAACAAGCTTATATAAACCATACTGATGAAAGCGATTTAGTACAATTTCTGTAACAAGCCTCTTTTCGCAATGCAGGAATGTTCTCTTTCAGGATAAGTGACTTTTCTTGCTTTGCTTTGAGGGGTTGTTACAGAACTGATAAAGATATTTGCCTCTTCTTTTTTCTTATATTACCACGAAATAAACCTTCTAAGAATATCTCAATAGTTCGAAATCGATTCGAAAGTTATAGAATTACACTTTGTGATTCACCAAGGAAATTACCTTTTAGTATGTGAATCTTTTCAATTGGTAGTTAGTTTAATTATATTGGCATCCCTTTTAAAACAACGTTTAAAACTGTTATTTTGGGATGGGTTTCATAATTTTGAACAGCACGCCAACGGGAGGAAGTTTAGTCCTGACCGGTTTGGGGTGCTATGATAAGAACGACACCTGATCTGGCACCACCTCCCCCATCCATTTTATTTTATATTACATACTAGGTAATAATTGTACTATACTTATAATCCTCTCATAAATGTAAGCAATAAGTTAGTTAAGTTTTATCACAATCGGATGAAAGATAATGTACGGCATAAAATACGAACAAACAAAAATTCATTTTTATTATTAGATGTGATTACTGCACTATGCCATTAATCTTCACGTAAATACAAGGAATAAGCTGGCAAAAATTTATCGCATTCAGATTAATGGTACGATGGTTCATAAAGTAAGAACAAACAAAAGATTATTTTTATATATTAGATGGGCGAATAATTATGAGTTTTGGTGAAATCAAGAAAGAGCACTTGAGACACATCTCCATTTTCCAAAATTTTTCAGCAAGACTAGGAAGATTTATGTTCCACGTATTTTGTTGAATGAATATTCGGTTTACACTTGAAATAACTTTATTATTTACTTACTACAAAATAGATTTTCTAAATTCAGTCTTCTTGAAAGTTTGAATGATTTATTTAATTTTGATCAATTTTAATTAAAATTTATGCAAGAGATATATAAAAGGGAATTTTGGATTAATTGCAATCAAAATGTCGATATTTCAGTCAACAGTTAAATATCCGATCTACATCAAAATTAATGCAATTTATCATGCGGTGGTCCATTAAACTCGCCGTGTATCTGGTAAGGTCGAGTTAGGAACTTATAACTTGATGATATCAGAAAGGATGTTCAATTCTCAGAAAGTACTAAAAGCATCTAAATCAAGGAAAAGGTATTACGTACTTTAAACAATCTCTGATGAAAGTTACGATACTCAAAGTTTTAGTTTTCGGAGTTAAAGAAGGATTAATTGATCTTTAATTTTATTTGTAACATTTCTTCTCCTTTTCTATTAGTTTAAATTTCACACTCAGGCAAATAAATCGATCATAAATGCAATTAACTAAAAGGAAGAAGAGTAAGTATGACGGCTCTTGAATCTTGAATGTAAATATTTTGGGATATGGAGCGACAAAGGCTATAATCCCCAAGACGACAGCTCTCCATTGCGGAATGATTTTTATGTAAACATTTATAAGCGAGCAGAAATGGAGTCTTGATCACTCTAGCTTTCACCAGCACTGCAACTGTGTCGTTTAGAAATATTTGTTTTTCTCATTATTTTAATGTCCCTTTAAAGCTTAGTTCCTTTTAGTTTTAAAAGTTTAGCTAATATTTTAATTATTTCATATATATTTAATTTTTTAAATAATCGTTTGGAATTTTACTGTAAAGAAAGTGTTTGTTAAATTAATATTTTAAAAAGTGCTGAAAATATAAGCTTTTGTAATTGTATATTTTAAAAAGGGTTGCCAACATCTACTTTTGTTACTGTATAGTTTAAAAAGTGTTGGCAACATCAATGTTTTTAATATTTTTCTTTCGAATTCAATAAGTAAAAACAGAAGTTATTTTTCGCAACGAAAGACTAAGTTTATTTCTTCCCGACCTTCTTCAAGTAACTCTCATATTTATTTTACTGTCAAGTAACTGACTAGTTCCCATGTGAGTTAGAGCTTAAAGTAGTTGTTGCAATGTCTGGAACAAATCAGCCCGCACGACACAAGTCAAGTTCTTTTTTAAATGTTCCAACTAAATGGCACTAAACTCAGAAAATTTCCAGATTCAGTATTTCTTTAGTTCAGTTATATAAAATCATTTTATATCTCTTCACACTAGGTCGCTATTAAAATTAGCAGGTGTGTTATCCCAGAGAACACCTTGCATGGCATCGACGTATAGTAGTTAAGAGATATTAGTCTGTGGCGTGAATTCAGTATTTTTATTGAATCTATCGAGCTTGGCGAATTTCGTAGGAATTAATCTCCGACATACGGTCTATAGGAAATATGTATGGTATATCCGAAAATCGAATTTATATTTTAGACGTGTTTTACTACACTAATTGAAACAAAACCATGATATGGAACTGCATTTGTAGTCAGAAAATTCCATACCAAATTTGTTATAGTTAAGTCACTGTGTTTTTGAACTATCGCGTTGATACGTTTCTGAGGATCGGGAGAGCCTGGTTGGTATTAAGTTGGATACACATACCTTAGGTTGTACGTTCGAATCTCGCCAGCTTAATATTATACATTATTCATATACATGGTGGCTGGTGCACGCATGAATAGCCACAAAGCCCTCCATGGCAAGACAATGCTATTGCGAATATTGGATCAGAAGTAATCGTTCTCTGACTCAAATGGAAATTACGATCTGTAAACGAGTGATTGAAATTTTTGAAGTTCATCCCTTGATTGGGCTGTAATATGTGAGTAGCTAAGACGTAATCTTGCTCGAGAACAAGATACTCTAAAGCTTGGCTTAAAATTGCTGACATTGTAAGCGAAAATCGAATTTCTTGACCATGACAACCAAGGAACAGAAGATCTCAATGTTATTGAATATTGTTGTCCACTAACATGAATATATTTTGGATGGTTCAAACATGCGTCTAAGACAAATGCCATAAACAACATGTTTCTGAAAATACGAAGCGACAGAGATTCTACTCCTTGTACATTTTGGCACAAAATTTGTAGGAAATCTACCAATTTGGTTAAAAATAGTATACCAAATTACAACCGTAGAGCTCAGATTGTTGTAGAGTTATCTTTGTCTCAAATAGACGGCGGTTATTTTCCAAATTTGTATTTCTTCTCTCAAAAAAGTCTAAAGCGTAGAAATTCACCAAAATCTCGAGTTTGAATTAGTTTATCCTTACATTATCTTCTCTATGCCTCTTATACGAGGAAGTTAAAAAAGGTTGACGGTTTTTTATTTCGTTTTTCTGATGAAAAAAGAATCGTAATTCCTAGTTAGGGTTAGGGAAATCTCAGTATAATAATAGTAATTTTTTTAAAATTTTCTCCTCTCTATTAGTTAAGCTGTTTTTAAAGAGACATTCTCTGTAACAATGCCGATTTCCATGCAAATAAGAGAAGTAGAAAAAGCTACTTTATAATCAACGCACGTACTAACTTATTTTGTCTCTAAGAAGATGGTTAAAGTAATTTAGAATAAATTTAATTATTATTGCTTTTCTAGATATAGCAATAATTTACGTGATAGAGACGATTGTTCGTTGGTTAAATAACTTGAAGACACAGGTTGTCTTTTCTGGGGTTTATTAGATAACATAACAATTAAAGGCATAAGTATACTCCATAGTATAGTGGGTCTAGTAAACTGCACTATGGTTTATTTCAGAAGAGAGAGAGCTAAGATCACAATCCCCACCGTCTGAGGGTCAAGTTAGCTTCTCTGAAAAAAATATCTATATACAAACAAGTAGCAACATCAAGACCACGTGATGTTTACATGATTGGCGGCTAACTCCATCCAGGAAGATCCCGTGGTTCACTAAATTCTTAACAATTGTACTCAATGCTGACGGAAACTTTCCTCTTTTGGCATGCAGATGGAATATTAAGAAAAATGAGATTTTTCACACATTTTTTACACTTAATGAAAAAGAATATTTATCAAACGTACCTATTTTTTTCCTTTATATTTTATTTTATTTTAGAGCAATTAATAAAGTCGTCCGATTTTAGAATCCGACAATGAATTCTTTAACCAAGTTTGCAATAGTTTTAAAGCCTTACTTTTTCTCATAATGAATAGGGGTTTTTCTAATTTCTAATACTTCTTATATTCTATTTGTTAAATAATAGATGTTTGTAAAGAATTTGATTATTCTCAGTAAGAGAAAAAATATCATAACTTGTCTAATTATTATTTTTTTAGATTTAAAAATGATTTATATAAGAAATAATGAAATTTTATTATTTTTATTTCAGTCTTTGTTATTAGAAAATTATATGATTATTCAAATTTTATATGGAGCAAATATTATGTTTTTAATCGTTTCATCCTAAATTATTTCTTAAAAATGAATGGAACTAAAATGTGAATTTGTAGTGAGCATTTATAAAATAGTCGCTTTTATTAAAAGCTCAAGCCAGAATGGTGCCATAAATTACGTAAAACGATTACTTTGAAAATGATCTATGCCAGAATTTTCCTATTTTTCTTCTCTGAAAAAGGAACGAATAAAGTGATTTAAAAAAGAAGAAAAAAAATATTAAGGAAAGGCTTGTTTGAACCTGATTTTTACTATTCTTTTTTCTCCATATTTATTTCTTTTAATATGCAACTTACATTAAAATACAACTTTTTTATTTTTACAACTAATCATGACTTTAAATGGCGTAAAATAGTAATGCTATAAAGCTTTGTTAATTCGAAGCTAACAGAACTAGAATTGAAAATTTTAAATCTCCCAAAATTATGAATAAAAAATTACTGTTTCGAAGTTAATGCAACAGTATAAAAAGAAGACAGTTTTTTGACTAAAAATAGTAGTTTAATTTGTTTTTGAGGTTTAACACCTTTATAAAAAAAGGTGCGAGTTACAGCTGATAGAGCATAAACAAAGTGAAAGCGGTGAGTACCATCTTCAGAAGTTTTTTTAAAAACCTGTGTATTAATTTATACTTAGATAAGTTAATTATAGCATTTTTTGTTTGAGTTTGAATTTTAAATGGTTGTGCCGAGCTAGGGGTTAAGTGTGAAACCAACTTTAAAAGTGCATGATGATGCATATAATTATCTTAATGAATCAAAAATAATCTATAAAATAAAAAATATACATAATATTTGAATCAGCATCCAATAATAAACAACCTTAAAAGACAAAGGTTAGGATGCTAGCATTTTAATATAATCAGAAACACCGGTAGTTATTTTTAGTTAAATAAATTTGAGGAGATATTTCTCTAAAGACTATAAGTAAAGAATTTAAAAATGGAAAAAAAAAATCAAGCAAAGTATCTTAAAGTTTATGCTGTCTGTTCAAACATGATTATATTATTTTGACAGATATATTAGTGAGAAAGTTTTTAAAATCAGGACAAAGACATGATATTAATTATTTTTCTGTTTTTGTTAAACAATTGGATGCATATTACGATTTTACTATTTCGTTGTAGATATAGATTTATTAAATTAAGTATTGAATACTATATTTTTGTAAATTTTAGAAAATTTAAGGATTAATGAAAATAAATATTTCCAAAAAGACGCTTTGGAAATAAATATGATTTTTTAAAATTTGATTTGAATTACTTAAAAATTAATAAGCCTTTATTTAAATATTCAAAATTTGAAATACCGGAATATAATTATTATTGCTTATATAAAGAATTGTCAATGACGTATCATATATATGAGTCAAATTATACATGAAACAACATACTATGGAGAAAGATATATCTTCAACCATTTCATGAATATATCAGTATTACAGAAGTCCGACTAGGCCTCTGTATCAACCAAATTTTGCTCGAAAAGTTAAAAGAGCCTTCATGCACAATATAACTGCTCTAAAATTTCATTCTTCCGGTGCTCTTTGGTCTTCTCTAACCCTCCGTTAGGCGCACGACTTTTACTGACGTGTTTAGGCGCGCGGTCTACACTCGTAGACCAAATTTATTTACTGTTTAAAAGGCAACAAATAAAATTTCTTGATTAAAAGCTGATTCATACTTTTCTTTTATTTTAAAAGGTAATAAAACAATTTAAATAAACTTTATTACGTTATTAGCAATTTTTACTCGCAATAAAATCTTGTTATACATTTTTAAGGATTATTTTGCATACAAATGCAAAAATTAAATAAAATAAACAAAACTAAACTAATGATAAACTAATGATAATAAAAAACTAATTTCTTGAGTTCAGAAATAAAGTAAAAGGGCAATATTTACAAACAGCATTTAGAAAGAATAAAATGAAAATCTTTTTGATCATTTCACAGGCTTTTGTATTTTCAGTTACTCAAACACGAGACACACATGTCAGCCATGTGTTCTTTGCGTGCAGATTGGTGGCATTTGCAGCAATCTCGCCTGGAAGACTTATTTCTTCTCTGACATATGCTGCGACGTCCCACATAATTTTTCCCCATGGGATTTTCCATAGGTTGTTGAGTTTCTTCAAGATCTAAAAGGACAGTTGTACGTCTTCTAATTTCCACAGGCAGTTCTTTCAATGTTGATCTAAATTGTATTTGTGGCCGTATTAACTCCCATGCAAACGATTCAATAAATTTTTGTCTTTTTGTTTTATTTCCTGGATTATTTGCCTTGTAAACACAAAAGGCATTTATAGCAGAGATGTTCAACAAATCGTAGAAAATTAATATAGGCCATTGCCTGGAGTTCCTTGCAACATCATAACTTCGACACATTTGATCTACTAAGTCTACGCCTATTTTAGTTTTATTGTAGAAAGTTATTTCCGGTTTTACCTTTTCTTCCGTTTCTGGATCAATTGCATCGTCGTGGTGTATACTTTCCAGTGGATCCTCTTCAAATTCATCTCCAGATTCTTCCATTTCTTCTTCGCTTGACAATTCTTCAAGCCATTTCATCCACACTTTCTGGTCCCTTGAAGTGTTTCAATACGACGTCTTTTACTTTACAACATAGTTTGTTTTAAAATCAAGCACACTAATGCATTAAAATAGTCAAACGTTTTAACTTTTGCGTTATAAAGCGCGAAGAAACAAAATCGCAATCTGATTAAAAATGTGACGTAATTAGGCGCGTGGTCTATAATCGTAGACCAACTGAATTCTTCCGTAAATAAAATAGGCGTCTGCACTCGCTAACAAGCGAAACGACACTGGCGGTGTAAAACATTTATAACGGTATTTAGAACAGCAACTGAGAAGGAAGTGTCTACGCGCGCCATATATTAGAAATTACATTATTTAAAAAGTACCTGGTCTACGATCGTAGACCGCGAGCCTAACGGAGGGTTAAGCAATAAAAAGTCCAGTGAGACTTGAAATCCATGCCATGATGCTGAAGTTGTGTTTCAGAATAAAGTTTCATTTTTTGAAAGGTCAAAGATTCAGGAGGAGTATTACTTCTTCTATATCTATAATAGATATGTTATTTTCTTCTATTTTACATTTATTTATAAAAAAACATGAAATAAAAGGAATTTCATTGAAATATTTGCAAAATGGCTGAACTTAAATAAATTCTCGATCTTACCTATTTCTACACAATGAAATCAAATCTAATACTAGTTTTGTATTTCTAAAATTTCAATATGTTTACAATGTAACAAAAAATTATGAGTAAGTAATACCCAAATACATTTTTCAAGATAAAAGATAGCACAGTCAAAGGAATTTTCAAAAAAAAAAAATTCCTTCTAAAATCTGGAATAACACTTCAAAAGCAACAAACCAACAAACTTTTTTCTGAATCCCACTCATGCAACCAGATAATGTCCTCTTCTACCATTCTACCTGTTTGTCAATCGTATATTATGAAAAAGTTTCATTCAACATAGCACGTTTCCCATATTCTATCTATATTTATAATCTTTCCAAAACTCTCAGATTGCATATTATTCATGATTTTAGTAAATACTTGGTATTAGTTGTGTTATAATTTATGATTTGAGGCTTACTAGATGGAACAAATGCTTTTTCTGATTGCTTTTTAGTTGTAAAGATGAAATTCTAAAATCGATTTTTCATTCATTTCTTGATACATCAAATTTGAAATTTTGCTCATGGCCTTTTTTTAGACAACAATAAATGTATTATATAATCAGTGTTCTTGTTATCGATCAATCAATTTCTTTAATTAACAGATTTGGCACAAAAAACACCATTTGACAGTGAATTAGCGAATATAATGATTTTTAAATTGCATTATATTTATAACTATAAGTTTTAAGATGTATTAAAAATTAAAAAATAATAATACATTTTGCGAGAGTTAAAAAACCTGTTTTTATAACATCTGAAAAGGGGAGAACTCACTATTTATCAAAAAGTTGGACTTAAAAATAAAATCACAAAAGTTTGACAGTTGAAATTCTGTTGTTAAAAATATATTTGGGAAATGATCTTACATAATTAAAATAGAAAACTAAATTGCTTAAACTTTTTTCCTTTTTATTCATTCCTACTATTAGTTTACACTCTCCCTGTATATTTTTATTTGTATATCTTTTTCAAATATTTAATAGCTGATAAATTGCATTTTATTCATCCACTAAAATTCAGAAACATTTTTTAAAACTTGTAGTGGAGGACACTTGATGTTAATACAGTGCTTTCAAATACTAATTACTGATTAACTTTAAATAATTTTTAATGCTTTAAATATTTTTTCAGCTGTCTGTCATGGAAATTGCAATCAACAGGCAGTAGATCAATTGGTAAAATGCAAGGATTTCGGTATTTTTCACGTGAAGGTGAAGAATGCGCGTTCAATTCTAACTAAAAGCAATAATTTTTTATACTTACTAATTTTATTGATAATTACTTAGTAAAAAGTAACTTAATAATTTTCTTTTTTGACCGAAGTAGGAATTGAATTAATTTTTTTATATTACTTGTTTTTATTCAGGTTGTGGCTCTGTGCATCGGCAATCAATATCCACTCTCATTTTAAACTTATAGATTGTAAAATAGCTCTAAATTTATAACACAAAATATTCACTCTCGGAAGAAAAATGTTGGTAATTGTTAACAGAAAAAGTCTTTCATATGATGCAGAAAGTTTTACAGATTTTTAGTTAAATATAGAAATTACCGAAATAATAATAACAATAATAATAACTGTCAAAATATGACTGTGAGTTATAGATAAATCCTCAGGAAGCATGAAAATGCTTTAATTTATTATCAACAATAATGAAAGAAATTCATTTGCTGACAAAGTATGGAAAAATGTGAAACTGAATTAAGAAAATTTTGAACTGATAATGTAGAGAAACATGGATTATTTTTGAAATGCCGTGAGCTGAATATGAACTTGAAACGTTGCTTGCTAAAGAATAGAAATCTCTCCTCGAATTTTAAATGAGAAAAAGTTATAGTTCAACAATAAAAAATGGTGCAGATTTATTTTCTGAAGTATAAATATAGTTGGAAGTTCCATTAAAGGAAATCTATCAATATCAGTTTCCCTTGGAAAAAAATAATTGCATCTGCGTAATCAGGAGAGATTGAGAAAATCTTCCGAAATATCTTAATCAAAGGAAAATACTTTATAAAAATACATTACCAAAGTTATCACAAGGAATTTATCTTTATTTGTCAATCAATATGTAATATTTCATTGTGCTTTTTGAACTGTGATGATAAAAATGATGAGTAGCATTAGTTTGAAGCAAAATTACCCTGTAAAAATCTATCAAGTAGATGAAAGAAAATTTTTGCCTGACATACATCGATAAAATTATATTTCGAAAATATGGACAGATAATTATTACATTAATCTATATCTATCTATACTTATAATAAAGCTCAATGTGTGTGTGTGTGTGTTGGCGCTCTACAGGCCAGACCGTTGGACCTACAGCTACCAAATTTGGTACATGTATACCTTGGAGGTCGGGAATGTGCACCTCGGAGCCCTTTTTTCAAATTTTTAATTAGAATTTGAAGTAATTGAAATTTAAGCGAAATTTCGAAGTTTTTCCGCTATAACTTCCGAAAATATTATCGCACAAACATGATTTTTACATCAATTTAAAGATTAAAAAATTAGTTTTCTAATGGTATCAGTGTTTAAATGCATAACTTAAGCTTCTATTTTTAACGAATTTTTAAAGAAATATTTTAACCATGTTTTTTTTAGCACGTGACTGGATAAAATAAAAGAAAACAATGACGGAAGTTCAATAAAAAAAACTATCATCGCAAATTAAATCTAAAGAAATGCAGCTTTTAGCACGTGACTGGATAAAATAAAAGAAATATAAAATGTGATATTTTCTAAAAAAATAAATGCAAAGCAAAGGCTTCTATGATCGTTTGCAATATCTAAATCATTAATTCAATAAATCTTCTTTATTTACGGTAAATCTGATTGAATTTAGACAGGATATGCATTGAAATCCTGACTTAATGGCATATTTCTATAATCGTTTGCAATATCTGTATCATTAATTCAATAATTTTTTCCATTATAAAATGTGATAGTTTCTAAAAATGAATGCAAAGCCAAGGTTTCTATAATCGTTTGCAAAATTTAAATCATTTATTGAATATTTTTTCCGCCTTTTTCGCTTTCTTTAAAAAAATATTTAATATTTTGGCAACATCCCCGAAAAAAAATTTTAGAACACATTACTTATGAAGAAAGAGCTGGTCGCCAAAGGCGGCTAGTTATTAATAAATATATAATTTTTCTTTACAAAATGAATGATATCAAATCTGCAGAGTAAAAAAAAATATTTTGTTCAATACATTTATGCCAGTATGACGCGTATTATGTAAATATCATAATAAATTTTAAAAATGTACACTGCAAAATAATTTCATTATTTTACCATTATTATATAATTTAAAATAAAATAGTATTTTAAAATTACTATTTTTGATGCTATCAGCGAGTAAGATTTCAATAATTTAATCCGAAAATTTTTTGGTCTATGAAAAAGATTATTGAAAAAAGAAGGTTAGATTGATCTAGATTATTAGAATATTCAATTAACTAGGATGTTTTTGTTACGAGAAAAAAATTATGGTCTTTTATTCAAAACGACGACAGTAAATGGGTTTAAAAAAACTTGCTGTACAGAGAAGGTTACTGCAGGATAATTCTTTTACTTGCTTTGGAGAGGAAGTTGTCGAATCTCCTCTGGGAGTTATATTTCATTAAATGAAGCAAATAAAGGGGAGATTTTACCACTAATTTTACAAAATCTAATTATATTGAATGAATAAGTTTCTTTTAATTTTGAATTGCTTTGCATGAAAAGGATTGAATTATACGTATAATGTGCAGTTACAAATAAAATTACAGTATCTTTTATAATATATTTCCACGAGAAATTTAACGCTGATAACTTCTAGAAATGAAAGATTTGTTGGAAACATGCAAAGGAGGTTCTAAAATAAAATTTTACTGTAATCTTTCAACATAAAAATATTATAAATTATAAAAAAATTATGCTTTCTGTAATCTATACTTATAATAAAGCTCAATGTGTGTGTGTGTGTGTTTTGGCGCTCTACAGGCCAGACCATTGGACCTACAGCTATCAAATTTGGTACATGTATACCTTGGAGGTCCGGAATGTGCACCTCGGAGCCCCTTTTTCGAATTTTTAATTAGAATTTGAATTAATTAAAATTTAAGCGAAATTTCGAAGTTTTTCCGCTATAACTTCCGAAAATATGATCGCATAAACATGATTTTTACATCAATTTAAAGATTAAAAAATTAGCCTTCTAATGGTATCAGTGTTTTAATGTATGACTTAAGCTTCTATTTTTAACGAATTTTCAAAGAAATATTTTAACCGTTTTTTTAGCACGTGACTAGATAAAATAAAAGAATGCCAGAAGTTCAAATAAAAAAAATTATCCTCGCAAAATAAATCTACAGAAATGCAACTTTCAGCACGTGACTGGATAAAATAAAAGAAATATAAAATGCGATATTTTCTTTAAAAATTAAATGCAAAGCGAAGGTTTCTACTATCGTTTGCGATATCTATAACATTAACTCAATAAATCTTCTTTATTTACGGTATACCTGATTGAATTTTGACAGGATATGCATTGAAATCCCGACTTAATGGCATATTTATGTAATCGTTTGCAATATCTGTATCATTAATTTAGTACTTTTTTTCCCCTTTCTCGCCTATTTAAAAAAAACATATTTAATATTTTGGCAACATCATCGAATTTTTTTTAATATTTTGGAAGCGAAACCGATGGTTAAAACTGACTAATTTATAAAATTAAAGAATATTATTAGGAAAAGGTGTACTTTTAGAACTTTCCGTCCATCAACTTAAAGAAAATACTAATTTCAGGTCAATCAATGCCAGGAATCACTTCAAGGCTAATGAATATGTGATTTAATTGAAAATTTTAGAACGCTTTACTCATGGCGAACCAGCTGGTCGCCAAAGGCGGCTAGTATTGAATATTATTAATCTTAAAAGTTTCAGTACATAAAATTGAAGAAGCGAAGTCATTTTTCTTTGACTGTTTCGAAATATATTTGTTCTTTATAACACATATAACATCTTTTGGAATGTGATCATTTACAAATAATGTGTTCTGTTTCGCATTTGTCATCAAAAACATCTATGAAGCCGTTAATTCCTATTTAGATAGCAAAACAACTATTTACTTAAAATTTCAGGCAAAACAAAAACCAAAACAAGACAAAACAAATTAAAATAAAGCAAAAAAAAAAAAAAAATGAAACTTGGTGACATCTTGGATGTTTACGGAATTATTTTGCAAGCATATAAGTAAACCTAATGGGATTTTTTCATCAGATAATTGATTATTCAATCTTTTATTGCAATATTTGATATCCACAAATTCTCTCATTCTTACTAGATTTTTTTTTCATGTCTTATTTTATAGAACTGCAGGAAAGTAAAAATTATTTTATCTGTATTTAACTGGTGTGGCGTGGTGTGGAGAGAGGGGTGCCACTTCAGGTGTCGTCCTCGTCATCTGACCGTGGTTCAAAATTACGAGGTCCGTCCCAAAATAGCCCTCGTGTTGCTTTAAACGGGACGTTAATATAACTAAACTAAACTAATCTGTATTTAACAGAAACATGCTGCTGTAAGTTTCTTTTTTCCTTGTAAATGTATAGTTTTTGTCGCTGATAATCTGTTTTTAATCTCAAAGTTAGCGTTGATTTTTCAAAACAAAAGAGCTGAATCATATTCCAGATGTTTTCCATGTTCATAGTTATTTAAATACAGTATTTTAAAATTAAGATAAAGAAATTTCAAAATGTATTCACGTGGTAGATATTGTTGTGTTAGATTGCTAGAGCTGATCTGAAAAAAAAACTTTAATTCTTAAAATGTTGAAAGCTAAGTAACACATAGTAATATTTCGAATGTACATGTTAAATCAGTCAGTAACTATTCTGATTATTATTGCTATCGAATCACCAGAAGGGAATCTCATTCTGATAAAGTTTATAGACAAAAACACCCTCTAGTATTAAGGAAGTATCTATGATACAAATAGAATTTTTCCTCATTTATATTCTAGACAGCTCCTTTAGAAGACGAAGAAAAAAAAAACTATATTTTAAAGGTCTATAATGAAAGCAGACATTTTAAGTCACTCTAAAGCAATGATGATATCATGTCAGTATTTTTATGTCAGTACTTTATAATTTTCGTTATTATACCAAAGATATTTTGTTTTGAGAAGTATTTTGGCACCAGGTCAATAACGTTTTTAGAAGAGTTTGGTAAAAATGAAAGATTTTTTATTGAGATAATATAATGGATTTATCTTAATCACTTTGGGGTTAAAAATGCAGCGATAAGGAGAACATCAGCCGTATCTACTGAGATAGAATCCATAAAAGATCCCTGATCCATGAAGAATTGATAAATTTAAAATTAAATGAAACTCGATAAGTATTATGACGCTCGAATAAAAAAGTTCAACTTTCCGTCTCCGAAAGATCCCCTTTATCATGCAAAATTTCGCTTAAATGTTTTTTTTTTCGGAGAGGGGGGGATTTCTCTGAAGGCATGATTTAAGTCGGCCTATCTTGGTATCCACATCTATCACGAGTAGTCTATCTATCTAACTGGTATGCA
>JAPMOQ010040661.1:102378-122006 GCA_026543055.1 Argiope trifasciata
CACACACACACACACACACACACACACACACACACACACACACACACTGAGCTTTATTATAAATATTGATATATATTTGCACATTTTTGTAATGAAATTAATGACATCACTATTAAACATTTTCATTCACAAAAGTGCTAATGAATAAGGTAACTGCTTATTAAACCACTTTAAAAATAAATGGCTATAGTAAAACTAAATATATTCTTATTTAATTTTAATATTGTTTAAATTTCAGTCAATAATTACATGCTAAACAGTAAATTTTTGATAAATATGATAAATAAAATTATATATTTTGGGATATATAATTTTATTTATTATTAATAATTACATAAAGTTAAAAACTGATATTTTTTTTAATGTGAACATCTTTTCTTAAAATCCAATTCATTTTTATTTTGTTTCAGAACAATTTATTTCGCTTACAAATTGTCTTATTTTGCCCATTCTTGATAACGGAAAAATGAGTTGCAAAAATAGTGTTACGTCTTCTAAAGATATAAATTTATTAAGTTTCAAGTATAATAACACAATATTTATAGAAGTTTTGATGTCAAAGAATTTTAAATTCCATTCTCTACTAGAAACAAATCTAGAAATTTAAGAATGCAATCTATCAATCATATTTTAAAAATTCATGTTTGAATTAAAAAAAAATAGGAATGAAAATAAAGTTACTTTTATATATTTCAAACATTTATCCTCAGATCACTAAAACGTACCTATTTCAGCATCAATTTTCAAATAAAAGTTTTTTCAAAACTTTATTTAACTTATTATTTTTTTATCCATTTTAGCGAGGACATAAATTTTATTATGGTTACAAATTTTAACCATTGATATAACAAACAAAAAAAGGATTTAAAATAAATAAATAATACATATAATTTTTCAATCAGCTTAAAAATATTTTAAATCATTGAATTGGTTGATCTTAGCAGTTAAATAATTTAAAAATGATGACATTTTTAGCAACGCCAAATAAAAAAAAAATTATTCCTAAGAAAATAAACACTTTCATAATTATGCAAAATTCGTATTCGTAGAGAAAAAGATTTATTATTTTATTTCCAAAAGTTATTCAAGGCATCTTGATATAAGTCACAAATTTTCTTCTTTGAAGTCTTTCATGAAATTTATAGCAAGCATTACTTATTATGATCTTGATATAAGTCCCAAATTTCATTCTTTCAAGTCTTTCACGAAATTTATAACAAGCCTTACTTATTATGATCTTGATATAAGCCAAAAATTTCCCTATTTCAAGTTCTTCATGAAATTTATAACAAACATTACTTATTATTATCTTGATATGTCACAAATTTCATTCTTTCAAGTCTTTCAGGAAATTTATAACAAGCATTCCTCTAAGTATTTCAGCCTGGAGATGGAAACCACCATGAGGGAAACACATCATTCGTATCTTTCGCAATTATCTTTGCAAGATCTTTATTTCGAGTAATTTTGATGAACATAATTTTATTGGTCGAAACAAACCTCAAGAAATAAGTTCCTCCATAAATGTCCAAAATACTAACTTAAAAATCCACAAATCTCGTTTCCGATAATCCTCCAGTCTACTCTTTTCAATTCTTTGGGATTCACGCAAACATTCATTTTATACTGCTTTCAGCCAAAGCTCAAAGGAAAAAAATATCCTTAAAAAAGAGATGTCAGTCCCAACAGCAAGAAAGCCACGCGGTTGAAATCCTCGCTGAGTGGTTCTTAATCCGTTGTTCAACTAAAGCGAGTTTTGCAACTCCCACACAGAGTTTAAAATGGAAGGGTAAAAGGGAGTGCTTCTTATTTTCTTACCTTCATATTTTCACCATTTTTGAGCTGCTGTTTTCAGTAATGATGCCACTATCGATGCAAATAAATCGTACAAGAAATACTACTGCAAAAACAACGTACACATCTTCTTCTGCTTATGCATTTTGGACATCTTTTAGTCCAATACTCCAAAGCTATACCACGCAGACTTTTTGCAGGAGGTTTGCAAATGAAATGGTTAGGAAACAGTAATATTTCTGAAGGTTGCTTATACTTATTGAAGAAAAAAAAGTGTTTTGTCTCCATCAAAAGTTAGTTTAAAGCTATGCATATGAAACTCAACAGATTCATAAGGTCACTTGCTCTTTCAAAGAAGCATAAAGTAATTAAATTGTTTTGGATATCTTTTTTCAAATCTCGCTTAGTTTCCAGCGCTAAATTCTGTATCTTACCTTTTCAATAGTTTGATTATTTTGCATTTTATTCTGATTTTAATTGTAGGAGATTTAGTAAATAACAGCAGGTTTGTTATATTTTTAATTGCTCACTGGAAGTTAGAAAGTTTTTATATTAATAATTATTGAATATCTTGAATTTTTTAAAGAAAAAATAGAAGTTAAATATTCTAAATACAGTGTTTCCACTTCAATTGATAAAAATTATACTTTATTACCATTATCACAGTAAAAAAGCTTTTATCCTTTAAATTTCCATTATTTTTCCTTCAAGACTGAATTACACTGTAAATTTAGTAAATGACTGAAATGCTTAAGCATTTTATTAGATGGGAACTTCTGTATTCCTTTCTTTAAACTCATAATTTGGGGGCTCTTTAAATAAGCATACATACCCGGCAAGATAAATTCGGGACATATTTTCAAGATCACTGGATTAAATACAATATAAGATTATTTAACAAATATTATAAATTATTTATTATCGTTTCTAAATTCTTATAAGAAAAAAATTAAAGGAGACTATATGATAGTAATTCAAATACATAAGCATGTAATATAAAACTTTCACTGAAGTGTAAATACTCACATTCAAATCTGCATTTTAAATTACGCTTATGCATTAAGCTTATTAAAGCTAAAATGTGTTTCTAAGTAATGTAGATGCTGTATATCTATATATTCAACCAACAATATAAAAACTAATTATAATTCATTTTTAACTTAGTGAAAAAAATATTAAAAAAACTATTTATCTGATTTAATAAAATCATTCGAATTGCCAAACAACTTAATGCATTTTAAAGTAATTCTTATTTTCAGCTAAATGAATATTTTTATTTGATGTAAATTATTTTGATGACGATTAAATGCCTTTATTAAAATATAGTTTCAAATCAAGCACTATCATCTCTTTCAGACACCAAATCAGAAAACTAAATAGAATTTTAGACACAGAATTAACTAATTTATTAAGATTTAACTTCAATTCCATAAACTGTGTCTAATTCATAATCAGAAAGGTAAAGCGAATTTAGACATCCTAATTCTTTCCAAATTCTTAGGGATTCATTTTTCTCCAGCTGAATTTTTTCTCATCGATCCTTTTTTGGGAAATGGTGGAGAAGAGATATTTCAGGACACAGTCATTCCTGAACCTGCACCCTCCCGCAATCCACCTACCCAAAACTTGACGATTACAAGCAAATAAAATGTTAGAATAGAAGTTACATCTGGCAGAAAAAATAAAACTTAGATAAAGAAAACCAGACAGAAAATAAAAGCAACACAATATTCGTGGAAACCCTTGCAAAGCTGTTAAGCTTTTTTTTTGTAAGCAAGTAGGAAAACCAAATGGAGTTTCTTTTCTCTGTGCCATCGATGGCGATTTGTATGGCTTTTATTGCCAATCTGATCTTTTATATCAATGTGTTGCATATTTTTTTTTCTTTTCGTCTCTTCAATACAGAAATTGAGAGAAAAAAATATTATTATGGTTATTTGGAGAGGAATGGCAATTTCTTCCCTTAATAAAGAAGAAAACGGACTGTCATGGTTTTTCTGTGTTATCTGGGGAAAGTGTCATTCTTATTGCCGATGCCGTCAAAGATTTGCTTTTGTTACTGAGCTGTTTCAAGCGTTCATTAAAAGAAAAATTTGTGAGGTTTTTTTCTATATCACGGGCTCAAATATAAGATTGCAAAAAATAACATCATAATATTTAAACACAGAGTTAAAAAAATGTAATTATAAACCTTATTTGACTTTTTATATTTAGTATTAACCAGAAATTAATTCGAAATAATCAAATTTCTTCAAATAAAGTGTGAGCAGACAATTTTTTAATACAATAATTGAAATATGAAGATTTAAATCCGCCTTGGAAGACGATTTTAATCGATTTATTTTGAAATAAATCAAATCAAATCATTATTTATTTTTTATAAATGGAAATAAATCAACCATACTATGAAAGAAAATTAGAAGAATGTAGCAAAGATAAACGGGAGACATTTTTATTTTGTAAGAAGGGAATTACGGAAAATTATTTGTAGAAATCTGTTAAAATGGAATATGTTACTTTTGAATATATTAAGAATCACGTTGTATCTTAGACCCAATCCATATGATATTGCCCACAGTAACAATAAGAGAAGTTAAAAATCTTATTGGAAAATTTAAACACATACATGACGCACACATGCACACTAAAACAAACAAAAAACTTTTATACTGTCTTATCACGTACATTATATCAGGCGTAATAGAGTTTGCTTTGGTTTCTTTTATAAGTGGGTTTTAAATTTCAATGCGAAAAAAAAAACACCATGATGTTACTGTTATTTAATTGTATGCAACTTTTCAAACTAAATTTAACGAATTATGAATCCAAGAACAAGATGAATAAGTTTGGCGAACGCAAGAAATTGAGAGCGTTAATTCAAATCAAAAATATAATCGTAATTATGTATTTCCATCAGCTATTATTTACTTTAATAAATATGCATATTTATTATGCTTCATGAAAGAGTTCTTTAATATTAAATCGATAATTTCAAAAGATGCATTTTCTGTTTTTAAAATTTAAAGAATATTCTCCTTCTGTTTGATAAATGCATAAAATGATCTTTCACTATTATAAAATATTTAAATGAGTATTTTAAATGAAGTTTCAATACATTCTTCAGAATTAAGAAAATTTCTTCTCTTTTGAATGGTAGTTATTATGTAACCGCTGAAGGAAGAAATCTTTTCCAATGTAATCTGATTTTAGTATTACAAATCTTACATTCAATAAATAAAAAAAGAAATTTGAAAGTTAATATTTGGATAAGACAATTACCATAAGGTAATGATATTCTATTTACAAACGGTAATAAGCTCATTAAATGTTTCATAAAACATTAACCATTATTTAAATTTAAAGATGGAATCGTGGATAATTTATGCGGAAAATTTCCAATTGGAATTTCAGTTTTATTATTTTCATCAAATGCACTCAGATTTCGCTGTAAATTGCATTGAACAGTATTCATGAATATGTATTATTATGTATTAGGATTATTAACATTTTACTTAGTTTGACAAAGCAATTTACAAAACAAGATATAGTTTCGGCTCTATCTGTATTTAAATAGAAATTTTTTTGAATAAATTCTACTGTATTTATAGAGATAGTAAAATAAATTTTCCTAAATGTCTCATAAAAATACTTGAAACATATTATTTCTTTATAAAGCAACATTAAGATAAGAACATATATAAATACATATATTTACTAAAAGGTCGATGATGGATTATTGTTTTAGTATTTTTTCCTTCGATATGAAATTCATGAATGAATTTGCATTAAAAAGCTACAGACAAATAAAAACTGTGAAAATAACATAATTTTCATTAAAAATTTTCATAGGAGGATATAAAAGGATTGTTTGATATATTCGTGTGAAAAGTTTAAAGAAATATTTCAGAGATATAATACTTTAAATTAAAAAAAAATGGCAATTAAAGTTATGTGTAATGAAATACTGTACTCTTGTATACTATAATGTAATACTGTATTCTTGTATATTATAATGCAATACTGTACTCTTGTATACTATAATGCAATACTGTATTCTTTGTCCTAATATCTAATAAAATTATGTATCAATAAGTTCATTTAATATTATATACTGCTCAATAATACTTCTTATTTAAATTCTTATTTAATTATAGTTCGAAATAACTGGAATTTATAAGATCGCTACAGTGAACTTCTATTTGATATTTTCTTTTTTATTCCTTTCACACGGTATTAATTTCGCAGACTCCCAATATAATGTGATTTGCGCAAACCTTCAAAATAGGCAATATTTTGACAACTCAATAATATTCAGTATTCAAAGAAAAATTCTATCTCATCAATTATATTTTAAAGGTTGAATGAGTTAATTCGGGAAAATAGGTGGGTGGGATGTTGTAGGACCTAGTGGTATAAATCGTGTATTATTGTAGTTGTAGCTGCGGAAACTTGAGACGGTGAAATATTGCAGAAAAAAAAAGGAGCCTTCGGTTACTTTAGATGAAATCGCTTTCTTGATTTATTTATCTGCTTTCTATTTTTACTATCTGCTTTTTTTTACCTGATTATTTGAAAGAAACATTTTCTGTGCTTAATTTAAATTAAATTTGCCAACTTAATTTAAAAATGCCAACATAACTAGGTGTTCATTCTTCGTCATGGAAAATAGATTTAAACAGATATAAAAGACAGACAGACATAAAAGACGGTCTGTTTTACTAATATTGCAATTAGATTCATTATACATACGATTTACTTTAATAGAATAAGCTCCATAGCAACATAATATAAAATATAATTAATTTAATTTAACTGAGGAATTTAACTTCAAACTTTCGGAAATTTAGAGAGGTACACTACAAAATGAGTAATGGTGTATGGCTTTTATAATAGTACGGATTAAATAACTATCATATTTGAAAATATTTCCCAAATTTAAGTTAGTGAAATATTTTGCAACTAATACTCTCGGCGAAATAGCACGTCACAAAGACTTTGCTGATTTATAATAATTGCAGCTTTTCTGAACTTTAAACTTCCTAACAAAGTTTTTTCAATATAGAAAAGGAGAATAAATATATTTAGCTCTCACTCCCTTGTTTTCCCAATTAATGACGCAGATATTTTTGTCCTGAGGTTTGCGAATAAAAAAGAATGATTTCATCACACCATGTGATGGTTATTCTTTAAATTGCCAAATTCAAGTTCGTTTTTTAAATATGCCGATATTTTATCCGTTGCTCTTCACAAACATATACAATGCCTAATCGTAAAATTAAAAAGAAACCACTTTTAGAAAACTATATAGAAGTTCTTATACTAAGAAATACGCATGAGATAAAGAAGTTCATTTGGATAGATTTTATTCACCATTCTTCAAAATATCGTGGTTTCCTCTCCAAGTGATGAAAAGGTTGGAGGAAAGAAGAGTTTACTTCTTCCTTTTCCTCCCTTCACTTCCGCCGTTTTGCAGAGACCATTTTCAGTAATGATACCGCTCTCGATGCAAACAAGACGAGCAAGCAGCGGCGTTTTGTAATCAATATACGCAGTATTCCCTCACTGAGGTTTGAAAAAGTTTCGAAGCTTATGACTCCAAGTAGCGAATTGTTAAAACTTACTTCCAGTAGTGTGTGATAAAAGTATTTTAAAAATATTTTTTCACAGTCCATTTACCTTAATAATGCACACACACACACACACACACACACACACACACACACACACACACACACACACACACACACACACACACACACACACACACACACACACACACACACACACACACACACACACACACACACACACACACACACACACACACACACACACACACACATTTTGTAATTTAAACCGTAGTTCCATGTGAAATTTCTGTTCCAATCGACAAAACCAACCACAGATATTCTATATTTAAATTTTGGGTACTTGTGATTTAATCACCTACCAGAGGTTAATAAAAAATGTTGCCAAAAGTTGCACAGGGAATTAACACAAAAGATCAATATTTCGTTTCGCAAAAGATTAATATTTTATTACTGTCCAATACCATTCACACAAGCACTTGTTTTCTATATTATTCTATGAAATGTACAGCTTCCTTGTCGGGATTTTGACCATAAATATTTCAGCATTCGTGTCGATCACGATCTTGATCAATGTTCGCAATTTTTGTTATGAAGGAAATGAGATTTACAGCTTTATCAGAGAGAGGACAATTTTGGGATGGCTTCTCCGGATGGTTTTCTTGCCAACGTTTCCTTATTCCTATCCCTATCATAATCTGTATATGAAATTTTGTTTAATTCTATTAATTTATTTTAAATGTAGAGGAGAAGTTATTTTATAGTCTCACCTTGTATAATTATATGAACATATGAATTTATAAAGAATTTCAGTGCTCAATACACTCGGTATATTTCTCAAACTTTTACCACTCATAATTTCATGAACTGTTTCGTTCTGTTATTTCACATTCAAATTTTGATATTTTTCAACTGAAATGAAAGTGTATTTACTGTATGTAAATGAATTCTTTAAAAGGAAATGAGTAATTATTTGTTATTATTCCATTTTCGTGTGAAAATTATAGATGAATAAAAATTATTACATGATTGGTTTTTATTGTTTGTAGAGTAAATTTATATCATAATCCAATGCAAAATTTAGCTATTAATTCTTTCTTTCAGTTTTTTTTTCTCTAATAGGGAATTCCATTCAACACTTTTTTACATTCTTTAAAATAAACTTGGTTGCAATCTGCAACCAACTTTATAGATTGGCAGTTTTCTCTTTATTTGTGATTATGTAGAAATTGTTAGCCATTATAGGTTGCTATTTTCTCATTATTTACTTCAATATATTTTAAAATTAACTAATGGAATCTCTTTAATATTTTAAATAAAGAGTCAATGAGTAATTTAAAGATTAAGAATTTGCTTTGAAAAAAAATTGGTAATGTATATTGAAAGTAACATGTTTTATTCCCAATCTGAATAAAAGCAAATCTATGAACAGTTTTCATCAACAATTTAGAAAAATATTTTTATATTTTCAGCATGAAAGTTTTTTTTTATAATTACGCCAAATAATATGCATCATGAATACAATGTAGTTCATCGTTTTGAAAGATTGCAGAAAAAGAATATTATGAAAAAGAAAATATTACAATAACAATGCTTATCTTTCAAAACACTTAGGAACGATTAACTATAAAAATGACTGCAAAGTCCTTTTCCATTTCTGTTTTATTTTTACAAATCGCATTTCATTTTCTGATAATCAATAAAAGAGCTAGGGACAGAAGAAAAAATAACAGATTTTATATATATTTTATTTGAAAAGGTAATGGTTACAGGTGAATTGAAATTGAAATGGCATTTGTGTGTTTTACCTTTATATTTGAAATTTAAAAACATCATTATTATGAAAATATTCTTATCAATTCAGTATATTTGAAAAAGTAATTAAAAATTATCAAAAAAAGATAAATTAAAAACATTTTCCAGTTAAAAAAGTGAACGTTTTGCATCAATAATTGGAAAGGATTTATAATAATCTTTCAGAATTTTCTTTTTAGTTCACTACTTTCTTTAGTTTTTGTATCATATTTGTAAAATAGTTGTAGGATTTAAATTATTTTATCAAAAACAATTTTGGTTTGTTTTGTTATTTTTTTTCTTTTGATGCAAGAATCGATATGTAATGATACCACTCCAGATTATATTATAAGAATAGTTTTCCGATAAAATTGTAATTTTACAAATAGATAAAAATCGATATGAAGATTTCTAGTTTGCTCTGAACGATGCATATATAAAAGAATAAAATTCTACCTACTTTAAGAAAGCAAAAACAACAATATATGGATTTGTTTAGGGAAATGCAAATAATGGAACCTTTGAGGTTTAGAAAAAAAATGTAAACTTTCTTGAATTTAAAATTTTTATTTTAAGCAGTTTGATAATACATTAAGGATATATTTAATACTACTAAACTGCGAGTACACTAGTGTTATAAAACCTAGAACTAAATGATTAAGGGCAAATTTTGTCTAAACCACATGTAATCAAGTTAAAAGAGTATCAGATTTTCTTTTTGAAGACCACTAAAATTATATAACGGATTTCAAATTTTTAAGTTTTACTATACTTTTATTTGAAATAAAACAAAAAATAATTCTGTCTTCTTAAAATACTTAAAATAAAAGACACATATCTTTTCAATAGTCCATCGGGAAATATCACATGTAGAAATTCTATCAGATTTATTCCTTGTCTGCCAGCTAGTAATAAAATATTCCAACCTCAGAAGGAATCCAATAAAGTCCCAAGAAGTAAAATGATGTAAAATATAATACGAAATAATGCATTATTGATTTTTTTGTTGAATTAATAGATTACATTACATGATTTATAATATAAAGTTACTCCAATTTTTCCTTGTTGTTCATAAATTTTAAGCGGTTTGAATTTACATTTTTATAAACTTTCTTACCCGATAAATTAAATCTAATAAGTCAAGTGTCTTCCTTGTTAGTAGACTCTAATTTGAAATTTTAAAGTTTGTCTCAAAATAATTCTACTGTTAACACCATGAAAATTTGCATAATTATACTAAGAATCTAATATGAAATAGAAATTATCAAATAATATAAAATCTGTTATTACACATACTCTTTACAATAAAATCCAAGATGCTTGGTTATGTGTCAGTTTGTAAAGATAGTTTGATATTTTCTGATTTTCCATTCTATAATTATTTTTCCTTAAAAAAAAAAAAAGCTCTGTGAAAACCAAAACGCTCTCGAAGATTGTATTTGAAATGTTTTTCCGCCCAGAATAAGCAAATAAATTTTCATTTGATTTTCCTATGACAGAAAATTCATTTTTCTCACAAATTACTATGGTATTTCCCTCATCTAAGTATCATGGCCACTACCACTTTTCATTTTCATGGTTGTCTGAGACATCATTGATTACAAGAAAAAGCAACTGTTCGAACGAACAGAAGAAAAAAAAAATGTAATGATCAATGAGATCAGAAATAAAGTTGTAAGAAGCTTTAAAAAAGATGCCATGATTCTTCTGAAAATACAGAAATACATCCAAAAGGATTTCCCCCACCATATCATTGATGATGATGTTCGTGAGTTTTACCACCGATTGAGACTTCTATATCGATTTTGCACAGCTTCTTCGTCTCCGTCACCTCATGATGTAAACGAAAGAAAAAATAACTAAGGGCCGCTTGAAAAGGATAATTCCTTGATTTTGATAAATAAGAATTGACTGTTTTAGTTTAGCTTCGCGTTTTTCTATGTGGATAAGAAAGTTTCGATTTTTATGTACCTTTGCTTTGTTTCACTTGTATAATGTTGTTAACATGAATAGTTCAAATTTTCAATATTTGTTTTTGTTAATTGTATATTATCATAATATTCCTAGAACTCAATTGTATTTTACTAATAACACTGATAATTGAATAACTCTGAAGCTGGTATCCTGGCTTAGGGGTAACGCTTCTTCCCCGTGATGGGGGCGTCGCGGGTTCGAGTCCTGGTTCGGTCGTGGTTGTTCTTAATTTGTAAGCTAACTGTGAGATGTATGAATGAATCCCTATGTAAAAAAAAAGATTGTTCAAGCGAATGTGTGTGAGTGTGTCAACTTCATTTGAGCTAGGATTCAGAATTCTGTCTTTAGATGCTCAGATATCTTTACCCTCAGAAATTACTGCATCGCCTTTCTATGTTAAGATGGATTCGGCATCATTATCAATAATACTGAAATTCCACAGAAGTGAAGTCATCTATTTGCAAATTTGGCAAAAATTAGTTTTAAGATTCCATCATATTTATAAAAATAAATTTTGAATCAAACACTAAAAAGTTGAAAATCCCTATTAAAAATACAAAATGACTTATTGGATTGGACCAGCATATATTTTAGAGGGAACAGGGATCGTGATTACCCCCCCCCCCCTAAATATTCAACAGAAAAATTATTTTCTGCAGAATTGTTGATAAGTTTCGAAAATATTATTGATAAAATTGAATATAACATATTTTTAAATTTTTTTTCACAAATTTAAAAAATTATTTTTGGATATAATTTGGAATAATATTTGTAACTATGATATTAATAAAAGTCATTGCGGTCCATATGCTGCTCATCTCTTTCTAAATAACTTTCGTTATTCAATTCGAACAATTTTTCAACACTTATCATATCAGGCAAGAGAAAAAATACTGTCAATTTTTCAAAGTACAAAAATAATATTCATTTAGTTAAATATTGAATCAATTCCATTTTTTTTACAATGTTTCTTTTATTTTGGTTTTAAATTAATGATTCGGCCATACTTAGTAGCTAAGCTACATGCAATTTCTCAAACCAAGATTACATTTCTAAAACTTTAAAATTTGCGAACAATACTTACATTATTAACATCTATACTTATAATAAAGCTCAATGTGTGTGTGTGCGTGTGTGTGTGTGTGTGTGCGTGTGTGTGTGTGTGTGTGTGCGTGTGTGTGTGTGTGTGCGTGTGTGTGCGTGTGTGTGTGTGTGTGTTGGCGCTCTACAGGCCACACCGTTGGACCTACAGCTATCAAATTTGGTACATGTATACCTTGGAGGTCGGGAATGTGCACCTCGGAGCCCTTTTTTCGAATTTTTAATTAGAATTTGAATTAATTAAAATTTAAGCGAAATTTCGACGTTTTTCCGCTATAACTTCCGAAAACATGATTGCACAAACATGATTTTTACATCAATTTAAAGATTAAAAAATTAGCTTTCTAATGGTATCAGTGTTTTAATGTATAACTTAAGCCTCTATTTTTAACGAATTTTTAAAGAAATATTTTAACTATGTTTTTTTGATCACGTGACCGGATAAAAGAAAAGAAAACAATGACGGAAGTTCAAATAATAATAAAAAAACTATCATCGTAAATCAAGTCTAAAGAAATGATACTTTCGGCACCGGACTGGATAAAATAACATAAATATAAAAAGTGATACTTTTTAAAAAAATAAATGCAAGGCAAAGGATTCTATAATCGTTTGCAATATCTAAATGATTAATTCAATAAATCTTCTTTATTTACGGTAAACCTGATTGAATTTAGACAGGATATGCATTGAACTCCCGACCTAATGGCATATTTCTATAATCGTTTGCAATATCTGTATCATTAATTCAATAATTTTTTTTCGCTTTCTTTCAAAAAACATATTTAATATTTTAGCAACATCACCGAAAAATACATTTTTAATATTTTGGAAGCATAACCGATAATTAAAACTGACTGATTTATAAAATTAAAGAATATTATCAAGAAAACGGGTTCTTTTAGAACTTTCCGTCCATCATCTTAATGAAAATATTAATTTCAGGCCAATAAATGCCCGGAATTACTTCAAGGCTAATGAATATGTGATTTAATTGAAAATTTTAGAACGCATTACTCATGGCGAACCAGCTGGTCGCCAAAGGCGGCTAGTAACAAATAATAATAACTTAAGGGGAAAGATATTGATGGCTTATAAAAATCATTTGGTTCTATTCATGTTCTAATTTTAATGTAATAAACGATTTAAGCCATAAAATTTTGGTATATTATATGGTAACAGTTGTTAAGTTAAAAATATTATATGCTAGTTGACGTATCCGCCTTTAATTAAAATCCAATAGCGTATAGTATTTTAAAGCTAAATATGTATCTGTATAAAATGTTAAAAATATATAATATTTTTTTTCGCGAATCTTTACCTTTTTCTTTTTATTAAAATGGGAATATAAACCTGATAATTTTATAAGACCACTCATTGCAAATTTTCTTCTCAAGTTATTATTATTTTTTGTATTATTTTTGCGCATTTTATGCATAAAGGAGAAAGGTTGCCTTCGTTTGAATAATTGAATAAGCTTTCCCTCAAGTCTAGTTAAATCACTACGTTAAAACCAATAATATAAGAATCGTCAAATAATATATTAAAAAAAAGAAAAATTAAAAAAAAAATAGCGGTATAAGTAAAAACCAAAAAAGACAACACTTCAGTTAATTTTTAATTAATTGAATATTATATTCATTTTTGTTATTTGAAAATGTTAGGAATCTAGGAAGCTTCTAAATTCCAAATTTTTTTGTTTCTCGTACTTTATTCTAAAATGATGCAATGCATTTTGAATCTGCTATTGTGTGCATTTAGTTTAAACAATCACTTCATTTGAAATTAAACACATAGTTATTTATCGGTAACACATTTATATAAACTGATATGCAAATATAGGAATTAAAACATGCTATAAATACATATAATTATTTTTCTAATGTCGGTGGTGATATCAGGCCCTATACAGATCGTCTATGTATTTATAAGTCTTTTCCGTTTTATCTGTAAATAAGTAATTATGTATTACCTTTTATTTCCTCTTAATAAATTGGATTTAATTTAAAATTTTCCTTTTGTCGAATCTAATCTTAGGAGACTTTTATTCGTCTCCTATTCCACTGCAGTTACCCCAATGTCAAAGACTGAATTCCCAGCAGTTAAATAATATATATCTTTAACAGAAAAACTTCATCTCTTTGTCATGTATAATATGTAAATAATTTTTTTTGAATATAGCCCATTCGATTAAGAATAGACGTTTAAAATACATATATGAATAGCAGCGATTACTTCTAGTTATTAAGTTAAAATTTTTTTAATTTCCTGCAATGACGGGCATATTAGGCTAGTATACACTATTCCTTATAAAAGGCAAACTATAATAAAGTCCCCCAGGAAAATTAACTTTGTGTCTGATTTTACGTTTTCTTATATAGGCCAGATTAAAGATTTTCCAATCAGAATGTTACGTCATGGCTCTTTGCAGAGAAAACTCAAAATTATCGTCTCGGCGTATTTATTGATGACATGCATGACAAAATTCTTAAGTTGCATTAAGGGATTATCGTAAAGAAACATATTTTAACTCTCTTGCTTTCTCTGCCTGTGTATTATTCATATTGTTCTGAAAAATTTTAGTAAAACTGGCTGATTGAATCGAGTTCGGTAGAACAATTTCACCCTCGAAGTCTGAAATAATAATCACTTCGGACGCGATAAATATCTTCTTCGATAATCCTTTGATCTTTCTCATTTTGATACGATCCGCATTCTCGCTTATTTTATACCGCTTTTATTCAATATCTGAATAAAACAGAAAATAATTTCTTAAAGAATTTGAAAGACCTCGCTGTAGGGAAAGCGCGTGGGATGCATCGGCGTGGGAGAATTCTTAATCTACCTTTCTCTAAGAATGGCGTTCGTGATTCACTTGAGTTTATGAAGATTATGGGAATGTTTGTATATTTAGTTCTGTTAATATCCCACTTTAAAGCAATACTAGAGATATTTTAGGACGGATATTAATTTTGAACAGCGTTTATGTCTTTTTTTATTGATGAGGACGACACCTCAGTTGTCACCCACTCTCCAAACTTCCCTACCACAACCAAGGGAGAAGATGATGAATTGAAGAGGAATTTCTTATTCGTTTTCAGACTGATTTCACCCTTCTAGGCCAACCATTTTTGAAAGGTTGAGTACAGCACCATAAGAGAGCTGCACTCGATACAAATAAGAAAAGACAAGCGATTTTTAAATCAAAACACGTAACTTCTTGTAATTTCATCTCTAAAAGGCTCATGTATCCGATGCATCCAAACTATAATTTGCAGAAACTTCCCCCCGGTGTTGTATAAATGAAGTTCTTAAGGGATATTTTTAATTCTCTTTTATAATTCATTCATATTTATGGAAGAGATAATTTCCTTAATTTGTTAACATTTCACATTAAAATATTTTTCTTCACTGTTACTAAAATCTTCCCTTAACCTTCCGCACTTTTACTTATTTTTCTTTTAACGTAATTAACTTGGGAAAGTTAAGAATTAAGAATATTTTCAAGAAATAAAAACTATAAATTTTGACTCTAATCTTAGGGTTACCTTTTCATATCTATCTAATCATTTATTAATGTCAAATAAAATCAATTTGTGCCAATTTTGTTAAGAACCAGGAATACGATTTACGTTAATGCTTTGTTTATATTTAATGAATTTAAGTTAGGCATTATATAAAATCGAAATCGTTTATCTTCTTTAGCTTACTTTTTTATTAATAAATTTTTAAAACTTGCAGTGCATTATATAAACTACGAATACAGAGCCTACTATTTTAACTAGAGTCTTAACTGGCAACTGCTTTTATGATTGACTTAGCCGCGGCTGCATTCTAGGTAGCTAGAGACAAATGAAGGGCTTAGTATTCAATAAGAAGGGAGAAAATTATTGTAATTATAAGTTTTGATATAAAATCTTTGGTATTGTTGGTCAAAGACATGAGTTCATAGAGTTCCGGCCTATCTGGTTTTTTGTTATCAGACCAAACCTTCTGCTACAGAACGGATACTCGAGAATGTACTGTATTTGGTATTATTTTTAATCGTTTGTTGCCTGTTAATAATACATGCAGTTATTGTTGCAATGAAATTCGTATCACTTTCCCCCTTATACAAATATTTATTTATGTGCTCTCTCCCATTGAGTATTAAAATATGAAGATTCTCTCTATATATTTTTACTAATATTATTTCCTTTGAATATTTTTTGTGGAATATATAAATAAAGCTCTAAAAGGTAATAAATAAAATAAGGAAGAAGTAAGTTAAACTAAATGCAAGTTAAATGATCACAGTTATTATTTTTTATTTCTTTTTATCAGTATGTTATAACATAATTTATTTTCTTGTAGACAGAATATTTTCTCAACGTTTTATTCTTCTAATCAGCTTTCCAAGTTAAATGGTGAATAAAACAGGGAAATCGGTATTACTAAATGACAGGGTCGATTTCACCATAAAATTCATCTGGAACATTCCCGTACTCAATGAGAAGAGTATGCACAAGGTTATTAAAATAATAATTCATGTCCATAAATTAGATATAATGCAAGTTCAGGAAAAGAAAGAGTCAGAAGCAAAACAAATGTGATTTATTTGTAAAGCCAATTTGTGAAACAAAAAGTAAAGAGAAAAAAATATATCATATGTTTGATATCATTAATAAAAATTGAGATTTTTTTTCTTCTTGGTGCAAATTATATAAAAAGACAGCCCTATTTACAAAAACCAAAATTACATGGTCGATGTGATGGTTAATATATAGTATGTCTCTCAGACGATGCAATCCAGTCCGTACAAAGTCTGAGTATCAAGTTATCGATATGATCTTGGGGAATATTACACTATACAGGCGATGCTGTCCGAATTTCCGGTACAAATATAGGACGTGGTTGAAGGGCTACAACTCGTCAGCCAAGCATATCTCACATATGCTCTACTGCCAAGCCCAATGAGAATACTGGACAGTCTATACTGGTGATATCCTATCGAAGGCAATAGTTTACGAATTTTGCAAGGTGAGGGTAGGCGTTGTCATACACAAATATGAATTCTTCACCCAGTTGTAGCTGTTTCAGAATGATGTACCGATAGATTCAACCTGTCACGGTTAAAATTTGAATATTCAGGCCAGTTTGGGAACACAGAATAATTCCCTCTCCAAACAAACAATCCTCTACCACTGCATACAGTGTCATTCAATGATGCTCTCTTGGAGGTAACAGGCTCCCTGCGCTCTCTGTATAAAAGTCCGGCTAGAATCAGACTGCAAGCTAAACCTGGACTCGTTGGAAAAAATATCCCAAGATTACTGTTGCGATTCCACAATGCATGCTCTCTACTTTAAGTTAATTGCAGTGCACAGTGAGTTGCAGTAAGTGTAACACATCTGACAGACCTACGAGTATATAGGCCAGTGTACCCTAATCGGTTTTACATAGTCTGCTATTAAACTGTTGTACCAGTGGCTGAAGAGGTGTCTGATGCTGTGCTCGGTCTATTTCTTTTGGCAGTAACTACCAAATATCGATCCATAGTTGGCGTTGTAACTCGGGGGTGACCTGTGCTGTAACGTCTACTCCAATAACCATCATCTTGGAATCGTTGCCAATGCCTGAAGAAGATACTCTGGACGATTCCAATTTCTTCGATTACTTCCAGCTGGACACTCCCACATTCCAGATCGGAGATAATTAAACCACGGTGAAAATCTTCCAAACGTGTCCTTTGTGTGCACTGGAAGGCTTCTAAAGCGCTTGCAAACAATTTTACTTCTTTGCCTTATTGCTTATGCAACGCTTTCTGACACTCCCGTTATTGTGATTAACAATCGGTGCCGTCTGGTGGCTTCCTGCAATTTCCATATGCTTTTTGATGTGTTTAGTCACTTGTCATTTTAAGGGTGATATATGTATTTTAGAGTTCGATTGCCACGTGACTTTGAATTGTACTTTATTTGTGGCCATGTGTATATCCTGCTTTTCATGGTTTCTACCGCCAAAATGCTCGAAGACTCCAGTGTTATTTAATTTGTTGCCGATTCGCCATGCCTGGAGTTCAATGATCCGGCACCCGAGCAGCATCCAACAGAATTGATAGTAAAATGGCCTTTCTTAAGATGGAACTATACATGCTGAGAAGCACCATTACAGATTCTTAAAAATATTTTAAGAAACGGGGAGCACGTGAAATCCGATTTTCTATTCTGATTTGCAAAGAACAGCTGCGAAACAAATTTGACCCGCTTACATTTCATATCCAAATATAGATTTACATGAACTGAACCACAGCTAATGCTGTTCTTATCAGGTAGCTCATAATTAAGGAATCTGAGATTTTCATTCATAGTATTGCACACATTTTGGATTTATGATATATCGGAAATCGTAATTTCCTTGGTCATATTGGAAACGTTTTAAAAATTATTCTTACATAATACCACAGTTTGGGTGATCGTCCTCGAAATTCTTTTGTGATTTTCCTTCCTATTAATGCAAGAAACGATGTAATCTATCACGATGTGACGATATTCTGTATGAGTCCAATATCGAGAAGATACGCTCTAATAAGAATAAATAACGCCTCTTAATTAAATCGAATTTTTAAAGAAGTCATTTTTAAAAGAAAACAAATCTAAATGTCTCTGTTAATTGAATGAAATCAGTAAGGCTGTGATTTTTATACATGAAAAAACGTTAATATCTTCTAACTTGATAATTTTTCTTTTTATTAATTCTTCAGTTCTTTCTAATCATTCCAATGTTTGAAAGATCGATTTCCATCATCCCAATTCTCACCAAATGGAAATAAAAAAGAAAACTAATATAAAAAAATAGATAAAAATCAATACATGTGGTTTCTTGGTATCGGCACTATTGGATTTTAAATCTGGAGCGTTAAATACAATTGCATAAGAACGTACTCTTCTTTTTCTTGTGCTTTGACTTCCGCAGTTCTTGAGCAGCCACCTTCCGTAATGATGCCGCCGAACATGCAAATAAAAGCTGAAAAACGCCATTTCAAAATCAACACACGTAAATTCCTTTTCTTGGGTCTCTAAAAAACTTTTTGTAGCTAATGCCTCCAAGCTGAGTTTTGCAAACAGTTTCTTCGAATGGTATGCAAATGAAGCAATTCGGAAATGGCCGTTTTTCTCACAATCCATTTACGCTTACAGAAGAAGAATATTATTATTATTTTTTTGTTTATGTAACGGATTTTTCTTATTCTCTTCTCTAAGATTAACCTTTACATTAAAATGGTTGGTGCGTGAATTGTGCTTCAAATAAATTATCAATATTAGTTCATTTTTCAAGAGCACATTAAGTATTAAATAGATTTGGAATCATATGGAAGTTTTTGCAGCTGAAAATTTG